>CM067373.1:133618502-133643502 GCA_034401795.1 Chaetoderma sp. LZ-2023a
TGGGCCAAGGTCACCCCTTCGCTCAACTACAACATGTATCCGATTCTCCCAATGACATCGCAGCTTGCCTGGTCCACCACGTTCTGAACAATTCTGTACTAAAACTCGGTCACCTGGACATAGGACACTAGCACCAGCTCTACGATCATACAACCCTTTGGCTTTATGAGCAGCCTTTTGGGAGCGACTCGAAACTAACTTGTATGCCTCCGACATCTGTTCCTTCCATTCCTTCACAAACTGGGAATGAGTTCTCTTTGACACCTCGTTACCAAGTCCAAATGTGATATCAACAGGTAGTCGTGGTGATCTCAAGAACAACAGATAAAATGGTGAAAATCCTGACGCCTTATGCCGCGTACAATTATATGCATGGATAACTTTGTTCAGATGTTTCTTCCAATCATTTTTCTTACATTGGGTCATCGTCCGCAACATCGCTAATAGTGTTCTGTTGAACCGTTCGACTTGTCCATTGCCTTGCGGGTGATACGGTGTGGTTCTAGAATGGCACACATGGCTATAATGTTCCAATTCTTTAAAAAGCGCATTTTCGAACTCTGCCCCTTGATCATGGTGTATTTTGGCTGGGAAACCAAATTTGAGAACAAAATCATTAAATATTTTCTCAGCAACAGTTCAAGCGGACTTATTCCGGGTTGCATAGGCCTGGGCAAATCGAGTAAAATGGTCTACCACCACTAAAATATATTCATAGCCACCCGAACATTTTTCAAAATGCTGAAGTGGTGATAGATTGTAATCCTGCTTTCACAATTTTACTAGGTTTCCTAGATTTGAGACAATGACACTCACGAGTAACATAGCGCTCAACTTCTGTTTTCATTTTCGGCCAATAAAATCTCTGGCGGATCAAATCAATGACTCTTTCAGCTCCGAGATGACCCATACCTTCATGGAGTTCCCTCATAACATCATGACGATATATCCTGGGCAATACTAACTGTATTCTATGCTCTTTTCCAGGTAACAGCACTTGCCTCTGTAGTATTCCATACTCATTAAGCATAAGTTTATTCCATTCATGGTATAAAGCTCGACCCTCACAACCTAAATTACTTAATTTTGGACGCGAACCTAATTCCTTAGCAACCATAATTCCACAGATGTCTTGGTCATTCTGTTGAGCCAATCGAATCTGCTCCTTTGTTAAGATTTTCTCCGCACCTGTCCACTCATCCGACATAACCTCTGGATTAATTGCTAATGCTGATGCCCAAACACGAGTATTTGTTTGTTGAATGGAAGTTGATCGGACCACCGCATTCAACGCATCCATAGACACCTCTTCTGTACAGTCTTTCATAACCTGTTCGATGGGCAATGCCATTCTTGACATTGCATCAGCATCGCGATTGCATTTTCCGGGACGATATTTAACACAAAACCGAAAATCTGCCAATTCTGCAACCCAACGGTGCTGTGCTGCAATCCAACCGAGCAGTGGTCAACACATACGTTAGCGGGTTGTTATCGGTATATACAATAAACGAAACAGCGTGATACAGATAGTCACGAAATCGTTCCACAATGGCCCACTTTAAGGCCAATAATTCAAGTTTACCCGAGTGCAAATGGTAATTCTTCTCAGCACATGTCAATGTCCGAGATGCATAAGCTATTACACACATTTTGCCTTTTTCATCTTTCTGACACAGGACGGCTCCCAGTCCACTGCTTGAAGCATCTGTATACACCATGAATGGTCTTTCAAAATCTGGATAGCCCATAATATCTGACCCAGTTAAATCATCCAACAGCTGTTCCAAGATTTGCTGGTGGTGCTCTGTCCACTTTATCACCTGACTAGAGGGTAGTTGTCCGTGCTTCTGTTTCACGTGATTGCACCGGGGTTTGCGAGTGGTACTTTCCTGATTACTTCCAGAATTCTGTAATAACGAGTACAAATCCTTTGCTTTTCGAGAAAAATCACGAATGTATCTTCTGTAGTAACCAATTAAACCAAGCAGTTTTCGCACATCACCAACTGTCTCTGGTCGTTTATTCTTCAAATGGAGAACAGCTTCCTTGTCAGCCGGATCTATTTTATAGCCTTCAGCTGAAACAATGTGGCCCAAGTAACGTACGTCTTTGCGAAACATATCACATTTACTTGGCTTTAATTTAAGTCCACTAGTTTTCATCCTCTGAAACACTTTTCTTAGATCTATAAGGTGCTGTTCAAATGTATGACTAAACACAATCACATCGTCTATGTATGGAAGACAAACTTCATCTCGTAAATCTGCTAGACATTCGTTCATATATCTCTGGAACACAGCAGGCGCGTTAGTTAAGCCAAACAGGATTCTTACCCATTCGTATAAGCCCCATGGAGTCACAAATGCTGTTAATGGACGACCAGATTCTTTGACAATACCCTGGTGATATGCCTTACCTTGATCAAGTAAGCTGAACCAAGAATTTCCCCCTAAACAATCAAGTGCATCTTGGATACGGGGAAGTGGTTGTCGGTCTGGGATTGTCTTCAGGTTTATCTGGCGATAATCGATGCACAGCCTTAACGACCCATCCCGCATTCGTACGCAAACCATCGGTGAGGAATATGATGATGTTGAACGTTTAATCCATCCTTTACTAATTAAATCAACCAAGTATTCCTTAACTTCTCGAAACAATGGTCGTGGAATGGAAATATAGTTCTTTTGGACAGGAATTTTATCAACAAGGTTTATTTCCAACTGTAGTTCTGGTGTGTAGCCGACATCATCTTCATCTTTTGAGAATACACTGGCTTCTTCCTGTAATAACTTAATAGCTTGTTCTCTCTGTGGAGTTGTTAAAACATCTTTATCAAGATTTACTGGGGTACAGTCCCCCTGTTTCGGATACTCTAGCAAACCAACACTTGATACATTTGCTTTTACTCTAGTTGTCTGCTGCATGGTATGGTTCTCAACAGTACTCCTCCTATTATATAATAGATATACTGACCTAATTGATTGCAATGATCCAAGAACAGTATGCTTCGCTAACATGACCTCACGCTCTGACGAATGGCTAATTGGTATTCTCATTCGGTACCCATTCTTCGGACTTCGGATCAACGACTCTGCAACGGTCAATTGTTCTAAGTGAGGTGAATCTACTGCAGGCTCAAAGAATGTAACCTTTCCACATGCGGCATATCCCAATCTGGCTTGACACTCTACAGAGACAGTTTTTCCATTTTGAATAATCACTTTATGCCTGGTTGTCATCTGACACAAATATTCACCCGAATTATCACGTATGAAATTAACTAATGCATTTGTCTGAGGCTTCTGAATGTCTTTAAACGCTCTGTGTAACAGATCACTGGCACCCACCATACTGTTTGCATCACTATCTGTTAATTTAACAAACTCTTGTATCACATTATATCCAAGGAGAGGGGCACACATGCTATCATCTGAGGTGATCAAGAATGGCACTTAACTTTCGAATTACCCCATCATCCACAGGCAGTTCTACACTGATATCAGCCCATCCACTAAAATCTAATGATGCCCCATTAGCGGCGCGAACGTCAAGTGGGTAACCAATTAATTCACTAAGTGGTCGCAAATCCTTTTCCAAATTTCTCTTCAGCCACCCACCAGACATGAGACTGACTTGAGATCCTGTGTCCCACAGCGCACTAGTATCCACACCATCCAAGAAACATTGTACTCGACATTGCTCGCCTACTAATTTTGTGAGGGATGCTCTTCTTTGTGGGCTTAAATGACAGCTATATATAGAATCATCCAACACTGCTTGAACACAACAACGATGTTGTTCTTTACTACCTTGCAACTGACCTATTCGCCTACAGATGTCTTTATGACCATTCCATTGATTCCTTTGACAGTCTGAAGAACAATATTGTGCCGACTTACAGTCACCACATGTCTTGAGAGGCGATGAATTATCGCTGATCCTACAATGAGAACATTTGGGGCCAGCATCATTCCGAACTTTGCAGCCAGCAATAACGTGTTCTGAACTCCCACAATGGATGCAATGTTCACATCGTTCAACATTCTTCTCCCGACATGCCGCACATTTTGGCCTCTGTTTCGATACCTGACGACGTTGGGGATAATTTTCAGCACTAGCATGCCTCGGAAAAACCTGTTCATTCTTCTTCTTCAACTGCTCCTTCAATGATTCTATCTCTGCCTGTAAACTCTTCAATGTTACATTGTCATTATCACTGTTCACCTTGGCTTGACCCTCCTGTTTCTGGTAACCCTTGAATTGTTCGCGAAGAGCGGATACTTCTGATTTCAAGGCCCGGGCCTCAGAAGCCATATTCACACTTTCCGTTCCAGAGGTTTTATCCGACACATTCACGGCCAATGTTCTTGGTTTTCCTGAACGCAATTTTGTCTGTCTCTCTTTGTTCATCGAAGTTGCTTGGTTAAATGTTCTAATTAGCAGTTCATCACTAACCTTAGGATCATCTAACACCTGTTTTACATCTACTCTAACCGTATCATCGGATAGTCCAGTTTTCAATGAATGAAGAAACATTTGTTGCACTAATTCTTCACTGTAGCGAATACCTGACTGGACTTCTCCTGAAGCAAAGAGGACGGTTTGACGCAAATCGAGAGCCCTCATCAGAAAATCCTGACAACCCTCCTTGGGTCCCTGTGACAAAGTACAAAGTTGCTGGTACAGTTCTGTAGCAGAGGGTTCCATATAATGTGCTCGCAGAATACGTTTTAAGGATGCCAGATCCAGATCCTCTGTACATTCTAAATAACTCCTCAGCTTAAGACCTGGACTCAATGCTTTAATTACCGCTTCCACGATTTCTTCATCTGGATAACCCTTTCTAACTGCTGTATTTATTTGACGACTTAAACTACCCAAGCTCAGGTTATCCTTTTGCCCTGGTTCACCAATCTGGCCGGCCACCTTAAAATCTTTGTTCCAGAACTGTTGTCTTGAACCAACATCCTCCTTTTTAGGTCTCTCTTCCGTCTTAGTCTTAACACGCAAAATTTCTCGTTTCACCCTCTCGTGACAGACAAGCCCATTATCATCATCATTTTACGACTCTTCTAGTACTGTGAAGATACATTTCACCAGAGACAACCTACCTAGGGTTGCTGTATCATCAACATCCAGTGCATTAGCTACATCCCGCACTTCACTGGTAGGCAGCTGTGACAATAATGTCTGGATTTCACGCTGCAACTGCTCCATCATAGTGTTAACAAATGTGAAAAATCAGCACAAACTACTAACAATCAGCAAACACCATGAAGTGAAACGACTCGCCAAAGCAACACGACCACTAGAACAATGTGTCAGATCACACGCATTAATACAATGGCAATTCACACCACAGGAGGGAGTAAAATTATTCTAGGCACTAGACACAATTAATTGCAGCACATTCTTAACCCGCTTTCCTGCACAGTCATAACAATACACTTATTTAGCATAATTACTATCAGTATTAGTTACAGAGATTTACACAGCAACCACCATACAATGACAAGAACAGAAAATAATACTTATCAACATACTGTGCTAGTCACTTAACACTACAGACATCTAAAATACCATGACACTGTCCTATATTTGGAGCAATAACTTCAACGAAGATTAGCCAATTAAAGTTAAATTTCCGAAATATGTGCATATTCCATTTCTCTCACACAAACGACAAATGCAAGTAAAACAATAAAATTCAGCCACACTTTGGTATTTACATGCAACTGACAACAACATCAATCAAGCACTGACGTTAGACAACATATACTTACAACCTTGAGCCTCCACTCTACCCGAAATATCACTTTCATGCAACCATTAGCATCAGAACATACAGTGTCACGACAGTCACTAAACATTACAGATATATGCAACATACACTAGAACACTATGCGCATACTGGACCATTTATTCAAACAACTGTGTTGAATTTGTAAATAGGTGGAATCACCAAATTTACAAAACTAAACCAGAGTTGGGGATGCGAAACGATCGGCTACAATATTTATAAGTAATTCACGGACGGTACCCATTGCAATACAACATCTATAAATGGTAGCAATATCATAAATATAAAACCACTATAGCCTGTCGACAGAAAAAAAACCCCATTACAATTGATAAATTTTACGATAAAATCAATCATCCCAGGCTGGCATGTACTGACTTATCCTGGCAGGCTCGGCAAATTTTGTTACACCACCCACCTGGTATTGGGGGTGACAGGGTGGCAGAACGACAGAAATCATCATCTGGAACACATAAACTTAATCAACATCAATCATCGCCAAACGGCGCTCAACACGTGAAGTAAGGAAATTCTGCCGAAGGCCCTAATGTGCTTTCGTAACATGCAAATAATTAATCAATAATAAAACTACAACATGCGTAGTATAAACAATGAAAAAACATGGGTTTCATAACCCCAAATTCAAGCTATTGAATGGATAAAGGGCATAAAGGATATGATTCTTTACTATTTTTCAACGACATCGATTTGACTAACCATTACAGCATTATTTCAACATCATCCTAGCATGACTTTGGCCAGTACAGTCTCACTTTTCAACATCATCCATGACATACATATTATGACTTTGGCTAATACAGTATCATGAGTATGACTTTTCAACATCATCCATGACATACATATTATGACTTTGGCTAATACAGTATCATGAGTATGACTTTTCAACATCATCCATGACATACATATTATGACTGGCTAATACCGTATCATGAGTATGACTTTTCAACATCATCCATGACATACATATTATGACTTTGGCTAATACAGTATCATGAGTATGACTTTTCAACATCATCCATGACATACATATTATGACTTTGGCTAATTATCCCTAATACAGTATCATGAGTATGACTTTTCAACATCATCCATGACATACATATTAAGACTTTGGCTAATACAGTATCATGAGTATGACTTTTCAACATATAACAATAACATTCTCCAGTTCCGAGATTTCAACCCGAGCAAAGAATGTTGGTAAATAAACAATTTCTCCACGGTCACGTGACCTAAACAAATCAAGATGGACGTGTGACGGTGGTCATATTTTGCTTTTGCATTTTCATACTTCCTAGCGATATTCAGCTTTATGGTAATTTACCACTTGGCGTATATACTCTTGACAATTCCTAGAATCGTGTACAATAATTATTTAGGGGGAAAACATACCTGGAACACATAAATTTAATCAACCTCAATCATCGCCAAACAGCGCTCAACACGTGAAGTAAGGAAATTCTGCCGAAAGCGCTGATTGGTTGATTACGGTTCCCCACAAAACGTCAACAATAGTATTCTATCCTGAATACGAAATCATCAACAATTACAGCTATCTGTTCACTGCTTTTAGCAACATAAACTAATTAACTAAATATGATGTATCAGGCGAGAAATAAACACGCTGATAACAGCACAATCACCGTATAAACAAAACACTAGTTAAAACGCATCTCGTTCCCAGTACAGTGGTTAAGGGGAGAGAACTCGAGCTCATATCATTTACAAATCTCGACAATAACAGAGAGTAACCTCCCTTACACCGCTGGTTCACTGAACATCCAGTCAATCATACTCAAATTTCAATTACCCTTACATCATACGCACCCTCACATACCCACACCTGGTACTTTCAGTGAACATGCAATCAGGCACATACATCTTGTATCTTAAGGACAGATTAATACATCCACACCTGGTGGTATTCTCACACAGCCACAAGGATATAGAAATTCTATACAAAAATGTCAATAATGAAATGGCGAAATTAATAGACTGGTTTAAAGTAAACAAATTGTCCTTAAATGTATCAAAAACTAATTATATACTATTCACAAAATCTAAGAAACTAAAAGAAATAGCTCTCCCAAGCCTCTATATCGACAACCAGATAATTCAAGAAGCACAATATGCTAAGTTTTTAGGAGTATATCTGGACAAAAATTTAACATGGGAGAAGCATATTGAAATTATTACTACCAGGGTAGCAAAAAGCATTGGCATCATTCGCAAACTGAAACCCTATCTAACACCTAATATTATTAAAAACCTGTACTGCACAATGATACTTCCTCACATCACCTACTGCAATGCGATCTGGACTAATACATCTCAAGCTAGACTAAAAAAACTAAAATCTCTGCAAAAGCAATCTATTAAACTATTTTCACAAACAGCAGGTGGCCAGGATATCTTTAAATCAGAAAAGGTCTTAAAACTTGAGGCCATATGAGGGCTCCAACTATACACACTCTTAAGGGACTTCCACAATGGCAACTTACCCTCATCCTTATCTAACATTTTTATGCTCAATACACAATTGCATCCTCACAACACAAGAACAAGAAATAACCTCCATTCAACACACCACCAAACAAAAGCAGTACAACAAAAACCCTCATACAAAGCAATTCAGTTATGGAATAATACAGACAAAAGCACACGCACAGACATCATAAAGCTACAGTACTTTAAGCAGAATATCAAAAAGAAGATTATAGAAACCTACTAGACTCTGGAAAACACTCACCATCATGGCATGCTATTCTCATACTTGCACCCAGTCACCAGAACAAATAATAATAATAATAATAATAATAATAATAATAATAATAATAATAATAATATCTGTCATAATGGTAACTACCAAACACCTACCTCTACCATCACAGCCTAAAAAAAAAAAAATAATAATACTTTGTCATTGATAATAAGAATATGTAATATAGAATTATTAACTTAAGCAAGATAAGCACACATCCCTCTGTCATGTCTTTCCCTGTAAACTTTTAATTGTCATACGTCTATTAACTGTTGGACTGCTGGAAGCGGACAATAATTCCAATTGGCAATGACTCTGGAATTTTTTTTTTACAGGTACTCAGCATACCCTGAGTTAGGCTCCATGGAAAATGTAGACTGCAGAGGCTTGGCAGCGAGACAGTTAACTATATGTATATATAGGACTATAACATGTTAACCTTATGTATTCAGTATTCTCATGTCCTATATTGTTGTTATATGTTATATGTAGGGGTCCACCACCACATAGGCTCTGCCTTTGGTGGACTACCTGTTGTGAAACTGTAAATGTATATTCTATATCAAAATAAATAATTCTTGAACTTGAACTTGAACTTGAAGAATAATGAAGCCATACACTCACACAACACACGATCACGAAAAAATCTGCATACAATTACCTTCTGCCGCACAGAAGCCTCCAGACAAAAGCCATCAACAAAAGCAATACACCTATGGAACAACACAGAAACAAACATCCGCACACAGATTAACACCAAAAAATCATACAAAAAGAACATCAAGACAATTATTATAGAAGCCTACTAGCCCTTTTGCTGATGAGTCCTTGACAAAATTCATTGCTTATGATACACATCTAGTTCTGTTGGGTGTTTGAATTTGGTCTGACTGGAATCATATTGTTAGGTCTGGATGTAAATGGAAGGATGTATGTCTGTGTATTTTTATAGTAACCAAAGTCATCTATTGTTTATATATTTATATTTGTAATGTGCAATAGTTGGATCCTTCGAAACATGTAGTTTAATGTTTGTATTGTTCGTCTGTCAGCTTCCAGTCAGAGTAATTTCAAAATATTCAACAGTTTTCATAAATTTTTGCCTTTGGACTTGAGCGAGATATAGGATACTCATCAGGGAAAGGGTTAATCACCCATAGGGAGACCACTTTAGAAGAACAAATGAGGAGGGAGTATGGCTGTGGAAGTCTGATGGATTTACCAATCTCATTAATTTTAGGAAGATCACTACCACCATGGCTCATCATACATTATGGCTCATCATACACTATATTAGTATCAATAATAATAATAATAATAATAATAATAATAATAATAATAATAATAATAAATAACAAATAATAATACATCACATACTGGATTACTGTCTTTAAACTTGATGAACGCCCCCCCCCCCCCCCCTCCCCCCAACCTCCCCCCAACCTCCCCCAACCATCTCTCCATTACCTCTAGCGACTTAAAACTGCAGATCTTCTAGCACTAAATGTTAAAAATGTTAAAATAATGCATATGTACTGTGGGTGCAAGTGGAAAAAATCCACATCTTATATTATTATAATTAACTACTAGTAGCTTAATTATGTTTTTGTGTGTGTGTTACGTGTAGTGTTGTAATGTTGTTATTCGTAATATGTATAGCAAGTTAATGTTGTAATGCCTCTTTGTCTAATATATGTTAGGGCACAGGCCTTTGAATTTTCGTCCATCCATCCCTCTACCACATATTCCCCCTACTATATATAATATACACAAGGTGTGAAACCTTCATCTGTGGGCACCATTGTCAGAAAGCTGATTGGTTGGTTTGTTGTCAAAATCCGCTGACATCACGGTTCTGACTACAAACCAACCACAGACGAAGGTTTCATACCTTGTGTATATTATATATAGTAGGGTGGGGGGCGGGGGGGGGGGGTGGTTGGGGGTGGTAGAGGGATGGATGGACGAAAATTCAAGGCCTGTGGTTAGGGGTCCATCACCACATAGGCTTTTGCCTTTGGTGGACTACCTGTCCTTTGTAATATAAATGTGAAATGCTAGTATAAAATAAGATATATTTGAATTGAATTGAATTGAGATACATTTATGTGTATTAGACTCTCAATCTCCGCTACAACACCAAACAGAAATTATTTGTTGAACTGTCAAAATCAAAACGGAATCACGGGACCAAAATATTTTTAACGATGCGTCCTTTAATTGACGGTAACAACGACTATTATGTAAGTACTCTAAATGAACATGGTGTATTCATGTTATATTTCTATTCGACCTTTTCAGTACGATATCATTCAGTAGAAATTGCAATAAAAGCTACGTCGTTATGCGTTTCCGTGATTAAAATCATAATTTCAAGTGAAGTGTAGTTTGCAAACTCATGGAAAAGCTCATTTGTGATAACATGATACATACATCCTTCAATCTAGTCTCTATATGTATATACTTATACTTATACTTATCATATACTACCCTGGCTTATAGGCCTGTAGATAGATGGCGACCACATTATCATTATGCTTAGTTATTACTTACCTTAGTAACTAGTTAATTTGTTTCGAGGTAAAGGAACGGTAATGATTGTGTACTGGCTCTTGCGTATACCAAAAAGCTGACCAAAATGAATCTAGTTTATTCTTGAAGATAGTTAGGCTTACGGCACTAACTACTTCATTTGGTAAGCTATTCCAACTTCGTAATTCGGTAAATACAAAAACAGAAGAGGGCATTAGTCTAAAAATTTAAAAGTCAGACATAACCGGAAATTTTGGATCAACAAGCTAAGCATAGAGGCTTTACAAACCTGCGCTCAGAAACTTTACCTAGATTACCTAGATTAGTCATAGCCTATACAACCAGTATCAGACATATGCCAGTTATTCAAGCTGTCAAATGAAGACAGAACTCATTTCCTAGTAACATGTACATAGTTAATGAACAAAAGAGCACCATATCTAGCTGATATCTACACAGTTATATGTCAGGAAACAGAAGCACCCACACTCAACAGCTTAATAGTCGATCCAGAAAACATCACTCAACTCATCCTCGACCACTCAAATACCTTCAATTGTATAAACCTCAAGCTGTCCTCAGAGAGCTTTATCAAGGTGTCAAAAATCACACGTTCCCTATGCTATGCCCTCCACCTTAAACGATCCAAGCTACTAACTCAGTGTATAGACACACTGACTCTTCTGTCGCTGCTTTGTGCATTATGTTTGCTGCATGTTAACCATGTACACAATATACACTGCAATAAACACTCACTTTCTCTCCATGTAGAACCAATCGCCTTGAAATAGCAATACGGACATATCGTTATTGGTTAGTCTTCCTCGACGGGTCCATCGTCGCTACAACTTGTATACCGCTGTGTATAAGCTGGGCTAATTTCGGATTTCATGAACTGGAACAGTTAATATTCGTATATTCGTATTTTTTAAAATAGACATTGAAATACAAACTTTATTTGTCAGTCATCACTACTTACCCTGCTGGAGTAGGGGTTAGCCCATCGAGGTTGGGGTTACAGATATAGATACAGATACAGATAGTAAAGCACATAACGTCAAATGATCTATTCACTAGTAAACAATTTGGTTTTATTTCCGGGAGGTCAACAACACTGCAATTATTAAATGTTTTAGACCGCTGGACAAAAATACTGGACAACAATAGTGAAATAAATGTAGTATTTATGCAGGGACCGACCTGCCCACTCGCCAGGTAGCCATTTGCTATTAAAAGTTCAATTTGGCGAGTGAAAATTGATGTTGGCGAAAATTTTGGCGAGGGCATTCTCCTTCGATCAATACTCACCATTCTGTTACTTCTGATATACAGCTGGCCTTGATAGCGGCTCTAGGATTATAGACTTAGAAAGCTTTACCGACTCCTGGGAACCGGGTACTCGGCTCCCAACTGCTGAGTACCCGTTTACCATAGAGCTCATTCTTGTTTGCATAGCAACAAGAGCAATACATGCTTTCTGCATTAGGGATTTTAGTGTTTTAAATAAAATCTAAGTCTTTAATCGGTGATAGTTTGTGTGTTCTGAAAGGATTAACTAAGGACTATGGAGAATACCGCCCAAGATAACCAGGTTGTATTGTTCTTTATTATCCATAGTTAAAAGACTTAGGTCTCTAAATTTCGTTGTGTCGCATGTTCCAATTTCTGACCCCATAGAATCTGGGACGTGTGCTAACAACGATATATGCCAGACGATCGCCTTCTTTAACCCCCAAAAGGCGATCGGCAGATATGAAAATAGGTGTTTGCTACGGTATTTCTAACACGAATATCAGCTGACGTCGTTCTCCGTAGAATCCGAGCGGGTGACGTCACACCCGGTCGCTCGGAAGTTTATGTGAAGACAAATTTTTCATTAATTCGCGCATTTTATTCTGGGTGCTGCGTACTAAAAATGGTACCGGAAACTAGAATGATCAAGTTTACGTGCGATCACGATCGGTTTGCAATGATCGGTGGTTTCAAAATTCTTGAGTAGATGCGTGGTCTGCGGTTTTACCGTGTGAGACAGCAGTTTGTTATACATTTTGTTGTTTTCTTCACATATCGTGCTGCTTTCGTTAGGAGTATAATTTATATTGATTAGTAAATATACCCTGAATGCTATGCGATATGATTCCTGGAGCTGTTACACATCCTGGAGGATCTATTATGGGTGTGTTTGTGCCCGCCGCGTGCTTGTCGTCATAATCAATGCGATCGTTGTTGTAACGTGGCGGGGTGGGGTGCGGGGAGGTTACGGTTAATTTATGAGTCAAAATTATTTGAAAATTAATTGTCTGCCTTCCATCCGGGTCTCGTTCTGCTTGTTTATTGTAGGTTTGTGCTTATTTTATAGGCCAAGCCAGCCCCGCCATCATGTGACGAAGTTTGTCCGTGTAATGTTCAAGGACCATGTCTGTTTTAGGTGTTCCCTGTGTAATATAGATCATAGGTGTAATGTTTGTGCAGTGTGGTCCGTCGAAATGATGGTTACGTTCCTTGCCCAGAAGGACTTGGCTGGGTCTGACGCGGGGTCAGGCGGTCCGAGAGGAAATCGTGGAGCGCCCGGTTCGGCCGGTGGGGGTGCTCCATGTCCCCAGCTGGAGGTGGCGGAGATGGCACCGCCGGCGTGGTTTGGTCCGGCTATGCAGGGTTTTCTGCATAGCGTTCTGCCCACGCTGGTGTCGTCCCTGCTACCAAAGGTTGGGGGGCAGTTTCTCCCCATGCCTGGTACGGATCCTGTCCTCGGACAGGATTCTGGACTGGTTACTGAGGGGGCCGTCTCGTACGGCCCCCCTGGCAGGCACGTCTGGCTTCGGTCAGACGGGTTCTGTCTCTCTGCGGCCACCTCCGGGTGGTCCAGTAGCGGTGGCCGGTCCGTCAGGTGTGGGAGCCGTCCGCCAGGACAGTTCCACGGTTGACTCGTCTAGTGACGGCTCATCGGAGTCTGAAGACGAGGAGGCCGAGGAGGAGAGGTTGCTGCGGCCCGTGAAGCCGCAGGTGGAGAATATGGAGGTTGATTCCGTCCTGGACGGAACCGGCCTCCATTTGTCTGGTTTGGCGCAAGCCAGGTCAGCGGCTCCGCCTGCGGCTGAGGCCAATCCGTTACCTTGCACCGGTTCCACGCGGCTTGGTTTGTCACCAGCCGTCATGGGAACGGGTGTGCCGGGCCAGGCGTGGTACTCACCTATCTCGCCTGGTCCGGCAGCCGGACGTGGGGTGCCGTTGGCGCCCGTGTCCGGCTATGGTTCCGCGACTGTTACGGGTCCGTACGGTTTTCCGTGCGGACCTACCCCATGGACCGGAGTGTTTCATGGGGTGGCGGCGGAACCGTGTGGTAGCGGAGTGCCTGGCGTGTCAGCCGTGGCTCCTTGCCGGGAGGCCGTGGCTGGCAGACCCGTGAGCACGTCAACGGGTGACGTGTTTGCGGGGGTGTCTTCATCGGAGGTAGATTGGTCAGATGCTCTGGCGTGGCTAGCCAGGGTTGACCCGTCTGTGGTTTCGGCCACGGCCGATGAAGATGCGCCCCGTCCGTCGGTTGCGTCGATTAGGACGGGGATTTTGCCCGCGGCCCGGATCCAGTCAGTGGGACTGGATCCACGGTTCATAGATTTGTTGGATGCTATTTATAGCAAACAACTAATGACCAAGGGTCAGCTCCCTGCGGCCTCCAGGGAGGTGCGGGCAAGATGTCGTATTCCGCGGGGTGAATACGACAGGTATGGTGTAGTCCCGTCGGTCACGGAGGATGACCGATGGGTACTGGGAGTCCAGAGTGCCGGGTCGGGTGGCCCCGGTCCGGCACTAGTGGATAAGTCCCAGGTACACCAGGAAGAAGTCCTGTCCCTATGCGATGAGGGTGTGAGGGCAGCGATGAGCGCTGCCAATCACTCTTATCGTCTCCTTCAGTCGGTGTGGGCTGAAGCGGGGGCAGGCCACCCTGTGCCACCTGTGGCGCTTTCATGTGTTAATGACGGCTTGGTGCTGTCAATGGACGCATTGGCAAGGGTGCAAGCGCGAGTGACGAAGTCCAGGAGGCAAATGGTCATTGACCATATGCGTCCGGCTACGGCAGTCAGGGAACATCTTCTTGGGACGCCCCTGACAGGGCCTAGCATCTTTGGTGGCCAAGCGCGGGCCATCTTAGAGGACACCGCCAGTATTGCGCAGAATCGGTTAGCGGTAAATCTACAGCTAGAGCTAGTGCGGCAAGCGCACGCACTAGGGGCTGTGGGCAAACCGCTAACGGGACAGCCTTCAAAGAAACAGAAAAAGCATAAGAGCAAGGCGAAAGCCAGGCCTATTGCGACGTCTGTTTCGGCTGGGTTCTCGGAGCCGCCGCCGGCGAAGAAACCCAGGAAGGTTGTAGAGGCGCCTACCCTCCCCAATGTTGCTCCTGACCGCCCTAGAGGTGGGAAGGGCAAGGGGAAGGGTACGGGTAAGGCCTCAAAGGGCGGACAGAAGCGGCCGAAGCGTACCTGAGGGTACGCAAGCTCCCTTCATATCCGCCTGGACCGCACCTGTGCGACAGGAACAGCGGTGCCAGTTATACCCGTCGTGCCTAGAACGAAATGGTTCTCACTCTCTCTCGTTAAGAAAGGGGGGGGGCGGACTGCGAGCCGGACAACCCCGTTAGACGTCGAGGCGTCTATGGTGGGTGGAAGGCTCATGCGTTTCGTCGAGGCTTGGCGAGGTGTGACGTCAGACAGTCTGGTCCTGGGATGGTTATCCCAGGGTTACATGCCGGAGTGGTGGGACTTTCCGCCACAAAATCTGTCTTTGGCACCTGTCTGGACACCCGTACCAAGGGAGCCAGACAAGTTAGAAGCCGTTCAAAAGGAAGTGTCGGGTTTGCTTCTGAAGGGAGCAATAAAACCAGCAAACCGGAACACTCCAGGCTTCTATTCAAACATGTTCCTTGTCCCCAAGATCACAGGGGGATGGAGACCCATACTCAATCTCAGGCCATTAAATTGGTTTATCCATACGCCTCGGTTCCAGATGGAAACGCCGAGGTCGGTGATTGAGGAAAGGAATGTGGTGTGTATCGATCGATCTGAAAGATGCATATTTCCACATTCCGATGAATCGGAGTTGGCACAGGTTTCTGAGATTTGCGTTTCAGAATCAAGTATGGGAGTTTACAGTTCTCCCGTTTGGCCTGTCGACAGCTCCGAGGGTTTTCACAAGAGTGGTCCTTGCGGTGACAGCGTTTCTCAGAAAAGAGAACGTGGCGCTACACACCTACATAGACGACTGGCTGCTCAAGGCAGACTCGGCAGCCAGGTTGAACGTGGATACTGCTCTGACTCTGAAGTTACTTTCAGATCTAGGCTGGATAGTCAACGAGGAGAAATCCGAGTTGACACCCACTCAACATTTCGTTTATTTGGGGATGCGATTCGACCTCGAGGAGGGCAGGGTTTACCCATCAGAGCCCAGAGTGGTGTCTCTGTTAGCCATCCTCAGGAGTTTTCGAGTGGGAAACCACATTCAGGCGAGGCGGTTCCTTCAGATGCTGGGCATGATGGTCTCCATGGAGCAGGTTATCCCGTACGCTGCTCTAATGCGAAGACCTATCCGGTTGTATCTGATGTCTCTGTGGAAACAGAGAACAGAACCCCTGTCAAAACTGGTGCCAGTTTTGGAGCCGATAATATCGCATCTTCTATGGTGGAAACAGCGTCAGAATCTCCTAATAGGGGTTTCGCTGCACCTACCCCACCCCCAGCTGTCCGTTTACATGGATGCATCGCTGGAGGGGTGGGGTGCCTGCCTGGGAGAACACCAGGTCTCGGGCACATGGACTCTCCCGGAGAGTCAGCTGCATATCAATCTGTTGGAAATGATGGCAGTGGAACTGACGTTGGAAGAGTTCCTTCCGATGATCAGGGGCAAGGTGATATTGATACGGTCGGACAATTCGACAGTAGTATCATATATAAATCGCCAAGGCGGGACCAGGTCGCCCACCCTGTGCATCAGGGTGTGGCACTTGATTCAATGGTGCAGGAATTACTCGGTTGTTTTGAAAGCAGCTCATATTCCTGGCCGATTGAACATTCTGGCGGATGCTTTGTCTCGCAGACAGAGAATCTTGCCAACAGAATGGTCCCTCAACCCTCCGGTTCTGCGACGGATCTTCGAGCATTGGGGCAAACCCAACGTGGACTTGTTCGCCACAAAGGAAAATGCTCAAATCATGACATATGTCTCGCCGATTCCAGATCCAAATGCCGTCGATACAGACGCTCTGGCGATAAGCTGGAGAGGGATGCACGCGTACGCGTACCCACCCACCATTCTTCTACCGAAGGTATTGGTGAAGGTCAGGGAGGAGCCGTGTCTGGTCCTGTTAATAGCGCCGTATTGGCCGAGCAGGGCGTGGTTCACGGATCTTCTAGATCTGCTGGTGGAAAATCCTGTGCAGTTGCCCGAGATTCCGAACATAATCTCCCAGGCCAAGGGACGCTTCCTACACGAGCGTCCCGAAATGTTCAAATTGACTGCGTGGATGTTGTCAAACAACGTTCCACGTCGGAAGGCTTTTCTCGACAGGCTGCTGATTTCATCGCGGCTGCGAGAAGGAGGTCAACCTTCAAGTCATATAACAACAAGGTTAACAGATTTGCAGACTGGTGTGAAGAAAAGGGTATTGATACCTTTCAATCCACTATTCAGCAAATAGCAGACTTTCTCTGTGAGCTGTTCTTTACAGGACTAGCTCCCGTCACAATTGCTGGATACAAGTCAGCTTTGGCATCAGTTATCCCTTGTCTAGCCAACAGGGATAGTCCAGAGGTGGCCCAGTTAAACGTGATGTTGAAGGGAATGAGCAATCTCCGCCCGAGACAACCGGTAGTCATTCCAGCCTGGAGTCTATCTTTAGTGCTTAATGTACTGGCCAAGCACCCTTTCGAACCGTTGCGTTCGGCTAGTCTAAAGCATTTGACTCTAAAGGCGGTCTTTCTATTGGCAGCTTCCTCAGCTAGAAGGCGCAGTGAGATCCATGCGCTTTCGGCAGAGAGGAACCGATTTATTGTTTCTGGAGAAGGTCTGCGTCTTCTGCCAAGAGCAGAATTTATGTCAAAGAACCAATCTTTGAGATATCCCGGCAAACCGATCATTATACCGAAGTTAACCAGGTTTGATCGTGATGCCAGTGTCTGGTGCCCGCTCCGTGCTTTGACTAAGTACAAGAAACGGACTGACTCGTTACGGTCGAACGATAGACATCTGTGGATCTGCCATAAAAAGCCTTATGGCGCCGCATCCATGGATACTATCTCTCGTTGGGTGGTCGAATGCATTCAGACTACTCACGAGATGGCGACTGGGCACCAGGTGCAGGGCGTAAGGGCACACGATGTTAGAGGAATAGCCGCCTCGACCGCCCTTTACAATGGTGTTCCGTTAGAGGACATCATGGCCGTTGCACAATGGCACTGTGAGTCCTCATTTACGGATTACTATATGAGGGATGTGTCAGACTCAGCCAATCCACTCGCTTTAGCTGTTTTGAAACGATAGTTAGTGACCACACTGCTTTTCCCCTTTTTTCACTTTGGTAAGAAAAGAACCTAAAGCAGGCATGGTCAAGCGAGAGGATGTCAACCAGATTGTGTCACTGATGGCCGAACCGGTGATTGGTTGGAGGCGGTACGTCTGAAGTCCTGTTATCATAAGGTAATTCAACAAGTGAGAGTTTTTTGTATTATGTATATGTATCATGTTCATTCATCTTATATATTCATGCTCATTCCCAGGCTAATACAAGCGATATGCAGGGAGTAGTTAACCCTCTTGGCATATTGGTGTTTTCAGGCGAGATACATGTTCGTTAGTTCTCTCCCTTTTCTTAGGAGGAAAAAGGGGGGGGGGGCTGTGACGCGAATGTGATTCGGTTCCGTGAACTTGACGGTCCTTTTAGGTCTCCGTTAGTCAAGTTTGAAGTCTAAAATCTTTCTCCAAGGGGCAAAATTAGCATGTATGGCTTGCCCCTTCCCACCAGGTTACTGATCAAATCTGGTGTATATCAGAAGTAACAGAATGGTGAGTATTGATCGAAGGAGAATGCAGGAAATGTCAATTTCCCTTTCTCCGAGATCTAACAATACTCACCATTCTGTTACGGACCCAGCCTCCCAGCCCCACGGAGGCAAGCCATAGTTTTCTCTTGTTTGGTGGCTATGCAAACAATATGAGCTCTATGGTAAACGGGTACTCGGCAGTTGGGAGCCGAGTACCCGGTTCCCAGGAGTCGGTAAAGCTTTCTAAGTCTATAATCCTAGAGCCGCTGTCAGGGCCAGCTGTATATCAGAAGTAACAGAATGGTGAGTATTGTTAGATCTCGGAGAAAGGGAAATTGACATTTCCTGCAGTCTTCTGCCAAGAGCAGAGTTTATGTCAAAGAACCAATCTTTGAGATATCCCGGCAAACCGATCATTATACCGAAGTTAACTAGGTTTGATCGTGATGCCAGTGTCTGGTGACCGGTCCGTGCTTTGACTAAGTACAAGAAACGGACTGACTCGTTACGGTTGAACGATAGACATCTGTGGATCTGCCATAAAAAGCCTTATGGCGCCGCATCCATGGATACTATCTCTCGTTGGGTGGTCGAATGCATTCAGACTACTCAGGAGATGGCGACTGGGCACCAGGTGCAAGGCGGAAGGGCACACAATGTCAGAGGAATAGCCGCCTCGACCGCCCTTTACAATGGTGTTCCGTTAAAGGACATCATAGCCGTTGCACAATGGCACTGTGAGTCCTCATTCACGGATTACTATATGAGGGATGTGTCAGACTCAGCCAATCCACTCGCTTTAGCTGTTTTGAAACGATAGTTAGTGACCACACTGCTTTTCACCCTTTTCTCACTTCGGTAAGAAAAGAACCTAAAGCAGGCATGGTCAGGCGAGAGGATGTCAACCAGATTGTGTCACTGATGGCCGAACCGGTGAATGGTTGGAGGCGGTACGTCTGAAGTCCAATTATCATAAGGTAATTCAATAGTGAGAGTTTTTTGTATTATGTATATGTATCATGTTCATTCATCTTATATATTCATGCTCATTCCCAGGCTAATACATGGAATATGCAGGGAGCAGTTAACCCTCTTGGCATATTTGTGTTTTCAGGCGAGATACATGTTCGTTAGTTCTCTCCCTTTTCTTAGGAGGAAAAAGGGGGGGGACTGTGACGCGAATGTGATTCGGTTCCGTGAACTTGACGGTCCTTTTAGGTCTCCGTTAGTCAAGTTTGAAGTCTAAAATCTTTCTCCAAGGGGCAAAATTAGCATTTATGGCTTGCCCCTTCCCACCAGGTTACTGATCAAATCTGGTGTATATCAGAAGTAACAGAATGGTGAGTATTGATCGAAGGAGAATGCAGGAAATGTCAATTTCCCTTTCTCCGAGATCTAACAATACTCACCATTCTGTTACGGACCCAGCCTCCCAGCCCCACGGAGGCAAGCCATAGTTTTCTCTTGTTTGGTGGCTATGCAAACAATATGAGCTCTATGGTAAACGGGTACTCGGCAGTTGGGAGCTGAGTACCCGGTTCCCAGGAGTCGGTAAAGCTTTCTAAGTCTATAATCCTAGAGCCGCTGTCAAGGCCAGCTGTATATCAGAAGTAACAGAATGGTGAGTATTGTTAGATCTCGGAGAAAGGGAAATTGACATTTCCTGCAATTTTTACCCATTTTGGCTAACCTGATCCGTCTCAACAGGAGATGTGCATAAAATCCATAAATTTTACCGCTTAGAACAGTTTATATAAGCTGAAGGGAACGTAAATTGTACATGTTTTCAGCACATTTTTACTCAGATTTTCACATTTCATATTTCCCAGAATTCTCAGCGGCCGGAAATTCCTCATTATAATAGTCTGTTTTAAACCAATCAGTAAGCGCTTTGTTATGACGCGCTAGCGTAATGATCACGCCCATGCCCTTATACACAATGCAAGTCGATGCAAATTTATTCATCCATATGCAAGGTCTATTCACAGGGCTTTGAATTTTGGTCAGTAAATCCACTACTGCGATATATTTTCACACCTACCATATAGTAATATACCACCTTATTAATAATGAAAGACTACTTATTAATAGGGTGATATATGGCAGGTATGAAAATATATCGCAGCAGTGGATTGACTGAACAAAATTCAAAGGCCTGTGGTCTATTGATCAATTATCGCTTCCACGAGTAGGCAATCACTCGTCATCAGCGTAACGGTTAATCTAATGGCTAATCGGATTAAATCCCACTGAGAAGTTGGTACATGTATTGAATCTTTTGTCATGGTGCTAGAACGATAGCAGGTAAACACACGCCGTTCGCACCTATTCGGGCGATCTATTATAATCTTTCACGGTCTTCTCGAAATGGTGAGAAATCGAAGCCACTCAGCGATTAAATAATTACTCATAAAATATGTTTATAAACCGTTCGCAATCGCATGGTAATCATCATAGTATGTTAGCAATGGCTACACCTAGCAAACGCAAAGCTACTCCATCGATGTCAGATTTCTTCACCAAGAGAAGAAAGCTAGATTCTAATGATGATCGCGAATGTGATAAGCCACAAGATTCAGAATCAGTAACTAAAAAATCGGTAGTAAAGTGTCAGGAGAATCGTAGTGTTAAGAGCATCTGGTTTGTTAAATATAACTGGTTAAAGTATGATTCAGAAAGTAAATTGTTTTTCTGTCGGGATTGTATTGAGTCTGGTAGGAGTAAGTTTCGTAACTGGCAAGTCATCTGCCAAGCCAAAGGCAGATGATTTTTCTAAGCATCAATTAACATCGGATCATAAATTCGCGACCATAGCCAAGACGGAAGTCGAAGAGCTGCCAAAGACAGTATGTAAGATGTATGTAAGCATTAAAGACGCGATAATTGCCACTATGAAGAATGTTTATTTCGCTGTCAAGGAGGATTTGCCGAAAGAAAACATCGCCACATTGAATGCACAGTGTGTGATACAGGTAAGGAGTGAATTAACTCAATCATCCAATCCACAATCATTTTACACTATTAACAGCCAATCAGAATCCTTGTCTTAACAAATGATGGTAAACTTGACATTTCCCTTGAACCGACAGCACAGCCACTATATAGCTGTTTATCTAACCGCTTTTGCGTAAATGGCTGTTCTTACAATGATCAATGCGGAAAAGGATATTGAATGGAATTGCCTTTTGTCTGTATAACCTTTTAATGACACAATCTTGTTGCATAATTTTAATTTAAATGTCCATTGGCAGGCTTAAAGATTATTTTTGAAAATTTACTACTGGAATGACTGGCTCGCTTATTGAGCCAGTCATTCCAATGGTAAATTAAAAAAAATATTTTTCTATTATTGAATATCAAATATTATATTGAATTTTCCTATTCTATTCCAGGGATGCGAATCACTGAAGATTTTGAGTAAAGACCAACTTGTCTCATACACCAGCCATCGGTCAGTCGACGATTTTATTGAGTCCATTTCAACCGTGATTGAGAGTGAGAGCCTTACTCGTGTGCGAAACTGTAAATTCTATGCCTTACAGTTTGATGAATCAACAGACAATAGTGTGACTCAAAATATTATTATATACATGCGAACAGTGATTGGTGGTAGGGTAGAAAATACATTCTTGGCCCTAGCTTCATTAGAAGAAGGATGCAAGGCAGACGCTATATACAACAAAATCAACCAAGTGTTAAAGGACAAGGATATTTCACCTAATGCATTAATTGGTCTCACTACTGATGGTGCAAGTGTCATGTTGGGAAAGCAAAAGGGTGTAGTTACTCAATTTAAAGCTGCAAATCCATTCATAATATCGACACACTGTGGTTCACATAAACTTGCTCTAGCTAGTGGTCAGGCGGCAAATGCAATCTCTTTGCTGGTTCGATACCAGGACTTGATCAATGCAATCCACAAGTACTTTCATTTCTCTCCAAAGAATCAGAGGAAGTTACAGGACACACAAACTCTACTTGGTGAGAAGACATTGAAGTACAAGCAGACATTCTCAACAAGATGGTTGTCATTTCATTCTTCTGTTGTTGCTGTTGTAGAAACATTTGGTAGCCTTATAACAACTCTGCAGTCAGATTCTGTGGAACAAAAGAACAATGGCAGGGCTCCTGGTTTGTTGAAATGCGTGGCTAAATATGAGTTTATTGCTACAACATACTTCCTGCAGGATGTGTTGTCAGTTCTAAACAGATTATGCTTATTGCTACAGGCTAGAGATTTGACCCATACTGATATGATCAACCTAATTGAATCCACTAAAATAAGCATACAGCAGTTCACTGATAGTGAATATAAAGGGGTAGATTTTGCCAAGTTTGATCAATCTTTCAACCTTGAGACAGCACTCAAAGATGGTACCTTTGAGTTTAAATCTCATATTGTCCAAATAAACTCAAAACAGGTTCAAGCATTTGAAAAGATGAAAGTGTCCTTCATCAACAACCTGCTGACAAACCTCTCTGATAGATTTGGATCTGATGATGAAATTCTAAATTCTTTTCATATTCTGAATCCATTAAATTTGTCTGATTCTGAAATATCCTGCTATGGGAAAGAAGAAATTTCTACCCTAGCAGAGCATTTTGGAACAGCCAAATTAGATGATTCTGAAAATGAACTATGTCCACCTCTCAACAAAGACCAACTATTGGAAGAGTGGGATTCTTTCAAACCTATTATGCATCAATATAAGCATTTGTCTTACAATGATTTCTGGCAAATGGCCCTACTAAAGTTTGAGGTTGCATACCCAAACATGTGTGTCCTGGGGACCATCTACACAACTCTTCCTCCCACAAGTGTTGAATCAGAAAGAGGTTTCAGTAAACAGAATTTGATTAAAACCTGTCTAATGAGTAACCTGACAGCAGAGAATCTGTCAAAATTAATCTTGGTCAAATGTGTTGGTCCAGAATTGAATGATTTCAATTTGGAAAATGCATTCAAAGAGTGGTGCTCAAGAAAGGATAGGAAAGCCTTTCTTCCAGCAATCCAGAAAAGGATTGCCAACAATGAATAATCATGATTGCTTACTAAATAACAGTGCTGTCTTGTTATAATACAACAAAACTCCCCACTTCACTCCACTTGTACACACCAACCTGTGAATTAAGCACATAAGAATTAACAGAAGAAAGACATGTACATTTCAGTCCGCTTTAATATCAAAATATTCATGAATATGGCTGGCTAATCAAGTCAAGATTTGGCTAATGAAAATTCCATTTGGCTAATTTGTTGGCTAATGCTTTGGCTAAGCCAGGTCTGTCCCTGTTTATGGACCTAATGAATGCATTCGATAGGGTCCCACACGAATGACTCATGATCAAATTGAAGGCATATGGATTTAGTGATACAATGTGCCAATGGATAAGGGAATTCTTAAAAAATCGTAAACAGAGAGTCTGGAGATATATACAGTGGGGTACCACAAGGTAGTGTGATAGGCCCTATCTTGTTTGTTATTTATATAAATGACCTACCAGATAATGTCAGTTCTGAAATCTACTTATTCGCAGATGACACAAAGATTTATAAAGAAATTCAAGACAAGACAGACAGTAAAAGAATACAGGATGATCTTGACTCCATGACCAACTGGGCTTCTACATGGCTACTAAAATTCCATCCAAACAAATGTAGAGTTCTGGAAATAAAAAGCAAACAAAATGTTGAAACAGATCCTATCACCTACAAGGAGAGGACGGTCTCCCAATACAACTTGAATCTGTTGAGTTTGGAAAAGATCTAGGCATATTTATAGACAGACAACCTAACTTTCGAATACATATACAGGAAGAGGTAAATAAAGCCAACAGGATAATGGGAAT
>CM067373.1:133644002-133686002 GCA_034401795.1 Chaetoderma sp. LZ-2023a
ACTTTGTTTGAACAAAACTGTGCCATAAGGAGGCTTTCTGCCACAAATAATTGAAGTCAAACCAGTGATTCTCGAGAAGACATTTTAAATTTCCTATTGCTTTTGTATTGGAGCGTTTTGTGGGAAAAAGATCCAAGATGGTCACCAAACCGTTTACCTGACAGTTTCAAAAATGATAAATTTGAAATCAAAATACACAAAAACATATCAAAAACCATTTACAACCCTAACCCTACTAACCCTAACCCTTGGTTAAAAAATTCATCATATAAAAAATCCAATATGGTCACCAAATATGATACATTTTGATTGGCCCACGGTGGCCATGTTTTTTACCTATCAACTTCCCTTGAACAAACTTTAATCACCCTCAGTCCTTACTCATATTTCCCAAATTTCGGCCCGATCCATTCAGTGGTTCTGGAGCCATTTTCCAAATCATCCAAATGGCCACCAAACTATTTGGCCAATCAAGTTCCCATATTTCATGAGTTTTGAATCAATCCCCCAAGTTGTTTCGGACAAGATTTTTAAAGACATTTCTAAAACTCGGCCAAAATCAAAGATGGTCACCAGCCAAATTGGCAAATCAGTTTCTTTTGAACAAACTTGGATCTCTATGTATTAAGGATACTTCCAGCCAAATACAACTGAAATCGGCCTAGCGGTTCTCGAGAGGACATTTTAAATTTCCCATAGCTTTAGTATCAATGGGAGTTTTTGGCAGGAAAATTATCCAAAATGGCCACCAAACTGGTTTCCCAACACTTTCGAAAGTATTAAGCGCAACTGTCATATAGAGCCGCAAGAAGTGCTCACAAAAGACAGGTAGGCAGTCAAATACATCTCTCTCTCTCTCTCTCTCTCTCTCTCTCTCTCTCTCTCTCTCTCTCACTCTCACTCACTCACTCACTCACTCACTCACTCACTCACTCACTCACTCACTCACTCACTCACGCAGGCAGGCAGGCAGGCAGGCAGGCAGGCAGGCAGGCAGGCAGGCAGGCAGGCAGGCAGGCACTCATGCACGCACTCACTCACTCCCACCCGCCCGCCCGCCCGCCCACCCACCCACCCACCCACCCACCCACCCACCCACTCACTCACTCACATGATAGACTACAACAGTGATTATTGTCCGGTGACATGTCATGGTTACCTGATGCGGAAGCTTGATGAGTTTATGACTTGTAACGAGACCAGCACAGCTAAGCAACATATCAAACACGAGACGCAGATATGAGTACGGCCACACAGCACACTTCAATAATCTATTCTCAACCTGAGACAACAACTGCTCCTTGCTGTTTCCCTGTAGGAAGAGAAACAATCATGTGTTTTTTACATCTATAAAAACAGATCGCTGATTCCTAAATTCCATTTCCTTTCATGTGATAATTGGTGTTATTTTGGAAACCATGTTGCTGTAAGCTGTAGGACAGCAAAATTGTCTCAAAACTGTACACTAGCATAAATTTGTTCTATTGACACTAGATTAAATTCTTGACAAAAATATGACTAATAGGTTAATCATAATCCATTTAAAACTTACAGACCAGAATTAATAAATTCTTTATGATACAAGGAATCTCAAAAGCAACAGCTTCCAGTTAAACTAGTTTCAAAATATTCAACAGCGTTCTTGCATAGGTGTCTTGAAATTGAGACACTGTAACTTGAAGAATTAAAGACAATATTAACGCTAATGCAATAGTCCAGTTATTCTTCACAACACATAAACATGGTTGAATTGTAGTTTCTAAATATGTTACAGACTTACAGTAGGATTTCTAAGGAGCCAAGGAATGAATGCTTTAGTAAAATACAATCACTTTCAAAATTCTGAGATTTTATTCTTTATTCAAGGCATTAGTCATAGTCCTGGTGTATATAATGTCACGATGAGGGTGAACTCCTTACAGTCATAAGATACCTTGCCAATTACAGCATCACTCGCTCTCACATTGAATGCCTTCCCTGACCAGATTCTCACAATCTATGCTAAGAATTATAGCTTATTAATGAGGCTGGGAATATTACCACACAGTGGAATTGAGTTTAAATTAGTTTTCCACATTCAGTTAAATGGTGGAGCTTCTCTAGAAAGTGGCCGATCACTTCATGACTATATACTCTTGAGAAGTATATATAATCTATAATTCCGAGCTTGAAATTATTATTATTATTATTAGCCATATGCTAAAAGCCAACCCGCAATTGTGTGTAGATGGTCTTAATCTTGCAGAATTGCTTCATACCCTAATCACAGCTGGATACAAAGTTTCCATACAGGGATTACATGTATGTCTTCATCTTAGCTCTTTAATCCATCACATTCAAGTGTCTCAATTTCAAGACAACTATATTGAGAGGCTGCTCAATATTCTTGAAACTAATTCGACTGGCACCTATTTCTGCCACAGTAAAATTAGTTACTAAATGTTCAACAGAATATCCCCTACAGGATAAAGAATTTGTTTCTTTATGGTCTGTGACGGTCAAAGTGTTAAAACAAAATTCATCTTCGTATTGCCTATATTTTATGAGATTTCTTCCATCAAAACAGAGAAAGGATAAGCAAATTCATCTATGGAAGAGCATGCTTTCCCGCTGTTATGACTTTTGTGTCCCGCCCCTCCTGATGGTGACAGTATCTAAGTAGAGACACATGCCTTTTTATTAACCCAGTAATGGTTCAACAAGACCAACACAGTGTCTGCAGTTAGCTTGGGAAATGTCGATTTACAGACCAAGAGAAAAATATTTTTGAAAACTTACCACTGGAATGGCTGGCTCGATAACTGAGCCAGTCAGCCATTCCGCTGATAAATTTTCGTAGTCTTCTCAAGACCTGTAAATCAAGCTTAACGTTTGACTTTCATGACCAATTTTGATGAAAGTTGTTGAATGTTATGAAAATGTTTTCATTGCATGCTGTTGCTTCCTCTAAGGCAACAACAGCTTCTAGTCAAAATATTTTTAAACTATCAAACCAAATTTCTTGCTACAACTGTTTCCATCAATGTTATTCTCAAAACATGTATTGCGTTCTCATGCTGTTGCAATGCTAACAACACCTTCGTAGTAATGACCGGATGGATCGGCTGTATATCTACAGATTCACTACAAGAAATAGCTAACAGTCTCGATTAAAACACTAATAAGTGTCATGTTAACTTAAAATAGAACCAGATATATGCAATGCAACTATGAAGCTCGACTTTACGACTTTGAAATGAACTATGAAGCCGGACTTCAAATATAAAATAAAATATAGAAGGCTTATCAATACCCTTATCAAATAGAGGCAAAGTGCCTGTAATGCTCACCTGGACCATTAGCATATGAACCATTTGCGTTTAAATACCGGTAGACATGATGGATAATTTTCAAAACATCCAAATGGTCAGCAAAAAATCTACCAACCAAAAGAAGTTCTAGAGCCTATGGCTACCTACCACTATAGAATCCAAGTTTGGATAAAATCCATCTAGCGGCTATGGAGGAGGTGCATTTTGACAATTTCCGGTAAATATTTCATAAAATTTATGATTTTTACTACAAAAATTGACCCAATAAAATTCTGAATAGATGTTCTGGAGCCTATCGTGATAGGGTCTGTCCAGACAACTAGAGTAGCGTGTTGACAATTTCCGCTAAATATTTCATAAAGTCTAAGATTTTCACCCAAAACAATTGACCAATCAAAATCTGTATACGCAATCTGAAGCCTAGCCCCCATAGGGTCCTTCAAGCCAACGTAAGTTGAAATCTGCTAAGTGGTTAATGAGGAGTAGCGTTTGGACAATTTCTGGTAAATTTTTCATAAAATCAGACTCACACAAAAAAATTGACAAATTAAAATTCTGTATACAAGTTCTGAAGACGAAAACATTAGGGTCATTCTAGCCAAATTAAAAAAGGTTGTTTGACTCAGAGAACCACACAATCATTGCAAATACCTTTCACTATGTAGTAGGTAGCAATTTTATTCAAAGCCTACATATTATTAAAAAGAAAAAGAGAAAAAAAAACGAAATTGACAAAAATCATGTCTTTGTATTAAAAAACCCAATTTCACCCAAAATGTTGGACCTATGATGGTGAATCCTTCAAAAGGAACATCTGCCCATCATAAAAAAGCCACCTGCAAAGTTTCACTAAATTATTTTAAGCAATTTACACTAAACAAGAGGCCCAAGGGGCCTGTAGCCTGTATCTATCACCTGGAATTATTAGCCACTTGCACAATCGAACAAAACGAGATGATGACAGGAAAATTTTACCAATCAAATTTCTGTGAAGAAGGTTTAGCCACGTTATATTAAAATTGGCTCAGCGGGTTTTTTCAGAAATTTCAACTAAAGATGCTAAATTTTGATTGATTCATGGCGGGCATGTTCTTTTGACATATCAACTTTCAATTGACAAATTATAATCGAGTTTTGGCCCTAATCATATCTGCCAAATTTCGGCCTGATCCATTCAGCGGTTCTGAGTTGTTTTCGAGAAAACTAGGTCAGCCAAGATGGCCGCCGAACCACTTGGCAAATCAAGTTCCCTCAAATAAACATGGTTTGGCTCTTGCCCTAGATCATATTTCATGAGGGTTGCATCGATCCCAAAAGCGGTTTCGGAGCAGATTTTTAAAGAAGTTTCTAAAAGTCGGCTAAAATCCACGATGGCCGCCGACCAAATTGGCTGACCATCTCCCTTTGAACAAAGTTGTATCCCTATGCTGTAAGGGTGCCTCCTGTCAAAAATACTTGAAATCGCTGCTCTCAAGAAAACATTTTAAATTTCCCATTGCTTTAGTATGGGAGATTTGGTGGGAAAAAGATCCAAGATGGCCGACAAACCATTTATCTTATTATTTCGAAAATGGAAAATTTGAAATCTGAATACTTAAAAATCTCTATAAAACCTATTTCGGCTTCAAAATCCATCAAAATAAAAAAAAATCCCATATGGCCACCAAACACGCTACATTTTGATTGGTCCATTGCGGCCATATTTTTTTACATATCAACTTCCCTTTAACAAACTTTAATGGCCCTTAGTCCCTAATCATATCTCGCAAATTTCAGCCTGATCCCTTCTGGGTTCTGCAGAACTCGTTTTCATGAAAACCCGGTCATCCAAGATGGCCGCCAAACTATTTACCCAATCAAGTTCTCTTGAGCAAACTTGATTCAGCTCTTTTCCTAAATTATATTTCATGAGTTCTGAATGGATGGCCTAAGTGGTTTCTGAGAGGATTTTTAAAAGATATTTAAAAAAAACCCAAAACGGCTTACTGCCAAATTGGCTTTGTTTGAACAACATTAAATCTGCATGCCCTAAGGATTGTTCCTGTGGAATACATGAGGCCCAAGGGGCCTGTATCGCTCACCTGGACCACAGGCATTTCAACTAGAATCTTCATTAACAATATGTAGACCTCTAATGAGTTGAGCAGACTTGTAACAAGAAAATATAGGCCATGTTTCTTTATGTATCAACTTTTCTTGAACAAACTTTAATGGCCCTTAGTCTCAATATCATCCCCCAAATTTCGGCCCGATCACCAGCAGTTCTGGAGAAGTTGTTTTCTCAGAAAACTAGGTCATCCAATATGGCCGCCAAATGATTCGGCCAATCAAGTTCACAAGTGAACAAATTTGGTCCAGCGCTTGCCCTAGATGATATTTCATGAGTTCTGAATCGATCCCTCAAACGGTTTCAGAGATTTTTAAAGAAATTTCTAAAACTCAGCCAAACTCCAAGATGGCCACCGGCCCAATTGGCCGACTGGCTTTGTTTGAACAAACTTGAACAGGGCATAATTTATCTGGTATCGCATCTCAATTTGCTACACATATTTAAGCAGTTGCTATACATTCTGCAGCATGCATAGCTGTATCTGCTATGCAAAATTTGTATGTGGGTGCAATTTAGCATTGATCTTCAAAATTCTATCATTAACCCTTTTAACAACAAATCACTGAAAAAGTACATTCTTTGCAATGTATATAATACCATATTTTGAATATTTTGAAATTAATATGACTGGAAGCCATTGCTGCCTTAGTCATATTAATTTCAAAATATTCAACAGCTTTCCTATTTGTTTGCTCCGAGATTGAGATACAGGGAAGTTATCGGTGAAAGAGTTGATTGCTATACATCTTTGCCGATAGCTATACAATTCGTAGTTTGCAAAGCAATACATGCTATGCAAACATCAAATTCTAAATTATGCCCTGCTTGAATCGCTATGCCCTAAGGATGCTTCCTGCCAAATATAATTGAAATTGTCCCAGTAGTTATCGAGAAGACATTTTAAATTTCCCATTGCTTTAGTATGGGAGCTTTTGGCAGGAAAATTATCCAAGATGGCCAAACCGTTTATCCGACCGTTTCGAAAATTGCACATTTTAGATCAGAATACTCAAAAGCACACATATAAAACCAAGTTCGGCCTCAAAATCCATCAAATAAAAAAATCCAATATGGCCGCAAAATATGCTATATTTTGATTGGCCCAGGGCGGTCATGTTTTTTGGCAGTTCTACTTCCCTTGAACAACCTTTAATGGCGCTTAGTCCCTAATCATATCTGCCAAATCTCGACCCGATCCGTTCAACGGTTCTGGAGAACAAGTCGTTTTTGCTAAAACTAGTTCAACCAAGATGGCCGCCAAACCATTTGACCAATCAAGTTCCCTTGAACAAACTTGGTTCAGCTCTCACCATAGATCATATTTTACGGCGTTTGCATCCATCCCACAAGCCGTTTCGGAGATTTTTAAAGACATTTACAAAAATTGGCCGAAATCCAAGATGGCTGCCGGCCCAATTGGCCGATCAACTTTGTTTGAACAAACTTGAATCTCTATGCTCTAAGGATGCTTCCTGTCAAATATAATTGAAATTGTCCCAGTAGTTCTCGAGTTTAAGTTTCCCATTGCTTTAGTACGGGAGCTTATGGCGGGAAAATGATCCAAGATGGCCGCCAAACCGTTTATTCAACCCTTTCGAAAATTACAAATTTGAGATCAGAATACCCAAAAACACATAAAACCAATTTTGGCCTCAAAATCCATCAAATAAAAAAATTCAATATGGCCGCCAAACACGCTATATTTTGATTGACCCACGGCGGCCATGTTGTTGTACGGTTCAACTTCCCTTGAACAAACTTTAATGGCCCTTAGTCCCTAATCATATCTGCCAAATTTCAACCCGATCCCTTCAGCGGTTCTGGAGAAGTTATTTTTGCTAAAACTAGCTCAACCAAGATGGCCGCCAAACTATTTGACCAATCATGTTCCCTTGAACAAACTTGGTTCAGCTCTTACCATAGATCATATTGCATGAGGTTTGCATCAATTCACCAAGAGGTTTCAGAGAAGATTTTTAAAGACGTTTCCTAAACCGGCCAAAATCCAAGATGGCCATCGGCTAAATTGGATGATCTGCTTCGTTTGAACAAACTTGGATTCCTATGCCCTAAGGATGCTTTCTGCCAAATATAATTGAAATCGGCCGAGTGATTCTTGAGAAGTCATTTAAAGGAAAAGTTGATGGACTGACGACAGATGGATGGACGGACAGATGATTGACATACGACGGATGGTCGCCATCGCATAAGCTCACTTGGCCTTTCAGGCCAGGTGAGCTAAAAACATTTTCACCCAAAATCTTGGCCCTATAAAGGTGAATCCTTCAAAAGGCACATCTACAGATCATAATTGAGGCATATGCCAAGTTTCATTAAATTATTTTGAGCGATTCTATATGCTATGGTGTTTACGAGAAAATTGACTAAAATCGTAGTTTTTGTATTAAAAAGCCCTTTTTCACCCAAAATCTTGGTCCGATAAAGGTGAATCCTTCAAAAGACACATCTACCCGTTATAAAGAAGCTACCTGTCAAGTTTCATTAAATTATCATAAGCGATTCTGTATATGGTGTTTACGAGGAAATTGACAAAAATCGCAGGTTTTTCACATTGAAAAAACATTTTCACCCAAAATCTTGGACCTATGAAGATCATATACTGAGGCATATGCTAAGTTTCATTAAATTATTTTAGGCGATTCTATATCGTATGGTGCTTACGAAATCGTGAGTTTTTACATTAAAAAGTCCATTTTCACCCAAAATATTGGACCTAATAAACGTGAATCCTTCAAGTCACATCTACCAATCATAAAGAAGCCACCTGCCAAGTTTTCTTAAATTATCTTAAGCGATTCTGTATGATATGGTGTTTACCAGGAAATTGACAAAAATCGTGTTTTTGCATTAAACAGCCAATTTTCACCCAAAATATTGGACCTATAAACATGAATTCTTCAAAAGGCACATCTGCGTATCATAACTGAGGCATACACTAATCAATAAAATATCTGAAGCAGTTCTATATATGCTGTTTACGCGATATTGTGGATGGACAGACCGACAGACAGACACACAGATGGAGACGCTGTGATTACTATAGGGCTTCCGCACCCACACCTTCCGGTGTAGGGCCTGGAAGGTGCGAGGCCCTAATTAGGTTGAAATCCGCTAAGCGGTTAATGAGTAGTGTTTTGACAATTACCAGGTAAATTTTTCATAAAATCTAAGACTTTGACCTAAAAAATTTACCAATCAAAATTCTGTATACAAGTTCTGAGGCCTAGCCCCACCGGGTCCTTCCAGCCAAATTATGTTAAAATCCGCCAAGCGGTTAATGAGTAGCATTTTTAAACACAAGTTGATGGATGGATGACAGATGCCATGCATCAGGGACCTTGACTTTTGACCTTTTGTCCCCAACATCATTGTGTGATGCCGTGTCATTATAAGGAGGCATGTATCCAAGTTTATGTCACGTATCATTAACTGAACAAGCGATATAAACAGAAAAGTTGAGCAAAACAGACAATGTTAAAGTGAAAAAAACAAGGTCTTTACCAAGGTCACAAGTACCTTGACATTTGACCTTTTGATGCCAAGATCATTGTGTGATGCCGAGTCATTATAAAGAGGCATGGGTCCAAGTTTGGGTCCAGCATGAATAACCAAACATGAGATATAAACAGAACAGTTGAGCTAAACGCAAATTGGACGCCGACGCCACCGACGCGCGACGTGCAGGGAATCACAATAGCTCATTTTCCTTCGCAAAGTCGGGCTAAAAATTACATTAAATTTATATTAGTATTTTTAGCTGCGGGTAGCAGCTCAATAAACTGTCATGTCCTTTACTCAGTTAGTTAGTTAGTTAGTCAGTCAGTCAGTCAATCACAAAATGATTATTCCGGGCTGTAGTTACGAGAATAGGATTTTGGTACACAGTAATCAAAAAATATTTTGAAGACTGTGTCTGAAAGATACACTTTCTTATAATAACTATGGTCTTGATTTGTGATACATTTGGGGCCAAAAGGTCAGATATCAAGGTACAATGACAATCAAAAATTCTTCCAAACACGAACAGCGCGAGTATTACATACATTTTTGCTGATTTACATAGGAAGAGCTGTCGTTTGTCGAATTAGACGGGTGGACAGGCAGGTAGCAGCTCAATAAGCTGTGATGCTACTTTGTTAGTTAGTTAGTTCATTTGTCAGTCAGTCACAATTTAAGCCTATTCCGGGCTGTCGTTTCAAGAGTTTTTTCGTACACAGCTATCAAACCTGGTGTATGTATATATTGTAGGTCAGTGTGACCTCAGAGCGACCAAATCTTCTCGCTTCACCCGCAGCTACCGAGATTCTATTGACCTTTTTCATTAATCAGTTTAATTACGATCTCCCAGTGTATAACTTACAAACAATTAAAAGGGAAAACTGGTGAATGTTTTGAAAATATTTTGAATGGAAGCCAGCATTGCCTCAGCAAGAGATTCCTTTCCAGTTACACAGCGGAATATCGTAACAGCACCGGGAATATTTTGAAGTTACTCTGAATTTTCATGACTACTGGTTATCCCCACATTTTAAAAAAATGTTGGGGATATTGTAATCGCCCACGTCCATCTGTCCGTCCATCCGTCATGCTATCTCCTCCAAAGTCATTGGGTGGAATTCAAACAAATTTGGCATGTGGGTTACCCATACGATTCTGCTTTGCAAGACGATATGTACATTTGGCTCCACCTCAAAGGGGGCAGGGGTCAAAAGGTCAGATAACTTGTAACAAAATTCCTCTGAAACTGTTAGACGGAACTCAATCAAATTTGACATGTGAGTTACCCATATGATCGCGGAGTGTAAGAGGCCATTTACATTTGGCTCCGCCCATAGGGGCGGGGTGGAGTCAAAAGGTCAAATTTTAACATGCGGAAATTTATTGTAACGCATCTCCTCTGAAACCATTGGAGAGAATTTAACGAAATTTGGTATGTTAGTTTCCCATATCAATGTGGAGTACATGAGCACATTTACATTTGTCCTCACCCCAGGGGTGGTTGGAAGATGGGGGTTAAACAGTCAAAAAATCGATTGTAATGCACCTCAAACGGAAGCATTGGATGGAATTCAACCAAATTTGGTATGTCAGTTACCCATATCAATGTGGAGTGGATGAGCACATTTACAATTGGCCCCACCCCCCTATGGGTGGGGGATGGGGGTCAAGTGTTCAAGAAATTAATTGTAATGCAACTCCTCCGAAACCGTTTTATGGAATTCAACCAAATTTGGTATGTAAGTTAGCCATATCAATGTGGAGTGCATGAACACATTTAGATTTGGCTGCACCCCCAGGGGTGGGTGGCGTGCGGTCCAAGTGTCAAGAAATTGATTGCAATGCAACTCCTCCGAAAAGATTGGACGGAATTCAACCAAATTTAATATGTGAGTTACCCATATCAATGTGGAGTGGATGAGCATATTTACATTTGGCCCCGCCACCAGGGGTTGCGAGATTGGGTCAAAATGTCATGAAATTGATTGTAATGTGAGTGATTGTGGAGTGCAAAAGGACATTTACATTTGGCTCTGACCCGGGGTGTGGGTTCTGAGGTGGGGTCAAAATTTCAAAGCAGTGAACGTGGGGATTTACGATTATGCGTCATTGACTGATCAATCTAGTTATTATTATTATTATTATTATTATTATTATTATATTATTATTATTATTATTATTATTATTATTATTATTATTATTATTATTATTATTATTATTATTATTATTATTATTATTATTATTATTATTCACACATACCTGTAGCTTAGAAATGGAAATGTTGGACGGCATACAGAAGCACACACCCATTAAAGCTTCAGTTAGCAAGAGTCTCATTTTGAAGAGGGCAAGAGAGTTACTAGTGTCCAAAGTCAGCTTAGGTAGAGATGTAATGTCAGAATCAATGTCCTCTGTTTGTCCTTCAACAGGTACTGACTCCTTGTTACTAGACTCTGTGAGAGACGCAAGAACGTCTGTTAACCATTCATATGCAGATACAGCGCAGGGAGAATTGATGAAACATGCAAAAAATGTCTTGCTTCTAGTACAAAGTGTATGAGTGGTGTTCCACAAATCAGTCATGAAAGTAATGTGCTCAATGTCACTATAGCACATCACAGAGCCACCCGTCACTGTGCTATTCTGCACTGACGACAGTACAGACTCTAATCCCGATTCAGAGGTTGAGTCAACCTGAAGATGTTTATTGTCAGAACTAACACATATGGTACTTTCCTGGGGGTCATTTTTAGAAATGGAATCCAGAAGTTTGAGATATGTCCTACAGAGCATGTTTTCTGAGCTTTCCTGACGACTGGATATAATTACCTGTACTTTTTTCGAACACTGTAGCAATGTCTTCTGCCTGCACTCTTCCAGAACTATTACAGATTCTAGAATATTGAGCAGAGCTTCTCGTAAATATGCATCAACGAGGAGAGAACATAGTTTCTCGAACCCCTTCCTCTGAAGGAAGTAGATGAGATTGTACTCTTCTTGGAGTAAATATGGGAATGCACAGAGACAATGGAACATAACATGAGATGGAATGACAACTCTCTGTGAAAGCAGACCATCAGTTCCAGCTGTGGAATCTTCACTCTGTTCAGCAGTGCTCGTGAGTTCTTGTCCGTAGACCTGGAATATCAGCATGTACAGCTCAGTAAACAAACATTGTCGTAATACACTATTGCCTTTCACTGCTAATGTACATAATGATTTTAAACACATGGATGCAAGCGATGTCTCATTGTTGAAAATCAGCTTTTTGAACACAGATAGACCTTTCCATTTACTCTGGATGCCTGGTAACTTCACAGAACTAGGAGCTGCATTGAAGCATACAGCTTTCTCATTGTCAGTACTCGAGAAGCCGCTGTCTATTGTTGGTGTGACAGAATGTCGAGAATGTTCTCTTAATCCATGATTAATGTTTTTCCGGTGATCTCGGTCACAGCACAGTAAACATATCTCAACCTCTGATCTTGTAAGATAATTTGCACCATAAAGTTGCTCTAGTAATAACCGATTCACGATGTCTAAAACAGAATTTCTAATGGACACTGTGACGGATTGGACAGTGTCAACTGCAGCTTGGGCAATAGTCACTGGGTCCATACAACAACATATTCCAGAGTAATACAGAGTGGATAGGATTTCAGTTTGTAATGACTTTGATTTCAGTAATGGCAGTGTTTGTAGCAAAAAGTTAGCCAGTATTGCTATGATACATTTATTGGCAGAAGCGACTTTAAACGGGCTTGTGTTGAGTGGTGAGGAGCTTCGGTCTGGGGTAGACTTCGGTGACTGTGTCGGTGCTGATTGTTCAATGGCACTCTCAGCTAGGCCTAAGATATCATGATGATGGTCCATGTACTGCCCAAAATGACACTTCCTATGCTTTTGTTTAAGACATGTCATTGTGTGAATATAGTTTACTTTGGTTGTCTTTAGTGTTGCTATGAGATTGCTGATGACCTGAACAGCTTCACAGTTGAATGTTAGCGGCAAGTCAAAATTAGTAGCTTTATCAGAGTGAGAAATACTGGATTCAGCATCCTTGTGTTGTATGATTAATTGTAGTAAATGTAGACTAGTGTTACATAGTGTATCCCTCATCATGCTAACTGCATTACTGATGAATGTCAGGTTAAATGGTAAGTACTGAAACACTGTATCTATCAGTTTGAATTGTCCAAGGAGGGCATCAGATAAAAGTTGTATGACAAGATTAGACATTGTTGGCATGTCTCCTTCACTGTTCAACCTACTACATTTATATTTCTTGGATATATGCTGTGCAACTTCTAATAGACATAATAATGTTCGCTGTGCTGTTAGAATATTGATACCATTTTGTTGTACAAGCGTCATTGCACCAGCAGTGAGGATTAGGCGTATTACAAACAGTGAGAAATAGAGTTTATTTTCATCCGACCAGGGACATATATTAGAGACAAAGCAATCCACTTCCTCATTCATTTTTAGTCCGACTAAATGGTGAAGATTCTGCACTAATTGTGGCATGATTGATGACGAGACCATTTTGGAAGGGGACAATGGCTTAAGGTCACCGACACACAGATCTTTTAGAACCGCACAGATGAGAATACAGAATTCGACAGAATCACAATAAGGTTTCTCAGTTTGACAATGCTGAAGGAAATTATCCAAATCCTGGTCTATTTCTAATAGATGTTGCTCATGAACATACTGTGACCACGAGTAAATGCGTTTTCTTGGTTTTCGTTCACGTAGTCGAACCTGTCTCAATGTTTTTGCTGATTTCTTCGATGCAGTTTTTCGTTCCTCAGCTGAGTCAGAGCTTCCGGCATCATTGTCACGCTTAGAAATTGTATTAGGATTAGAAATGCGCTTCCTTAAAGGGTTATCTTTCCGCTGGTGTCGATGATGTTTATTGAGGATACGGGTCAAGATTGGCCTTCTTTTATTTGTGTTTAATCCAGCTTGTGATTTTGGGGATGTAAGACCAGAGAAACTGTCACTCAGCGGCATGATATCAGACAGATCTGAAAGCAAACACACACAGATTAATGTTATTAGAGTATAATACAGATATAAGCTTAGAATCGCTGAGTTGTGATGCATGGGCCCCAACTGTCATTATAATTTTCTACAGGACAGAAAGGGAAGTACATAGGATCAGATCTGGTGATTACATAGTTGCCAAGCTGGACTACTGGGACTGGAGACTGGTTGGAACATAAATCAACAGGAATGCAAAGGGCATAAATCCAATAGCAAGTTTCAAGATAATACAGAAATGGCATACACCGAACAAAAATTAGATAATGTGCTAAGTTTTGTATATATATTCATATCATATATCAAATCTAGATGGACATATATATGTATATCAAATCTAGATGGCCATGGGGAGACTCCACGCCGGTCTCCTCCGTAAGTACCAGCTGATATCCGCATACAGAGGCAACTCTGACTATGTCTAACCTTCTAACAAGAAACTGTGCTCGACATCCTCGGACAACGCAATCTTCCCAGGAGCTTACCATAGCTACGTGGAATGTACGTTGTCTGACTGCAACATCAAAGAGGCAAACCTTAGGTGCAGACTGTGAACACCATAAAATCGATATCACATGCATTCAAGAGACTAAAGTAGCTAAACACTCACAGTAGCAACTTCAGACAGGCCATAAGCTAGTACTCATGGAGCAAAAACAGGCCACTTACCGTGGATTAGGCTTCGTAATCAGACCAAGGGTATTGGACGATGTCATTAGTTTTGGATACGTCAGTGATCGCGTTGCATTTATCGACCTGGCTATACCAACGCGAAAGCGCACCACCACTAAGTGTCACATAGTCAATGCATATGGGCCAACTACTGAAAGGGCAAAAGAGAATCCAGCTATATTAGATTCCTTCTATGCAGAACTGAGCTCTGCCATTACTATCCCAGCTAGATGGAAACTGTTCGTGTGTGGCGATTTCAACTCCAAGCTGGGTAAACTCGGCATTGCGGACAAAAGTTCAGGACTTGGCTCATGCATGGGATCGTATGGAGAGGGCACAGACAACAGCAATGGAGATGCACTTGTGGCATTCCTTAGTTCCAATGGCCTATTTGCCACAAATACGGCTTTCAAACACTCATGCCGCCACCAGATAACATGGACTGGACACATTGCTGATCGCAAAGCCCCAAAAGGTTCTAAGGCTACAAAAGCTGTCTTCAACCAAATAGATTTCATACTATGCAAGACAGCAGCAAAACCCCTACTTCGGGATGCTCGTTCATATGGAGGCATAGACCTCAATTCTGACTATAAGCCAGTCATTACACGCCTCCATATGAACGAGCTCTACCTAATGTATAAACGCCATACCATGCAGGAGGGTAGTCACCTACAACTTAGCCAAACTCATTAGCGACACTGACACTCAAATGTCATACAAAAAGGCCCTCGGGGAGCAGATAGCTAACATCAACGTCAGCTCCGATCCAAACGAAGCCCTAACCAAAATACTGATATCTATTGAATCATCAGCTACTAGCACCATAGGTGTTCTAAAAAACAACAGAACTAGGTATACTGACGACCCTCTCGTAATAAAACTGTCAGCAGAACAGAAATCGTTATGTCTGCACATCTATCAAAGTGGCCAAAGTGAAGATCACACCAAACTATGCCAGGAACGCAATAACAGTCTGCGCCACATTAGCAAACGCTTAAAAGATCTTGCTATCCAACAAGCAGACGCCAAAGCATGTAAAATCACTGCCACGGATGACTGCCACAAAATGTTTCAGGCAGCCCGAGCCCTGAGAGTTGCTGACTACACACCACCACTAACTGTACACAACTCTGCAGGACACTTTATCGGGACTGACCAGGGTAAAGACGAGGCAATTCGAGACTGACCACGATCATGAGCCCTTGCACCCATTCTCAGGAGACCCAAGGCCATTACTAACATCAATTAATACAGCAGAGGTTGAGAAGGCACTTAAAGCCCTGAAAAATGGATGTGCATCTGGACCTGATGGCATGAGCAATGAACTATTCAAATATGCAAGTGACATTATCTCAAAACCGATCACACACCTAATCAATTCAGCTTTTATGCACCACCTTCCCATCGACGCTGTAGGCCAAGGCATCCTTATCGTGCTAGCCAAGCCCAAGAAGCCAGCTGGCCCCCCCCCACCCAGCCAATCTGCAGCCCATTGTGCTCCTTAACAGCATGCGGAAAATCCTATCCAATGTTACTCTATGCCGCATCCGAGACAAGATCGACGACTTCCCCGGATCATGTCAAAGTGGCTTCAAACATCGACGCAGCTGCGCAGACATTGTATGGGCTCAACGCATGCTTGTCGGTAGTCATGTCCAAACACTGGGATTTCCACAAAATGGACATTGACGTGTCACGAGCCTTCGACACAATTAAATGCTCAAAGATCCTAGATGTACTATGGCAGGCCAGTTGCAATGAAGATGAGCTACGACTAGTGAGACTACTGCTTGCAGACACCAAGCTGAAAGTATGAGTCAAGTCAGTGAAGTCTGTAGAGTTTGAGACATCAATCGCCTCCCCACAGAAAGATGGTCTATCACCTGTGCTCTTCACCTGTTACCTGGCTGCTGCATTGAAATCCGTGCTGGGAAAACTCCACAAGACCGACGATGTGGACTTCATAGATGTGGAAAAGAAACCCCTTGACGAACTTCTCCCAATAGCTGCAAGCAAACTAAAACTTGAGAATCTCTTTACGAATGAATCCAAAACAGAGTTCAACCACATGTATCTATCTACAAAGCATGAAACAGAAGAAAATGACGATCCACTCTGTGGCGGCGAACCATGGAGGAAAAGTAAAATCCTGGGCTCAACGCTTTGCAGTACTGCTGACATTGCTGCACGCTGCATCATGGGGAAAATAGCTTTCCAGTCCTTCTGGAAGCTATGGATTCATAGATCAAAGATGCCCTTCGTAAAAAGACTACATTTATACCATGCAACCTGTGTATCCTTGATGATGAATAACTGCAACAGCTGGGCAGCTCCAAAGGCAGCTCTAGACAAACTTGACGCCTGCCACCGCAAACACCTATGCACACCATCACTGGACACCGATGGCCAGAGAGCATAATTTCCAATGATGCACTATACAAGATGTGTAATATGCCGCCGCCATCTGTAAAAGTTACCCAGCAAAGATGGTCCATGTTTGGCCATGTGCTAAGGATGCCAGAAGACACACCAGCACATGGCCCCTTGGAATTCGCCATACTCAGAGCCAGCAAATGCAGAGCAAGGAGAGGACGTCATTGCATAAATCTGCTAAGTGTGCTACGAGGTGACCTCAAGAAAGCATGATTAGATACACTCAAGTCAAGAATGGGCTTCAGGAAGCTAAGGATTTTGGCTGAGGACAAGACACAGTGGGCAAAAGAGAAGGACTGATTGCAGCTGTAGGATGTTTCTACTACTACAGCCGCAGAATACAGTAATCATACATATACAAGTATATCAAATCTAGATGGACATACACATGTATATCAAATTTATATGGACATATACATGTATATCAAATCTAGAAGACATATACAGGTATATTAAATCTAGATGAACATATATATGTATATCAAATCTAGATGGACATATACATGTATATTAAATTCAGATAGACTACATGAATAATTATCATTATTAAATAAAGAAAATAAACTCTTTACTGATCACATGTACAAAGTAAAGTAAAAGATGTATAAATGGCTAATTATTTGAATATCTGTTTTAAATTACAATTAATTATATCGACTTATTCTTACATTGCTAAGGTTTTTATAATGAGTCAAATCTTTCAATCCCAACCATCATGATTTAGTCAAAACCAACTCATAGGTGAATAAGTGAACACACTAAGCTTTCAAAAGTAGAAGCCTGCCTGCCCGCCTGCCTGCCTGCCTGCCTGTCTGTCTGCCTGCCTGCCTGCCCGCCCGCCCGCCCGCCCATCAATATTTTGCACATTCTTGACAATACCACATAGGACACAGCTATAGTGCATACACGCTTGTTTATATACAGTGTGCATGATACAGCATGATTTATTCTTTGCTCTGAAGCATCATTTGGGGTAAATTTTCATCATACCTGAATGAATCTTGGTACATGTCAATCTCTGACACACAGGCAGCAATGACACCAAAAGTGTTGTCAGTTCTTTACAGCATAACAAGCCCTGAAATAGCAACAAATATGTAAAGTATATATGTAATGATAATAAAACCTGCCTAACCCATTTATGGCGAAGTCAGCTAAAACTGGCCTCTGCAGTGATCTTGAGGAATCTCCAGTTGCAAGCCAAGAGATTACTTTTTTTTAAACTTACCACTGGAATGACCGGCTTGATAACACAGTCAGTCAGTTCAGTAGTCAAATATTAACTTCCCTTCTTTTAGCCTGAAAACGGACAATCATAACGAAATATTTTGTTCTTTGGACTAAATTTAGCCATTAAAGCGTTAAGAGACCACTTGCCTTTAAACACAAATTATGCATGAGTGCCACCAGAGCCTGCCGCACGTTTTTATAGATAATATTTACCTCCTATTCATGCTGCACTTCTAGAGAACTGACTCAAGCTAACCCTAGAAAAAGCTTCTCCCCTCATGGATTAACTATGAAGGAGTGGTCTCCCTTGAACTTAGAGAGTAAGTAAACAACTGTTGATTCCAACGTGAATCTGATTGATCGAGAAACATTCAAAGCATTACAAAAAACTAAATATAGAATAAATAACTCTATTTAGAACTGACACCCTATGCTCATCTAGCTGTGGCCACAGAATGATGTTCTTAATATAAGTGAGTTGTCGAGAAACTGTCTTTTATTCGTAGTAGAGCTGGGTGATATTGACATTTACATGACTGTTTTGGTATCACAAAGAATACTTCATTATAATGGTCTATCATCATCGTAGTGGGAATGGTATGCTTGGTTACAGATGAGAATAAATAACACAAAATTAGACCAGTTGTTCACTTCAGCAATGTCCAATTCAAATCAACCACTAATATAGATAAAACAAGAGCAATTAGAGATTGCATTCTCTCTCCCTCCTGTTTTTATTATATCATAAAATTTACTTAGGATTTTCAGGATTTTCCAGTAGTTTACATGATATTGATAGATTCAGAATTCAATCCAATGCAGATAGATTTTTTTATCAAGACCACGGTAAGTGGTGTTAAAAGTTGTGCAAAATCAGATCAGCATTTTCTATAAATACAGCTCTGAAATTATAATGGGCTGTTTGCCATTTGAGTGCACTATTTTCAAACATGGTTTACTCCAAGATATATCACTCAGTTCTAGTTCAAACAAGACAATTGCCATTTAGGACAGCTGTTTGAACATTTAAATGTGTTTCATAATTAGCATGTTCGAAATTTGACCATCATTTGATAAATATAGGATTCGAGAGAAACATAATTTTGAGACGATATATATAGTTTGAGAGGCCAATGCCGCCATAAGATATGATAGAACTTTAGAACTAACCTGTACTCCCAGCTTATGCATTGCAAAAAGTAGCAGCCATCCACGCTCCTTAAGGAGATAGTTCTCAAGATCTGCTGTGTCATCTTCCTCCGCCTGACTGCATACACGATGAATGTCAGACAGAAACTCACGGGACAACAAGTTACACATTCCACGTGTGTCACTAAAGGACAAATAATCACGGTATAATTAAACATAATATATGTAACCAGTTATAATTTACAAATCCTATCAGCATTACTTGGAAGATATGTATTTGAAGAAAGACTGCTTCTTAAAATGGAGGGATCCAATCTGACACTCCAACATCTGACGTCATAATCAAATACGTCACATGTTAGCCGACATCATAATCAAAATGACATAGCTCTGTCACGAAAATTTAAAAGTCCATTAGGAAAGTGTACAAATTGCATGTTTTTGATTAATTTACAATTTAAGAAACATTCTGTTGAATACTTTGAAACCCATTTTGACTCGGGACTGTTGCTGCCTTGAGAATTCAGGTTTCATTTTCAAATCAATTCCAACACGTGTAAATAAGCGGGCGGAGCTTAGCTTGAATGGGAGGGGAATAGTTATTAATGGATCCCTCTATTGTGTTCCATTACAATCCATCAAAGAGAAAATTGGAAGCTTACAACAATAAAATCGTTCAGCTCAAATTTCCTTCAAATCATCTCAGCTCTTCAGTTATTTTTTCAAGGAGCCATTGCATAAATATGTTAAGCATGCTGCGAGGTGACCTCTAGAAAGCAGGAATCAGTACACTCAGATCAAGAATGGACCTGAGGAATCAAAAGATTTTGGCTGAGGACAAGACACAGTTGTCAAAAGCAAAAAACGGACTGATTGCAGCTGTAGGATGTTTCTCCTACTACAGCCGTGGAATACAGTAATCACACATGCACGCACGCACGTACACACAGTGAATTAATTGATACCTTTACCTCAGTGTATAAACTATGACAGACTGACACTGTTTATCATGTTTATGACAAACACATATTTGTACACTTCCTCTACACTGCGATGCCTGTTCTGCATGAGTACCTTCATTGAACCGTAAATATGTGTGCACTAATTGACCGTTTTCTACACCTCCTAATAATTATTAAATTTTACCACAAAATTGTGGATGCTTCAATCAACTGGAAGATTATCCGAATACAAAACAGCAGAGACCAATCACAGCTCTGCCAGCAAGATAAACAATAATTCAGCATAATTAAATGTCTCGCCTGTCCCCTGTTTGTCACAGTGCCATTGAACTTTGACCGTGTGCCCTCCGTGTTATCATGCTGTTTCCTAACATTATAGGTAACCATGTATTCAGGTTTAGTTCCAATAGGATTAACCACTCCTGAAATATAAATGATTTGCTGAATGGAAAAACTTAAAGTTGAAACAGCAGCGGTAAACTAGCAAGATCAGAATGACATTGACCTTTAACTTGGGTGACCTCCATGGCACCATCCAGTATCTGCTTGGTATAAGCAACCATGTACCCAAGTTGTGTTCCCTTAGGGTTAGGCAATCCCGAAATATAACCTGATAAGGTTTGCTAAGCCTAAAAACTTAACATTGAAAAATAACAAAGTTTTGTAGAGGTCGGAATGACCTTGACCTTCGTTGTTGTGACTTCAGTGTCAGCATGCTGCTTCCTAACATTATATGTAACAATGTATCCAAGTTGTTCCAATAGGATTGATCAATCCTGAAAGATAAGCCAAGCAGTTTTACTGAATACAAAAACCTAACATTGAAAAAAAGAGTTTTGATCAGGGTCACAGTGACCTTGACCGTATGACCTCAGTGTCATCATGCTGAATCCTAACAGTATAGGCAACCACATAGCTTAGTTTAATTGCAATATGATAAACTGATCCTGAAATATAAGCTGAGAAGTTTTGCTAAACGCAAAAACTTAATGTTGAAATAACAGTTCTGTATCAAGGTCACAGTGACCTTGACCTTTGACCTTGTGACCCCAACATCATCATGCTGCTTCCTAAGATTATAGGTAACCAGGTATCCAAGTTTAGTTGCAATAGGTTTAACCAATCATGAAATATAAGCCGAGAAGTTTTGCTAAACGCAAAAACTTAAATGTTGAAATAATACTTCTGTATCAAGGTCACAGTGACCTTGGCCTTTAACCTTGGACCCAACATCATCATGCTGCTTCCTATCATTATAGGTAACCATGTGTCCAAGTTGAAATCCTGAAATATAAGCTCAAGTTTTGCTAAACGCAGAATTTTAATGTCGCCGCCGCCGCTGTCGCCGCCGTCGGAAAAGTGATACATATCTCTCGCTTTCTGCTTCGCAGGCGAAACAAAAACCTATTAGCATATGGTCAATGTTGGTCTAAATCAGCCTCACAGTTTATTAGCAACATTTGTCATTTGTTTCAAATTTGCATGGCATCTCATGTGTAATACTACACTTTTAAAGGACCTAATAGAAATTTCTGAAAATCAAAGATGGTCAATGATGAAAAGAACTAATACAATTTTTGTATACAAAATCAGAACTCTACCGATAAATTGTCCATCTAATCAAGTTTGTTTCAAATCACACTAGCAGTACAAGAGTAAAATTTTAAGCTTTAGGGGACTAAGTGGTGATGTGGAAAAATCTAAGGTGTTTATCGATCAGAATGACAATTTGACTTCTGTATCATACATGATTGACGCCTACAATGAACGATGACATGTAATAGCAAGGGTTTTTAGTTTTGTTTAGCTACCTAACACTGAATGCTAAAATCTGTTTGTTAACCCTTTCATGATGAAGCCGTCCAAAACCAGCCCTTTCAGTTGTCTTAAGTACTGTCTATTTGCTGGTCAAGAAAATTATCTGTGGAAATTTACTACTGTAATGACTGGCTCGGTAACCAAGCCGGTTATTCTAGTAGTAAATTTTCAAAAATCGTCTTCTCTTGACCTGAAAATGGACATTTAATAAGCAGATATTTTGATTGTCTTAACCAAATCTAGGCATTAAAGGGTTAAATGAGAGGAATTGGAGAGCATAATTATGTGTTCATTGTGTGATGCGCTAGCGTACTGACATGCACACATGCTCGCGTGCATAGACACACACACATTCACCGACGTGAACACACACACATGCATGTGCACACAAATGCAGAGCAGAGCAACACCTGATATAAATATAGTGCCGGACTGAATTAGTGGGAATGAGTATTAATTCACATAGTTATATGAAAATAAATAGTATATTTTTCAATCTTATCACTAAATAATAAGCAAACTATTATAGGCAGTCCAAGTTAGACGATTGATTATCTTGATAAGATTCCAATAGGAAAACTTTCATTGAAAAACGAATATGTAAACAAGAGGCCCAAGGGGCCTGTGTCACTCACGTGGAGCACCATCAATTTTTGTCAAAATTGTTGGTGGGTGGTTTAGCAGTCTTTTAAATGAGTTTGTGTACATTTTTGCAAGTGCAATATGGCCGCCAAACACACTACATTTTGATTGGCCCCCGGCGCCCATGTTTTTTTGATGGATCAACTTGCCTTGAACAAATTTTAATGGCCCAAATTTCGGCCTGATCCCTTCAGCGGTTCTGGAGGAGTCATTTTCGTGAAAACTAGGTCAATCAAGTCCTCTTGAACAAACTTGGGATACCTCTTGGCCTAGATGAAGATTCCCCAAGTAGTTTCGGAGATTTTTAAAGACATTTCCTGAAATCGGCCGAAATCCAAAATGGCCACTGGGCAAATTGGCCGATTGAGTTCATTTGAACAAACTTGGATCCTTATGCCGTAGGGATGCTTTCTGCCAAATATAATTGAAATTGGCCTGGCAGTTCTCGAGAACAGGACATTTTAAATTCTAAAGCAATGGGAGCTTTTGACGAGAAAATTATCCAAGATGGCCGCCAAACCGTTTATCAGACAGTTTCGAAAATTGCAAATTTGAGCTCAGAATACCCAAAAACATATATAGAAACAATTTTTGCCTCAAAATCCATCAAATAAAAAACCCTTTATGTCCGCCAAACATGCTACATTTTGATTGGCCCACAGCAGCTATGCTTTTTGATGGTGCAACTTCCCTTGAACAAACCTTAATGGCCCTTAGTCCCTAATCATGTCTCCCAAATTTCGGCCTGATCCATTCAGCGGTTCTGGAGAAGTGGTTTTCGGGAAAACTAGGTCATCCAAGATGGGCGCCAAAACATTCGGTCAATCAAGTCGTCTTGACCAAACTTGGCTTACGTCTTTGCCTAGATGAAGTTTCATAAGTTTTGAATCGATTCCCCAAGCCGATTTTCGGAGAAAGAGATTTTTAAAGACATTTCCTAAAATCAGCCGAAATCCAAGATGGTCGCCAGTCAAATTAGTCAATCGGCTTCATTTGAACAAACTTGGATCCCTAAGCCCTAACGATGCTTTCTGCCAAATATAATTGAAATCGGCCTAGCAGTTCTCCAGAAGACATTTTAAATTTCCCATTGCTTTAGTATGGGCACCTTTGCCGGGAAAATAATCCAAGATGGTCGCCAAACCATTTATCCGACAGTTTCGAAAATGGCAAATTTGAGATCAGAATACCCAAAAAACATATATAACACCAATTTCGGCCTCAAAATCCATCAAATAAAAAATCCAATATGGCCGCCAAACACGCTATATTTTGATTGGCCATTTTTTTTGACAGTTCAAATTCCCTTGAACAAACTTTATTGGCCATTAATCCCAAATCATATCTGCCAAATTTCGACCCGATCCGTTCAACGATTCTGGAGAATTCGTTTTCGCTAAAACTAGGTCAACCAAGATGGCCGCTGAACCATTGGACCAATCAAGTTCCCTTGAACACACTTGGTTCAGCTCTTGCCCTAGATCATATTTCATGAGTTTTGCATCAATCCCCGTAACGGTTTCGGAGATTTTTAAAGATGTTTCCTAAAATCGGCCGAAATCCAAGATGGCCACCGGCCAAATTGGTCGATCGGCTTCATTTGAACAAACTTGAATCCCTATGCCCTAAGGATGCTTCCTGCCAAAATATAATTGAACTCGGCCCAGTGGTTCTTGAGAAGTCGTTTAAAGGAAAAGTCGACAGACGAACGGATGACAGACGGACACACGATGGATGGTCGCCAGGTGAGGTGAGCTAATAAGGAATGTATGCATACAACTTTTAAATACAGTATTTCAATGGTCATGTTGATCAAAATGGCCTGAGCAGTGGTCTTGCTAAATGTCTATTTGCAGGCCAAGAGAAGGATCCCAGTTGGCTTCATTTAAACAAACTTGGATCTCTATGCCCTAATGATGCTTCCTGCCAAATATAATTGAAATCTGCCCAGTGGTTCTTGAGAGAGAACAAGTTGACAGACACACCAGATGCATATGGAAACCTCTCAAGACCTTTGCAGGTCAATTTTGGCGGACTTGAACATCAATGTGTTAAATAATAGTTGTGTGTCGCTCCTAAAATTGGTTTCACCACGTACAACACTACAAGATATACCATTTGGTAAATTGGTGCTCTCAGTATCTTAATACTGATAGTTCAATCATGTGAGAAGGTAACCCTTTAATGGTCAAGAAGGTTAACATATAAAATTGCTCATTGGATATCCATTTGCAGGCCAGAGGAAGAATTTTTTTTTTAATTTACCACTTATTGAGCTAGTCTTTCCAGTGGTAAAATTTCAAAAATAGTATTCTCCTGGCCTACAAATGATATTAGACCACAACATAAGCCAGTTTTGGCCGGCTGTTACGCCATTACAAGGTTGACAAAACATACCACATTGACCGTTTTACATTCATACAATTAATTTTTTTCAAGATTATAGATTAAGAAATCTGTAACTGTTTAACAGAAAAAGCTAAACTGGATGTTAAAACTTGAAACATAGTTTAGCTTTTTTAAATTTGAATGAGTATAATAGTTATACGATACACCTGACACCCTACACTAAATAATGTCTGGGTTGTCATATGTAAAAAAGGTCATCATGAAATGCGAGAAACTTATGTACTAATTTTAAGACAACTAACGATTCCTAAAATTATTTTGACTGAAAGTCATGCGGACTAAAGGCTTTAAGCAAAGATAACTTTCATTCAAATTGTCCTAACATAGTCAGCATTTTGTACATGATAACATAGTAAATAAATATGAGGCACACTGAATATCTATAAGTAAATAAATCAAATTAGAACATTCTTTAGCTGTGGGTCGACATAAATTTGACAGAGTTTGATAATAGTCCTACTTAGTGAAGGGAGTCAATGTCCATCTGCAGGCAAAGCAGACTATTTTTGAAAATTTATTACTCAAATATTAGAGTAGTAATATTTAAAAATATGGTAATCTCTTGACCTGTGAGTGGACAATACTCGTGACCACTGCAATGCCAGGTTTTGGCAGTTTTGACCATTAAAGGGTTAAGCTAGCGGTCATGGAAGTCTGTTTTCTAGTGGCATGCTTTTGGAGCGAGAACACAATGTTTTACTCTCACAGATTACATAGCGATCAGGTTGACGATATTTCGTCACAACATTGTTTGTCATGGTAGCAAAATTCTGGTTGGTCACTCAGACCTGAGCTGACTGTGCTCTGAATGACCATTGGTCATTCTACATGCTGCTAGTCATATGACTAACAGCTACAGTTTAACCATAAGTTTTTAATGCTAAAAATATTTTTTGCATTTTGAAATTTTTTTACATTTTCATTTTCCTGTCAAGTCCAGCTATATGTTTAGTGACGTAGCTGTAACGCTCTCATATTTCTCTTATATATATATATATATATATATATATTTTTTCATTCTTTAATATTTTCAAGATGTAATGGTATACTATTATCTTAAAAAGCGATGTTTGTACAGTTCTTATGATGCACATCCTATGGTGTTAATACATAGGGCTGGAGTAGCAGTGTTAACCATAATTGATGGTTTGTCGTGCATGTGCCAATGGAGGATAAATGTATAATTTCTGAGTAATCTCCCCTGATATCAATAATTGGTTAAGAAAAGAACATAATTTAACTCATAGGAAATCGCCATTTGTAGACCAAGAGAAAATGCATCCATTTCATTTCCAACACTCTAATCGATATTAACCCTTTCACCTATGAATTCCCCATATCTCATTTTCAAGGCAACCACATAGGATACCTGTTCGATCTGTTGAAATTAATTTGACTGGAAGCTGTTGCTGAGGCAGCAACAGCTTCCAGTCAAATTATTTTCAAAATATTCTACATAATAAGTTTTATATCGCAAAGAATAGATCTACTTTTTCAGGGATCTGTCAGTGAAATGGTTAACTAAAGGCAGATATCTAATAAGTTTGGTTTTAATACTGCAAATGGCCAAAATGTGACATCATTGTTGATTGATGATGACCCAGCAAGACGATAGTGAACCACTGAAGATTCTGTATAATTGTGATGTAGGCAGCTTTGTCAGAAATGAACGAAATTTGAGACACACAGACGCATAAAAATTGTGAGTCGCAACTAAAGATCAAATTCATGATGCATACATAGATTGCATGGGATAAAGTCATCAAATTTTGTTAAAATCCTATAGCAATTGGTGAAATAAATGGTAACAAAAGAACAGTTCTGGTCACGTTATCACATTAGCGCAAATTGAAGTAGTATTATTGAGTTGACATACAAATTTTATTGCAATACCTTTTAAGCTTTATGAACTTTTACAATGATTGGGCATTGAGAAAAGTGTGGCCTACCTTACGGTCGGTATTTCCCCCAGCATCTTTTGTGTGGTATGCTTATGAAGTAAAATATATACCCATAACACATGGTGTTTCCTCATGTATAATTACGTCACAGTCTTATTTTCGCAAGTCACCTCGGCCAAAACCCAGGCCAAAAAAAGCTTGGATTAAACGCATTGTTCGAAACAAGAGGTTTTCTCCAGTTCACGAATTTCGTAGCATGCTTTGAACTGTTTTCCATTCAGAATGAGCGGCTGGACAAGTATGTCAAGCAGCTAAGGAGGAGCAGCATTTTGACCATTTCCAGTAGATTCTTCATAAGATTTTCACCCAAAAAATTGATCAATTAAAATTCGGAAAAGATGATCTAGAGCCTATCTCCATAGAATCCATCTAGTAAAATTTGGTTGAAATATGTTAAGCAGCTAAGGAGGAGTAGCATTTTGACCATTTCCGGCAGATTTTTCGCAAAATCTCCAATTTTCACACAAAAAAATTGATCAATCAAAATTCTGAAAAGAATTCTAGAGCCTACCACCATAGAATGCACCTAGTCAACTTTGGTTGAAATATGTCAAGCAGCTAAGGCGGAGTAGCATTTTGACCATTTCCAGTAGATTTTTCATAAAATCTCAGATTGTTCACCCAAAAAATTGATCAATCGAAATTCTGAAAAAAACGTCTGGCGGGTACACCAGCTTAGGATTATTCCACCCAAATTTGGTTGAAATCGGTTAAACTGTTAAGAAGAAGCAATTTGTCGGACGGACGGACGGACGGACGACGGATGGCCGCCATGGCATAAGCTCACTTAGCATTTCAGGCCAGGTGAGCTAAAAAGTAAACATAAAACCTCATCAAGATCTAGGCCACAGTGGACCGGGTACACTGAATTATAACCTATATACATCTAGTGAGGTGTGCTTATTAAAGCACAGGTACCCTGATCACAACAGACAAACATACACCTAAGTCACATGCAAACCTTGACCTGAAACTGCTGAATGCGCAGCAAGATGACTAATTCTTATCTATGTTTGACCATGTTGTGGTCATAATGGCTTTACTGCATGGTAGTCTGAGTCATGAGGTCACAATGGTGCTATTGTATGGTAATACATAAGCTTTTCTATTATTCAAACGGACTCATTATACACTCAAACCTGTCTATAATGGACACGTGCTTTGGGGGTCCAATGATAGTATAACCAGCTTTTATGAATCAACATTATTTGGCTCTCTCCCCACCCCAAAGGCAATAGCTAATGAGTTGCATTAGCTGAATTACAACTTTTTAATGGCACATAAAATTGTTCATAGCAGAAAGATCTTACAAATCATTCTATATTTGTGTTTATAAATAGCAATGATATACTATGATAGTACTGTGCCTCAGATTCAAAGCATTACTTATCTAGATAATTGTGCTGAGGGGGGGGGGGGGGGGTCATGCTGTCACCAGAACACAACCAGTCTAGTCTTATCTCTTTAAAACATGTTTGAGAAATGAAGAAAATATTTTAGATATTTCATCATAAACACTGAATGCAGACACCCTAAATCTTAAAATTATCACAAAATCATGAAGGAAAGTTCTCGAGTGTTTTGAAATAAATGTGACTGTAGGTTGTTGCTGCCTGAGGCAGAAACCGCTTTCCAGTAAAATTTCTCTCAAAATATTCTAATATATTTTGTACATGATAAAAATATATTGTGGTAACTGGTTTGTGTGGCTGACAGAGTTAAAGTCCAGCGAGAAATCATGGTTTATCAATGACATAGTAAAGTATGAAAGTGTACAAAGTACATGTACATCAAATTTACAACAGGTTAACAACATTAAGTGTACCTAATGGACCTTTCCAGTTTTAGCTATGCTCCGCCTATCTCTAGCTAAGCTCCACCCACACCTCACTCGTGTTGGGATCGATCGATCTCTGAACACCCGGACTATCAATTTCCAAAAAACTACACAGGTAAGCTGTTGAATATTTTGAAACTAATTTGACAGCGCCCAGTCAAATTAGTTTCAAAATATTCAACAGCATGTTTATTAAACAGTAAAGAATTACAAAGACATACAATTCATACATGTCGGATGCTGAGATTTGATGATGGAACCCTTTGTGACGTAATGATTGTGACGTCATCATAGGTCAGATGATGGATGATACTCCGGAAAGGTGAATTACCACAAGGGAATATAGGAATCCAGTTTATCAATCAATCATAATGACATCATAATCATCAACATCCTATGTAGGCTAATGTCATAATCAATTACGTCATGAATGACTCGACTTAGTCTGTTATAAACACTTAATAGTCTGTCAAGTTGCATGAATTGTCTTTACAACATAACAAGAGGCCCAAGGGGCCTGGATCGCTCACCTGTAATTATTGGCCAATGGCACAGCCGAACAAAACGAGATGACCACTAGAAAAATTTACCAATCTAATTCCTGTGAAGAAGATTTAGCCAAGTTTTATTAAAATTGGTCCACTGGTTAATAAGTCTTTTATATGATTTTCTCAGAAAATTCAAATATTCAGAAAATCCAAGATGGCCGCCAAACACATCATATTTTGATTGATCCACAGTGGCCATGTTTTTTTAAAGTATCAACTTTCCATGGACAAGCTTTAATAGCCCTTAGCACCTAATTATATCTCCCATATTTCAGCCTGTTTAATCGCACTGGAGAAGTCATTTCCGCGAAAACTAGGTCATCCAAGATGGCCGCTGAAACATTTGACCAATCAAGTTCCCTTGAACAAACTTGGTTCAGTTGATGCCACAGATGTTATTTCTTCAGTTTTGAATTGATCCCGTGGTTTCTGAGAATATTTTTAAAGATGTTTCTAAAAATCGGTCAAAATCGGCTTACTTTGAACAACGTTGGATCTCTATGCCATAAGGATGCTTCCTCCCAAATATAATTGAAATTGGGCTAGTGGTTCTTGAGAGAAAACTTTAAATTTAGTATGGGCGTTTTTGGCGGGAAAAAGATCCAAGATGGCCACCAAACCATTTATCCGAAAGTTTCGAAAGTGGAAATTTTAGATCAGCATACCCGAAAAACTATATAAAACCAATTTCAGCTTCAAAATCAATCAAAAAAAAAAAGTCAAATATGATTTTGATTGGTCCGCGGCAACCATGTTTTTTTACATATCAACATCCCTTGACCAGACTTTAATGGCCCTTAGTTACTAATCATATCTCCCAAATTTCGGCCTGATCTGTTCAGTGGTTCTGGAGAAGTTATTTTCACGAAACTAGGTCATCCGATGACCGAGCCATTTAGGCAATTAGGTTCCCTTGAACAAACTTGGTTCAGTTCTTGCCCTAGATGATATTCATGAGCCTTGAATCCATCCACATGCGATTTCGGAGATTTTTTCAAATGTTTCTAAAAATCAGCTAAAATCTAAGATGGCCAAATTGGATCTCCATGCCCTAAGGATGCTTTCTGCCAAGCCTTAAGGATGCTTTCTGCAAAGTCTAATTGAAATTGGCCCCCGTGGCTCTTGTGAAGTTGTTTAAAGGAAAAGTTGACGGATGGATGGACAGATGACAGATGGACGATGGATGGTCACCATGGCACAAGCTCACTTGGCCTAAGGCCAGGTGAACTAATAAACATTCTTTTGAACATTTTGAAACTAATTTGACTGGGCGCTGTTGCTGCCATAGATGACAGATGGACGTTGGATGGTTGCTATGGCATAAGCTTACTTGGCCTAAGGCCAGGTGAGTTAATAAACATTCTTTTGAACATTTTGAAACTAATGTGACTGGGCACTGTTGCTGCCTATGCTGCCATAGGCAGCAACAGCACCTATGGCACCAGCACCCAATCAAATTAGTTCCAAAATAGTCAACAGCTTACCCGTATAGTTTTCTGGAAATTAAGATTCAGCGTGCAGGGATTGATTGATCCCAACACGGGTAAAGTGTGGGTGTAGCTAAGCTAGAGATGGACAGGGTATAGCTAAAGACTGGATTCAAGCATTGTCTCCACTTTGTGTGACCTGTCATAGGCATAACTTAAAACTCCCAATCTAGCCATAATAACAAGTAAACATTGCAGAGCTCACAGCCAAGGCCAATGCAGACAAGTACAGAACTCACTATATAGAGTTTCAAACTAAGCCCATTCGCACAACCTAAGGGATGACTGAGGCAGTTAATGAGTACAAAGCTTGTATTTAACAGTTAGCCATTTAAGGCCTATATCCAGTGATATATTATATAGTGATCATAGTCATCAACTCAGCCAACCTGGCAGGAGTCAGAGATAAATGAGGTGGGGTGGATTAATAACTATGTATAGCACTCGCTCGACTGTAGAAAAATTGTAGGGTAAGTGACCTTAAGGGGATTCTTAGTGACTCAACAGCTGAATGCATTTAATCACTATAGACCAGATAAGAAATATCATTTATGACACACGGAATATTCTGTTGAATACTTTGAATCTAATTTGACCGGGAACTCAGTTACAGCAACAGGTTCCAGTCAAATTAATTTCAAAAGGCAGATTATATTACGGCAGACAAATGATAAACTGACAATATTAAGCTTACATAATTATATACGGCTCATCAAAATGAAATTCTAAAATACCTCCTGCACAGCCAATAAATATAAGGGTAATTAAGCATGATATTATAGGCCAATACATATAGTGCAATGGACCTTTCCAGTTTTAGCTATGCCCCGCCCATCTCTAGCTAAGCTCAACCCACACTCACTCATGTTGGGATCGATCGATCTCTGAACACCCCGACTATCAATTTCCAAAAAACTACACAGGTAAGCTGTTGAATATTCCTTGAAGTCAATTTGAAATAAAAACTTACAGATGTGAATTACATGTTGATAGAAAGACTGCAACTATTTAAATCTTGTCACCAAAAACAGATGACTAGTTAATATAAGTTGAATGCCATATGAAATGCTGGTGGGGGCCACAAGATGGGGTTATTTAACCCTTTAACCCTTGTAGAAAATGTCCATCTGCAGAGAAACCGAAGATAATTTTTGAAAATTTACCACTGGAATGACTGGCTCGGTTATCGAGCCAGTCATTTCAGTGTTAAATTTTCAGAAATAAACTTCTCTTGGTCGGCAAAGGGACATTTCTCAAGACCACTGCAGAAGACGTTTTTGGCTGATATGAGTGTTAAAGGGTTAAGATGTGTGGTCGTATGACCATCCATCTTAAATCACCACCATCTTCTGGCCCCATAAGCATCTGCTAGCTATAAAGGTTTCACAGAAAGTATGTGAAATCCTGAAGAAATGTACCTGAAATTCAACGGTCCCCCTGTAGTAGGCATCTCAGGTCGATGACATTCTTTCCAGAAGTTCACCAAAAATGTGTCAAGTGCCAAAGCTTTTTTCTAAAATATAAAATAATGCACAACTGTGTTCATGACGAAGTGATGCAAATAAATGAAGGTAACACTGTCAAACCAGAAGAGGCTATTTTGAGATTCAACAATTAGAAATATTCAAATTGGTCAGTAATAAATATATACTTCCTCATGAAGTAGAATCTAATTATGACATACAATATGAAAATTCATCATAAAACTGTGAAGTAAATACTCTTTAACCTAATTGCACAGACCAAGGGTAATCATAGTCAAACATGTCAACCATGGTCATACTGGTTTACTATAGACGTTACCTAGCCCATTTGATCATTATTTAACAGCTAGACCATAGTTGTGAGCATGGTCCAATTGATCCGCTCATATTTGGTCATGACTAAGCCAGCTAGATAATGGTTGTGACCAGGGTTTCTCATGACATATAAATCTAAAGGGTCGCAGTGATCATATTCTCTGAAATTTGGAGGTCTCAAAATGGAATTGTTTGGTGGTCCCAATGTAGAAATTGGGGGTCTTGGGAGATAAATTCTCCATGTTGAAAGACAAGGCAATAGAAACAATTTACTGCAGACAGTAAGCATAATACATGAAACAGAACGATGATAAAACCAGAAATGTGGTTGCAATGCAACCATGAAGCTCAACTTTTATGAATTTGCAATGAACTATGAAATATGAACTGCTAAGTTGAACCAAACACAAAATGTTAATGTTGAAAACAGAAACAAGTTTTTACTAATGTCACAATAATCTTGGCCTTTGCCCTTTGATCCCAAAATCATTGTATGATACCCTCCAATTATAAGGGACTATGCGTACATGGCTCGGTCCAGTATACTTAACCAAAGATAAGATATGAACTGCTAATTTGAGCCAAATGCAAAATGTTAATATTGAAACAATTTCTACCAATGTCACAGTGACCGTAACCTTTTTGACCCCAATGTCATTATGTCATGCTCTCTCATTACATGGAAACATGTGTCCAAGTTTGGGTCCAGTATTATTAACCAAAGTTGAGATATGAACTGCTGAGCAAAACGGAATATATTAATGTTGAAAAAATAAGGTTTTTACCAAGGTCGCAGTGGCATTGACCTTTGAGCTTTTAACTCCACGGTCATTTTGTGATGCTGTGTCATTAGAAGGAAGCATATGTCCAAGTTTGGGTCCAGTATGATTAACCAAAGTTGAGATATGAACTGCTGAGCAAAACGGAATATATTAATGTTGAAAAAATAAGGTTTTTACCAAGGTCGCAGTGGCATTGACCTTTGAGCTTTTAACTCCAAGGTCATTTTGTGCTGCTGTGTCATTAGAAGGAAGCATATGTCCAAGTTTGGGTCCAGTATGATTAACCAGACATAAGATATAAAAACAAAAGTTGAGCTAAATGGAATATTTTAATGTTGTAAAAACCCAAGGTTTATTATTAAGATCACAGTGACTTTGACCTTTAACCTTTTGACTCTAACAGCATTGTGTGATGCCATCTCATTATAAGGAGGTATGTGTCTAAGTTTGGGTGCAGCATGATTAACCAAACATGAGATATAAACAGAAAAGTTGAGCTAAACGGAAAATGTTAATGTTGAAAAAGCCAGGTTCGTACCAAGATCACAGTGACCTTGACCTTTGAACTCTTTACCTCAGGATCATTGTGTGATGCCGGGCCATTATAAGGAAGCATGTGCCCAAGCTTGGGTCATGTATGATTAACCAAACATGAGCTATAAACAGAAAAGTTGAGCTAAATGCAAATTGGATGACACTGTCACCACCGGACAATGTGCAGGGTATCACAAAATCTCATTTTACTTCGTAAGTTGAGCGTAAGCTGTTGAATATTTTAAAACTAATTTGACTGGACACTGTTGCCAACTATGGCAGCAACTGCGCCCAGTCAAATTAGTTTCAAAATATTCAACAGAATGATTATTAAGTAATAAAGATATACAATTCGTACACATAACAGACTATTAAGAGTTCCTAATGGACTTAGATACACCATTCATGACATTTTAATAGTGACGTCAGCCTACCTGTGATTCGAAACCACAGGCCTGTCAGTCACAGCTGACTCTGCCGAGACCTCGATCTGAATGTTGAAGCTCGACAGATTCTTCACATCACATGTTGTTTTATATTTTCATGACAGCGTTAAATGTAAAATTTTATGATGAATTTTTATGCAAAAAAACCAATGCTTTATTATAGCATACCTAATATTTAGGGATGTTTTCAACTATAAGAATTGTTTCTCACATGTCGAGTTTTTTCACATAGCATATATATTACTATGCGGTTGTCACAAATTTGGAATGCTATGGTATGGTATGGTTTGATCTCGTATCTCGGAGTCCACTCACGTCATTGTATGGTATCATGTATGGATGGGCATGGCAGGGCAGAGAGAAAGTGTGATATCTTGGCACTATAGAAGTTGAGTATTATCCCAAATGACATTGAACATGATTGATCACTGGATAAGTCTGATCTTGAAATGGCAAGCTACTTGCCAGAGGAAGATTCTCATGGTATTGCTAAATGAGGGTGCTATAAAGATATAGCCTACAGCCTTGAACGCTAAAGCATAACTGTTTACCATACATGCAGTGCAACACTACTGTCCTGAGCAAGTCTTAAAGATAAGCAAATGGTCCACATTGCACATATTTATATGTATAAAAAATATGACCCTAGTTGTAATCACTGTATATAAAAGACATTGTTGAATTAATTATCTATACACACATGGTAAATTGTCCCAAAAAATAAGTTCTAACTCCCAAAACTATGGAAAATTTAAAAAGAAAAGCATGGATGCAAGCATTGCGTAGAACAAATCTGTAGTTTTATTAAAACTGAATAAACCCTTGATGAAGTAAATGTCTATTGAAAGACTTAATAAAATTTTTTATAATTCTTGTCTTAAAGAAGATAAATCACCAAGACATAAAATTCAAAAACCCATAAAATTACGGAAATAATTTCAAAATGTTAAAATTGTTTTCACTCTTCTGCAGACTTGATGAGATCATAGTAAATATTAAACAGTAACATTTTACTAAAATCAGAAATCAGATAATGATTGGTTAATTTCATGTCCATTGAAAATTTATAACATCTACATAATTCTCAAACTGGATGGTATAAAGCATGCTGCTTGCCGGATACCAGTCACATCTACCTAATTCTCAAACCGGATGTTATAAAGCATGCTGCTTGCCAGATGCCATTCAGATATATAAGACAAGCCAACTTCAATTTCGTGTATGTATGCATGATTGTACTGTATTTTGCAGCTCTAGTAGTATAAATTTCATACAGCTGCAATCAGTTCTTTGCATTTGACTACTGTGTCTTGTCCTCAGGCAAAACCTTAGCTTCCTCAGGTCCATTCTTGATCTGAGTGTACCGAGTCCTGTTTTCTTGAGGTCACCTCGCAGCACCCTTAACATATTTATGCAATGACTTCCTCTCCTGGCTTTATATTTGCTAGCTCCCAGTATGGCAAATTCCAAGACTCTCTGTGCTCCTTAGAACATGGCCAAGCATGGACCATCTTTGCTGGGCAACTTTTACGGACAGCGGCGATGTATTATACATCTTGTACAATGTATTGTTGGAAATCATGCCATCGGTGTCCAGTGATGGTGCGAAGGTCTCCGTAGGAAGCATTAAATTTATGTAGGGCTGCCTTTGGAGCTGCCCAGCTGTTACAGTTATACAGCATCAAGGACACGCAGGTTGCATTGTATAAATGTAGTCGTTTTGTCAAGGGCATCTTTGTTGTACGAATCCATACCTTGCAGAAGGACTGGAAAGCTATGTTCCCCATGACACATCGTGCAGCGATGTCAGCAGCTTTTATTTCGTGTATGGCTCTGCAAAAATTAAACTTCTTGATGTTTTATGGCTTGGGAATTTTTCGTATATGTTATCGAACCATTAGTTTATCACACAATCCTAGTGAAAGGGTGCATCTGATGTCCTGAAGAATTCACTTGATTTGGGGTCATAAGTTCAAAGGTCATGGTTATTGACAAGGTCATATGGGCAAGAGTCTCTTAATTATTGTTTGTGTGAAATCAGTAGAAGAAAGGCTCGTGTACATGTTGGAAACAATGTTGCTGAAGTCTTATGCAGCTAAAGAGAATGCAAATGAGTTACACTAATAAATTCATGACAAATTTATAGTAAAACTAAGAAATACTGCTATTGAAAGAACATCTAACATTGACTTACATTTGGCAGCTTGATGAAAGCCTCCCAGAGATATTTCAGCTTCCTACCCGCCATCCTGCTCAGCTCAGTAGCCATCGATATGCCTGGAAAATAAGTACAGCACAAAATAAAATATAAATGCCATCTTGCAATCAGCAATCATAAGTAGCTCACATAATAAATTTGGTTTCTGATGAGATAGCATGATCGATATGACGGATAATCAGCGATGTAAATTTTATATTTCATCACGATAGCCCTGAGGGGGCGCAGCCTAATATTAATGTCACTTATCAATCTGTAACTCACAAAACAAATTCTGTTGCGTTCCGCCAAACATTTTCGAAAGAAATAGCATTATGGACAGAGGCCATATTCTCACGATTTTTATCAACACATGTGGGTATAAGTAGTTTTATTACTAGCAATGATCAAGAAGATGATGACGAGTGAGTGTTTTCTGTGGCTAGAAAAAGCAGAAACTTCATTCAGCTTCAATGTGTTTTCTTCAACCGTCTCCATTATGTATTGTCCTTCGCAAGCATCTTAAGCTAAGTTAAGTTCTTTTTCGTCTTTAGTGCTCGTAGATTACACTTCTTGAGATCTGATAGCAAAACATCTAGAACGTTGGTGTAATGGCATCTTGTATGTGCCTTACACTTAGAATGCATTCCGAGTGGATGCATTGTCTGGAATTCAGTGAACATTCCCAAACGTTGACCATCAGTATTACTCTATCTTCGAGTGGAACCGTGTTGCACAGTTTGTACAGTGCTGAGTTTGACATGAGTCTGTGTGGCCAGCAGTGATACGTGAAGGATCACAGGTGTTTGCAATGACATACATCAAGTCTGTTTAAGACAGCCTTTGGAGCTGTCACAGTTGCATAGCAGCATTGAGGTGCATGTAGAATCATATAGGTACATCTTGACATTCATGGGATTTTTAGAGGCTCAATCCATAGCCTCCAGAAGGACTGGAAAACAGTGTTTGCTCTTACATGATGATTTGTAATGTCAGATGAACTGCCGTGAAGTGAGCCCCTGTTTCTGATCCTTCGGCACTTCTCATCGCTCCGAAGTAAGTTGCTTTCATCATCTGTCTCCTTTGCGCCGGACAGGTGTAAGTGTGTGAACTCCGCTTTGTCTTGCATCTATTGTAAGCAGATCATCAACTGGATCCTTCCCTTTATCGAGAAAATCTACATCAAGCTTTGATATTGGATGCTTTGGTCTTGTTGAATGTTCTCGGATAGATATTACAGTTGCGGTGAGGTAACATGTGAAGAACACGGGTGATAAACCAGCTCCTTGTGGTGATCTCATTGATGTGTCAAATTTTGCAGAAGGCATTGATTTGATTGGAGTTAATTTTGTGTTTGCCAGCAGGCATCTCACCAGGCATAGTTTGTCATCTTCACAATCAGCTTGACAGAGGAATTGCAGAATCGGAGGTGTCTTGATGGTATCAAATGCACATGACATGTCAATTACCATCTTGTAAAAGTCCCAATGTTTTGATAGAACTACATATATTTGCATACATTGTGCCCACACTATGTCGGCTCAACTGTATCCTCTTTTAAAGCCACTGTACCAGTTTCTGGTAATTCTGTCAATTTTATCTCTGATGTGAGGTAAGGTTTTCTAAAGCCATTCAAGAGAGCGATTTGCCCGAGGTTGGAGAGGTCCAGGTGGTTTCCTGAGTTCACCCAGTACTATGAGTATGCCTTCTACTATAGCATCTGTGGGAAAAGAGCAAGATCTCATAAGATAACCATTACTAAACCTTTTAGAGAATTACTTCACAAAGGTGAGGTAAAATACAACCAGAAATGATATTGCAATACAACCATGATGCTCGACTTTACAACTTTGCAATAAACTATGAAGCTTGACTTCAAACATAAAATAAATATAGAAGGCTTATCTGAATACCTTTATCAACAAGAGGTAACACTCACCTGGACCATTAGCATTTGAACCATTCACATTTAAATACCAGTAGACAAGACACATAATTTTAGAAAAATCCAACATGGCCGTTAAAGAAATTAACCAATCAAAATTCTCGTTTGCTATGTTGAAATCTACCACCATAGGATCATCCCACCCTAAGTTTCGGGCCACTAATTAATGAATAATGTTTTAAATGGGGTGGGGGGGGGGGAAACTTTGGAACCATCATTTAATACCCAAAAGCTTTATACTATAGCCAATAAGTTGTATTAAATTACCCATGCCTTTGCCAGTTTAACGGTCAGTATTTGTCAGTAAAGTCTAAATTCTTGCCTACTGAATATCCATTTTACAGGCCAATAAGATTAGTTTTGAAAATTTATCACTGAACTGACTGGCTCAATAAATGAACCAGTGATTTCAGCGGTAAATTTTCAAAAATAGTCTTCTCTGCCTGCAAATGGGCATTCCTCAAGGCCACTGTGGCCATTTTTGGCAGACCACCATTAATGGGTTAATGATTATCATTTGGTGGCTCATCGCCTAAGTTGTCAGATATTAACAACTTTTACTATATAATATATATATTCTTGAAATTAAAAAACATTTAATACACTATGAAAGCAAAACTTACAGTATGTTTATCAGATTTATAAAGCAGCAGAGGTTCATTTATATGACTGTTCTGTCCAGAGGTCAAATAGAAACTGTCCTGAATAAACTAAAATGTGTAAATTTGAAGCTCAGAGAATTCTTTTTAGTCATGTTCCACATATGTGGTTATTGTGCAATACCTCATGTTCTCTAGCCAATAAACAAGCTCTTTACCCCTCGAATTTAGTCTAGAAAATTTAAATTTTCTCATAGAAAATGTCCATTTGCAGACCAAGAGAAGACTGTTTTTGACAATTTACCACTCAAATGACTGGCTCAGTTATCGAGCCAGTCATCACAGTGGTAAATTTTCAAAAATAGTCCTCCTTTGGTTTGCAAATGGACATTTCTCAAGACCACTGCAGAACCCATTTTTGGCTGATATGAGTGTTAAAGCGTTAAGGCTGAGATAAATGAATACATCTCAGGTTAGAATTCAACAAACTGATTACCTGTATCACATTTCATCACCGAGGTAATATAAGTATATATCTACTATATATCTGCTGGTCTTAAAATCATGAGAAATATTTTTAAAATAATTTGTTGTTGACATGGGGGGGGGGGGGGGGGGGGGGGGGCACCAACCGCTTTCAGTAAATTTCATACATATTCAGCAGGCTATATACAAGTAGCATCCTTGACTATGAATGCGGAATGGCTGAAACCTTTACTATCAGACTTCAAACAAACAGCGCTCACAATGATACGGTTAGATTGTTGTGCAATTCATGTTCTTATCTGGTAAGGAAATATATATCTTTACTATAAGAGACAGCTGATATATGGGTATACTATTTCTTGGATTCACAGCACTTTATAGAGAATTAACCCTTTCATGGCAAAGTGGCCAAACCCAGCCGCTGCAGTCGTCTTGAGGAACGTCAACAGGCAAACCAAGAGAATACTAATTTAGAAATTTTACTATAATGACTGGTGCTATGGTAACCAAAAAAATCATTCCAGTGTTAAATTAAAAAAACCATTTTCTCTTGATCTGCGATTGGACATTTAATAAGCCAATATTTAGATATTCTCGACCAAATTTAATCATTAAAGATTTAAAGGCCAAGCCGGCCAAAACCGCCCTCTGTAGTGGTCTTGAGAATTGTCCATTTGCAGGCCAAGAGAAAACTATTTTTGAAAATTTACTACTGGAATGACTGGCTCCGGTAAATCTTCAAAAAGAGTTCTCTTGTCATTCAGGAAGCAAATATATGTATAAAATAATAAGCAAATATTTTAATTTTCTTGAGAAAATTTGACCATTAAAGGGTTAACCTGAATATATCCTCAAACTATATCCTGGGAACGTATATGAATGAAGAAAGAAATATCAATGAACACGATAATGGCAGAATGCCTACTGTACAGTAAGCATTGACATATATACATAAATTATGACGATAGTAGCTCAGCACAATTGTTGTCAATAACTTGAAAGATACTAAAATCTGTTATACTCCGCTTCTTTTTTCTAGTCCATTATGTCAAATTTAAATTGTTTCAAATGACTTAATTAGTCGTTGAGATTGAGGCTGGAATACATTGTTTTACGTCCTAGTGATTCCAATGAATGACTGGAAAAGATACAGTTAGTGTGATGATGTTGCTAAATTGATTCCTGTTGAGTGGATGACATCATATGTTGTTATCATGTAACCAGGCCAGAGATAAGAAATTATGGCATCACATGTGTATACACAAGTTTTACAAGTCTTCTAGAAAAACACTAGGATACGATCAATGATGAAGAAAGATTTATCATCTAGATGTGAGCTCTGTCAAAGTGTTTTCGGGTCAGAAATCCAAGAATCGCCATGGATAGCCAACCTTCCTACAAATCAAGTGCCAAGAATGGTGCCACACAAATTCCTACAAAATCTATAGGAAATCTTCTGACCTCTAATGAGTATCCAAAGACTTTGGAACGAAACACATAAATTCCGAATCACCATTAAAGGGGCATTTAGCATCCGTTACTGGTTGGGCCATGAAAGATTGGACACATATGCCTGTGTTTCTCTCAGTAAAAGTCCAGGGGCCATGTCCATACACTCCCGCATCCCACCGCATGTTCAACATGGGTAGTATTGACTGGGTCTGATATTAGTATAGCCAACGCATGTGAGACATTGCATGTTGGCAGGGCCTCTCTATGCATGCAGGATATCATTTTTCCAAAAAAACTTAATGAAAACCGTACAGTTGCCCGTTCTACCCGAGACACCACCTCAAAAATTATTGTGGCCCAAATAAGAACACCGCCTGCACTCGGTTACACACAACACCAACCAACCCCTCCCCCACCCCTTCCCTGATATTATTCACATCTGTGTCAAAAGGGACACCGCTCAACCCACACTCTGTGTCACAAATGACACCTTGCAGAGGCCCAACCTCTGAAAAAGGGACCCTGAAAGTATAACCAGTTTACAGACACCGGGAACCTGACTGGTCATTCAGACTTTTGAATCACATCAAGTACTTAGCGTAAGGTTAATACAGATTCAATTG
>CM067373.1:133686502-133791502 GCA_034401795.1 Chaetoderma sp. LZ-2023a
ATGTCCACTCTTGATGTATGGTTATCTGAAATGTTTGGATCCGGGGGGGATATGCCGTCTTCTGATGGCTCTTGTTACTCAAGATCCAGAGGTGGCTCCAGTCGAACCCGGCTTGATGCTTGCCTCGCCGGTTGACCTCCGGTTCCCGCTTTATGGATTCCCTGGAGCAGCCTACCACTTGGGGTGCCATAGTCTCTTATGGCACTTTTCCTCGCCAATCCAGGTTAGCGTTCTTTGCTAACCCAGAGTCTAATCTGTCTGGTCAGGAATGAGAGGACTATCTGTTGGGGTCACACGATGAGACTGTGCCCATGGAATTGGATGAACGTCCACCCCTTGTGGGGAACACGGGTGGACTTTTCCATGAAACTACTTCCGCAGGAGTAGGATTCATGGCTCAAAGGGTTGGCCAGGTTGGAGCCGATGGCCACCCATATCGCATCCCACAGCTTGCTGACGGGTTTGTGATGGAACGTCCGGACCATGTTGCTGTGTGTTATACCCCCCCCCCCACGACACCATGGTTCTGGCTCATGGTGTAACTATGGCGGAAGCCATACCTGCCCTCACTGGCCCGCATTGCTTTACCAGCTTGCCAGGGGTATCCACGGCTTCAGCCACTGCACCTGCTAATGCTATTGAGGACGATGGTGAAGGCCTGAGGCTCGTCAAGCATTTGCAGGTGGTGGAGGAGGAGGACTGGTCTGACGCCTGCCAGTGGCTGGTAGGCGTTAGGCCAGAACTCAACATTGAACGGTCGGCTTCCCAGTGTGCGTTGTTGATGGGAAAGCCGGCGATGAGCACCATATCGTGGATATGTTCACAGTGGCAGCGGCGTCTATCAAACCAAATGGACGACTGGCGAAGGTCCCTGATGAGGTGGTGAGGCACTGTCGTATTGTGGCTGGCTAGTACCAGCTATACGGCGTCGTGCCAAAGCCAAGCGCTGATGATGGCATGGCTTTAGGTGAAGACACGTGGCCAGGCTACAGTGTTGACACAGGAGCGCTGGACACGGGAATGCTGCGCAGTGCAAACGCCACGTTGCACGATACAGAAGAGAACACGAGAGTAGTGGCTATTTCAGCACTCTGTCATGTGTCTTAAATGTTACAAGAGATAGTAACAGCTTCTGTGCCGTGCCAAGCTAGCCCCGCCATGGTCCAAAGAGCCATCCAAGATGGAATAAACCTATCTTTGAACTGCATTTGCCTTAGATAACCTGTGCATGTCTCAGGACCTCTATAATAGGCTACTGCGGATGCCTATGTCACGTCGTGGCAGGGGCGCATGAGGATCTGGTCATGCTAACTGCATGATGTGACATGTGCCACAAGGACCACACTGGTGCTACCAGAGCCAGAGAGAGTGCCGCTCTTGCACCTCTCGTGTCCACTTCTCTCCCTGGGCGGGCCCGTGGGAGGCTACCTGGCCTTCCACAAGCAAGAGTGGGAGGGGTGACTCGGGACCACTTAGTCTTGCGGTGGCTTTCAGACAGTTACCATCTCGACTGGATAATAGGTTCGCCATCGCTGGAATCCAAGAGATTCAGATCAACTGTTGTATATCGAGGAGGAAATAAATTCCCTCATACAAAAAGGAGTAATTCAACCAGCACAAAATTGCCTGGGCTTCTATTCAACCATGTTTCTGGTAACAAAAAGCATCGGTGCGTGGAGATCAATTCTCAACCTAAATTTCATAGAGACACAGACTTTCAAAATGGAAACAATCAAAATGGTGTAGGCAGGGTTGAAGAAGAGAATGTGGACAGCATCAATAGATCTGAAGGATGCTTATTTGCACAATCCAATTGCGAGGAGTTTTCGTTGGTTCCTGAGAATCGCATTTCAGGGCCGACTGGAAATTCAAGCTACTTTTAGTTGGAATTGCCACAACTCCTCGGGTCTTCTCCAACGTGGCCCTTGCTAGCATAGCATACCTCCGCAGGTGACACATAGCAGTCCACACCTACATAGATGACTGGCTGTTAAAAGCATGAAATCAGGAGTCTATCAGCAACTCTGGAGATAGTTTTGAAAACTGTCAGATCTATGCTGGATGATAAATCAGCTTTCAGAAATCAGAGCTGACTCCATACCAGAAGTTTGTTTACCTGGACATGTTCTTCGATCTGGAGATAGGATCTGTTTATCTATCTCAGGAGAGAGTAGAAATACTCATCTCAGTCATACACTCACTGTGCAACAGCTGCTATGTGCTGGCACAGGTTTACTTGAGAACGCTGGGTTTGATGGTTTCACTGACGCAGATGGCCTATCCAGTTATTTCTCATGACACAGTGGACCCAGAGTACAGGATCACTTGACTCACAGGTGTCAGTGTTGGCACCTCTTAGTCAACACCTCCATTGGTGGATGAAGAGAGAAAATCTGGCGGAGTTGATGCTCACCCCTCCCCACCCTCAAATAACGATGTACACGGATGCATCAATGGCAGGATGGGGAGCTTGCCCTAGAGTAAGCAACAATATCAGGGCTTTGGAATCTAGATCAGTCACAAGAACATATAAACCTGCTGGAATTATGGGCAGTAATCCTAGGCCTGGAACACTTCTTAAAGAAAGTTCAGGGCAAGATAGTTCTAGTTCGATCAGACAATTCAACAGTAGTGACTTACATAAACCGCCAGGGTGGAATGAAGTTGCCCAGTCTCTGTATGATGACATGGAAACTGCTTTGCCGGTGCCTAGATCATGTGAAAGCAGTTCATATTCCGGGAAGGCTAAATCTGTTAGCAGACTCATTGAGCTGAAGGATGAGTGTATTGCCTACGAAATGGCAACTAAACCAATGTGTGGGGCCTGTCGGTTCAACCACTGGGGTAAATCCAACATAGATTTATTCACAACGAAAAAGAATGTGAAGATGACGATGTACATCTCTTCGATTCCAGATCTGATAGCTATCGCAAGAGATGCGCTATCTATCAGCTGTGAGGGAATGTCTACATACAGATACCCACCAGTAATCCTGATTCCAAAAATTCTTTGGAAAATCAGACAAGAGGAGTGCCAAGTACTTCTTATCGCCCCGAATTGGCCAAGCCGATCATGGTACGCGGATCTGCTGGACCTTCTGGTCTGCAATCGGGTTACTCTGCCTGTGATGGACAATATTATCTTCCAGAGCAAGGACCATCACACCAATCTGTCAATGTTCCAATTGACTGTGTGGATGTTGTCAAGGAATCCGCAATTAAGGAGGGCTTTTCTGAGCAAGCAGCCATGTTCATGGCAAAAGCCAGAAGGAGGGCAAGCTCCAGAGCATATAATTATAAAATCAACAGATTTGCAGAATGGTGCTCAAAGATGTATTAATCCAATGGATTCATCTATTCAGGTAGTAGCTGATTTCCTCTGTCGCCTGTATGATGCTTATAGCCGTAAGCCTAATTCTATTGCTGGATATAAATCAGAATTAATGTCTGTTATCCCTTGCTTGGCTAATAGAGGAAGTGACGAAGTATGTAGTTTAAATACTTTAATTAAATGCATAAGACCGAGAAATCAACCAGCGATTTCATCTTGGAGTTTGTCTAGTGTGTCATGTACTAGCTGATAAACCCTTTGAATGACTAAGTTCCATTTCAATGAAATTTTTGGCACTTAAAACTATTTTTAATTGCTGCAGCCTCAGCAAGGCAGAGAAGCGAAATTCATGCGTTATCTGCTGAGTCAGACTTATGTGGTTACAGGGAAAGGCCTTAAGCTTCTACCTAGGATTAATTTCATGGCTAAGAATCAGTCATTGAAATACCCGGGTCAACCTATTATTTGATCAGCTTTGACTAGATATGATCCTAATTCAAAAGCATGGTGTCCAGTCCGCGCATTAAGCAGGTACAAGCAACATCCCCTGGAATGGCAGACGGACCCAACATCATTATGCTTGGCATATATTGAACTCCATGGCAGGGCGTCCAAAGATACCATTTCAAGGTGAATTGAGGAATGTATCCAATTTACCACAAATCCGCCACTGGTAAACAAGTTGACATGGCCAAGGCTCAGTGTCCATGGCGTAGTGGCATCCACTGCCCTGTTTAATGGGGTCCCTGTGGATGACATTATATTGGTATCCCGGTGGCACGGTGAGTTAAGTTTGACTTTGAAAAGATAAACAGGTGTAAATAGTGTAAATAAGGCTTTCTTACTGTTTCCAAACAGTATGCTTAATTATGGGAAACAACCACTTTACCGTACTGCATCATTCTTCACCAAGGGGAAGACGGTGCCCAGGGCAAAGATAAACAAGGTCAGTCTTGTGTTGTTTCGTAATTTTGTGACATTTTTTACCCATTGTAATATGGTGATGGTTCGTGTTTTATGTGGTTTTCACATGAGATTTTACAAAAAGGAAGCTTTTCATCCGATGTCCTTTAGCACTAGTATGTAGAGAGCATGTGGGACATTGAGGTCATACCTCCTCCTTTCTCAAAACCTCCTCCTTTCTCAAAAGGAGGAGTGGGTTGGGAGCGCATATGACAAACAGTCATTACTCTCAAACATGTGTTGTGCTAGCCGATGCTCAAATCATTTCCTGGTTGTGTCTCATGCGCAACTCCAGATGTTCGTGCTTCGAACGCAAAAAGAGATTGGTTCTTCCAAGGATAAGCTGGTTTTCTGACCTCGCCTCCCTTCCGCCAAATTCAATGACAAAAATATCAAAGTGTTAGGAGGTAAGTATACTCTTTGAAGTGAAATAAACGAAATCACTGATTTCTTTTTTCATGAAAGAGTTGATACTTACCTCCCTAACACGGACCCAGCCTCTCCGCCCCACAGGGGCTCAGTTTTCAGGCTGAGGCCTGGTCTTCAGGCTTGTAAGTTGCATTGTGTCAGCCAATAGTACAAGTACCAGGAATTGACAGCCTGCGCATGCGCGGGGTTTGGGCTGGCATCCGCTGAGCTGTCAACTGACTCCCTGCCCAGTAGGGGCAGCTAACTTTTTTAATCTGAGCTTTATTGAGTGTAGGTTGATATTTAGGGAATATCAGAGTGTTGGGGAGGTAAGTATCAACTCTCTCATGGAAAAAAGAAATCTGTGATTTCGTTTAATTCGTGTATCATGTATTTTGATCATTTATTGTGTCTGGTATGCAGTAGAATTTCCAATGATAAATACTTTCACCCCATAGGTGAATGTGGTATTGTATTTAGGTTTTTTCTCTGCCTGTCTAGTGTTATTTATGGAAAAAATCTGATTCAATGTGGCTCAAAATTTTAACAGAAGAATGTGTGTCCCGGTAATCTCCGATTACATAACTTTGCTCTTGGTCCACAAAAAAATCTGAAAGAAACCTAAATATGGAATAGAAAGAACCCATGATTGCTCTTGTTTTTGTTGTTTCAGATGTGAAGAAATGTGTGAAAGACAAGCAGGTGCGTCGTCTACCATTGCTGTTATTGCACACCGATGAAGATGACAGTGTGAGCATGGAGGTGATGTTTCAGAGACAACTTCTGGCATTCTTATACTCGGCATTTACTCTCACGTCGGTATGTAATCTAATCTGTACAATACAATAAGGCCTGTGTTAGGCATACATGGGTGACACTGGCACGTGCCAGAGTGATATGGGTTCAGGGGTATACAGTTGACAGAATGATTATCTGGAGAATGCTGAGACATAACGTCATTCAGCCTCAGTGGATATCTATATGGATGCAGGGCGTGTAAACTTACAGATCCTCTGTCCAGCTGGAGTTATCTGGTTGTCTCTCCCCCATCCATAGTGCCCTTTTTTTGCTCAAAGTGTAGGAAATGGTTTAGAGCTTCAAATTTTCACAATTCAAGAAGAGACCCCATGACCATTTCAGGATGGTGGAGGACCCCCTGCCAGATCCTTCCTCCCAAGCAACATGTTTGACATATTTTGTAGAATGTTCCAGGATAATGTATGACAGAGACCATAAATTCCTATAAAGAACATGTTTCATCAATATTTTATAGATCAACATTACCTGATATCACTACAGTCAAAATGGTTACTAAAGAGAGGTGGTCACTGAATACAACTTATTTGCTATGGGAAACAGCTTTTGTGGGTTGACTGATGGTGGTACCTTACTCACCTTAAAGATTCACCATCTTTTGACCCCAAAAGCAAGTGTCCATTATAGACAGGTTTTAGACGCAATGATCAATGGAGTAAGAGCACATAATGTATCATTATAATTTTTATCTATTCAGGATTCAAGTTTCTTTGGCAGAAAAAAGAACATTGTTCTATGGAGTGTGAAGGATGTGGTCAAACAACAGGTCTGTCATTCAAGCATGCATGAATGTGTGTGTGTGTGCGTGCGTGCGTGCATGCGTGCGTGTGTGCCTATGCGTGCATGTGTGTGAGTGCATGCACATACATGCATTAGGCTATTTTTGTTGTAAATATATATACACCTGTGCAAAAGTTAAGCACCAGCAAAAATAATAGAACGTAGAAACATGATGGTACAACTAGGCTGCCATACTTTTTGTCCCCGCGTTAGCTGACATAATTCCAAGTACGAAATGCACATGCATGCATGACTTCACGCCGCTTGATGTCCGTGCGTGGCGGGAAACAGCACACGTGTTCAGTTATGTAAAAGTCCAGTTTGAGGTGTAGAACATTACATACAGATTTAGGCGACAAGATTAGGAATTTTGTGTTCATGACCGTGGTTTATTTGTACAGAGAGAATTAGCCCGCTATGGCAAGACGAAGGTTAAGTGATCGTGTGAAATGGCAAATCATAGGCATGCATACCACTGGTATGTCATGCAGAGAGATTGGCAGACAGCTGAACATTAACCATACTGTAATCAGTCGTTTGATTGCAAAACATGGGCAAACTAACGAGGTGAAGGACAGGCCTAGATCTGGAAGACCGAAGAAGACTACTGCCCGTGATGATCGAGCCCTAACGCCTTGTTAGGAGATCTCCATTCACCAACAGCAGAGTGCTCAACCAGCAATGGGAAACGCGCAATAGAGTGTCAATGTCTACCGTCAAAAGGAGACTGTATGCTGCTGGCATGAAAGCTAGGAGACCTGTCAGACGTCCTCTCCTCACTGCACACCACAAAGAGGAGCGTCTGAGGTGGTGCAACGAAAGAAGACACTGGAACATGAGATCCTGGAGACGGGTACACTGGTCCGATGAAAGTCGGTTCCTGCTTCATGCCACAGATGGTCGAACTCGTGTATGGAGGTCCAGACGCACGGCGTACGACCAACGTAACATCATGGAAGAAGTTCCATTTGGTGGAGGTTCCGTTATGATATGGGGGTGCATCTCATTTGATTGTAAGCTGGATCTGTTGACTGTACCTGGAACACTAAATGGACAAAGATATCAAGATTCCATACTGGATAGAGTTGTGGTCCCTCATTTTGTAAATCATGCACCTGGAACCCACCCTATATTCATGGATGACAACGCCCGACCACATCGTGCTAGAGCTGTGCATGAATACCTCCGCCAGAATGCCATCGAAACCCTACCATGGCCAGCAAGGAGCCCTGACATGAACCCTATTGAGCATATCTGGGACATTCTGGGAAACATGGTGAGAAGGAGGGATCCTCCTGTGCAGAACCTACAGGAATTAACAGACGCACTCCATGTTGAATGGCAACGAATACCACAATGGCGTATCAGTCGGTTGGTGACCAGCATGAGACGTCGTGTCCAGGCAGTCATCCAGGCACAAGGTGGATATACCCGGTATTAATAATGACAGTCTCAAACTCGTGCACAGATGTTAAACTTCGTTTTCAGACACCATTAATGACAATCTAGCCACGTGTGTCAACTGTAGGGCAATAGTTGTCAGTTGTGTCAACGTAACCATATTCAGGCCTCGTTTTCAAGTTCAAACAAAAACATACAGTGTTTCCCCACCATCATAATCAGCATTCCTCTAGTTGCATTATTACCTCTTGCACTAAGATGGATGGGTACATAAATGTTTATGCTATTGCTTTCTTCATAGCACATGAATATACCCTCGCATGTGCGTAAAAATAGGGTGGTGCTTAACTTTTGCACAGGTGTATAGTTGCTAGGTTGTGTAGTAATAGAAAGGATATCTGATATCAACAAAACGATAGTTGACATTAAATATCCTTCCACATTTTGAAAATTTGCTGAGTTGTTTTTCTATAGGCAACATATTTGATGCATTAGGTACTATTGAGAGCAGCTTCCTGTGTGTTCATCGTGAAAAGGCTTAATTATACTTCACCCATGGTTAGATTTTTGTCAAGTTGGTCTACATTCTATAATCTGTCTTAAGTTTAAAATAGCTTTATGCTTACAGGTGCATCAACAGCATCAGGCAAAGTAACTAGTACAGTCTTGTTGACTTTCTTTGATGAATTAAATGTACTGATATATATTGTTTGTACGAGCAATAACTTGTAAAGTGTATCTCTTATTTCCTGACAATCTGTTGACTTATTACTTTTATCCGTTATAAGACAGATATCACAAGGTTAATATAGGAATCCAGTTTTATCTATGCCCCACACATCTCTAGCTAAGCTCCGCCCATGCTTTGCCAGTGTTTGGATCGATTGATCCCAGCACTTCCTAAATCACAATTTCCAGAAAACTATGCAGGTATGCGGTTGAATATTTTGAAACTAATTTGACTGGGTGCTATTGCTACCTATGGCAGCAACAGCGCCCAGTCAAATTAGTTTCAAAATATTCAACAGAATTTTTATTAAATAGTAAAGACATACAATTTGTACAACTTGACAGACTGTTAGGCGTTTAGAACGAATTTAATTATGTCATTCTTGATGTAATTGATTATGACGTCAGCCTACACATGACGTAGTTGGTTATGACATCCTAAAGCTGATCGATAAACTGGACACTTTTGTTGCACAATATCTTGTATGATTACTGTTATCTCTTATAAGACAGATATCAAGAAGTTAATTATTGCAGAGTAAGTAGAAGAAATGGCTGTGTAGTTTTGTGGAACAATGTTGCTGAATATTCTTGACACCCGTAATATCTCACACAAGATAAAATAGAATTTGGATATATGTATCTGACGTTTGAATTGTGTTTTGTTCTGCAGCTGTCCCGACTGTTGGTGCATATGCTCTCACCAGATCAGTCATTCCAACAGAAAACTTACGCACTGTCATACATAACCATGGAGGAACATTTCAGAGATCTCGTTCAACTCGTCTTGACCAATCAGACACAGGTGAGCCTGATGACCATGCGTGACTAGCGAGATGAATGGATGAAACTTTTAAATTATCTAATTGCAGTCAGTATAGACATGCTGTTTGTTATATATGATGCCAGACTACGCAACATGGTGTGTGCGTTCATGTGCACCTGTACATATGTGCATGTTTGCTGGTGCTGGAATAATATTAGAAAGTGTGTGAGTGTGCGCATGCATGTGTACATATGTTCATGTTTGCTGGTGCTGACAATATTAAAAAGTTTGTCAAATTTGCCTGGAATATTATTGTAATAAGTATGTGAATATTGAGCATACTATATCAAGTTATTTTTAGTTCACGTGGCTAGGGGACTGTGCTACATCTGTTCATCGTCTACCTTTTGCTTTAGCGTGCATTTCATAAACCACCTGGCAGATTTGAGCCAAATTTGGCTGTAAGGACCATATGGTTGTAGGCGCTAGAACGTTTATTGAGAATTTTGATTGATCAATATTTTTGGTGACCATCTTGGATTTTAGAAAACTTTCCGCGAAGTCATGTATCGCCTTAATAAATGGCCGATTTCAATGAACCTTGTGTGGAACCATCCTATGGCAGTATATGTCAATATATCAAACAACAATTTTGATTTGTCCAAGTTTTGTGGCAGTCATCTTGGATTTTTTGCGACTGACAGATTGGCTTCCGGGTGATATCTTTGAAACTCCATAGGTTGATTGGACTATGACTGGAGAAGAAACCTCTTGAAAGTGACGATGATTTGAAATCCAACATGACCACCAGCCACTAGTGGCCATCTTGAAAATTTGTTTCTGAACTCAAAATCTCTCTAGCTAGCCATGTAGATCGTCCTTAATTGGGCCTGCCTACATGTTTCTAAAATAGGAAAAGGATGGGTTATTTCTCTGCTAATAGATATAAAGCCATCCTTATCCATATTAGTATTACCATTGTTATCATGTCATTAATCGAGCGAAAGCACCACTATAGACTGTGGACAAACAGAAAGCTATAACACTATTTGTTCTTATATATGTATTTCCTGCAGGCTCTGAAGCTGTCACAGTGTATCTATGACTTGTTGACTGGCTGGAGAGATTGGTTAAATTCTCAGGAGTTTGCTGATGGATGTAGACTGGTGAATCTTCTCAAGCAGTCTGGCTATGTTATTCCACCTGTGGTTAACAGCGGTGATTCAACTGTATTCAAGCAGTTTGACATGGTATAGAGCATTGATCCACAATGTACTTTAAATATATACTTGTAGCATATGGTATCATTTGCTTGTCAACAATTCGATCATGAACAAGACTGCACTTTGGACTCTGTTTTGTCAATGCAATTAGTGACCATGTGACATGGATTTAACCCTTTGACCTCAAGCTCAAAGCAGTCCTAGCAGTCATAATATGAAGGGGGGTGCCATATCTGATCATTCTATCTTTTGTATTCCAGAGTGAATGTTTATTCCAATATACACTTCTAACAAAGTTACTCTGTGACTTAGATATCTGTCGTTTTTGCCTAAAACTCAAAATATTTCTAGCCAGCCATGTTGATTGGTCCTAATCTGATCTGCTTCTTCTTCTTCTTTTCGTTCGCTGATCATACCGCCAGTCCTAAAGTGACTATCGACATGATCATAAGCGTTAAAATGCGTGGATCCATGGTTTATTAGAGTACGCCGTGCGGCCTGGAACCTCCGTCTTCAGCACTCGAGGTTTCTGTCAGGGTTACCTCACCCTTACCTCCTTTAGTTGCCTCTTACGACACGCAGAGGATACAGAAGGTGTATTCTAACCCCACCTACAGGGCAAATCTGATCTGCTTATATGTCTCTAAAACAGGAAAAGCATATGTTATTTCTCTACTACTAGATGTAAAGATTCCCTCATTCACTTAAGGATCAGGTTACAACTAGATTGATATCAAGTTATCAGAATAAATTAAGTTCTGAGGTGGTACTGGGATGGGCTAAGCTGTTTGTGTGTGCGTGCATGTGTGTGTGTGTGTGTGTGTGTGTGTGTGTGTGTGTGTGTGTGTGTGTGTGTGTGTGTGTGTGTGTGTGTGTGTGTGTGTGTGCATCTGCTTGCTTGAGAGCATATGATATGTGCATGAGAGAGAGAGAGAGGGAGAGGGAGGGAGGGAGAGGGAGGGAGTGGGGTGGGGAGGGGACAGAGGGAAGAGATGGATGGATAGTAATGATTATTCTGTTAAATATTTTGAGATTTATTTAATGGCAACCATTACATCCTTCCAGTCAAATTATTTTCAAAGTATTCATGCTCTTGCTGCATAGAGTCCCTGACATTTCTGGGTTTGGAGAGTTAAACCCTTAAGTACAGTATGCCAAGTGAAGTTCTTTGATGCATTTACTTGAATGTCTCTTTAACATATCATGATATAATGAATGTAATGTTATTTAATATGACAATGAAGAACACTTTTAGACTCCATCTTTGTTTTTAGGGAAAGAAGTCTGTGAAATCTGAGGAAATTAAACAGCGAGATATCTGGGTGAAGAAAAGGACAGTAGCACTCAGCAGGTACTGGAACATATATCTGGGTTTTCTTGAGAAAATAAATTGCCTCCGCATTGACTAATTAATACTGAACTCATCTGGACTTTGTGATATATTTAGAATTCTAATAACCTTAGTCATTAGAGTAACATCATGTGACAATATTCACAAAAAAAATGTAATCATTTACCAGTCAAGATTGGTCAAGGAAATCAATGTCTCTGCAAGCCAAGAGAAACTAATTTTGAAAATTTACCATTGGAATGATGGCATATGCAATGGGCATATAGGTTTCACGCTTCTAATCTAATAAGGTCACTGGGATCTTATTATAAATTATAAATTATCATAAAGTCCAGTAAAGCCGAGTAGTAGTATAACTTTGTATAATCAAACTGGTACCTTATTTAATTTTGTTATTGATTTATTATACATAAATATTTCATTTTATTTGCACTTGAAGAATAATGTTACTAATAATTCGAGAAGTTTATATAAATATGCATGTACTCACATTGAATTTAGTATTATAGCCATCACAAGCATGTTTTCAGTACCAGTGTCCTGATACTTATTTCAGGGTCTCACACAAGTTTGACAGCCTGGCAAAGCTGGTCTCGGCCAGTGCTATGGAGGTTACGCAGACTGTCACACAGCTCCAGAATAAGGAGAGACATAAATTTGTAGAACACATCAAGCGTAACATGACAGATCACATTCAGGTGAAAAAGGTGTGGCAGGACCTCGTACAACAACTGACACATGAGAGGTGAGATCTTTCTTCCACTAGACATCTCCATCTTATTTTTCGTGTCAAATTGTCAAAGGTGAAGCTTTTTTAGGTTTATAAACATATTATTGGAAAAGAGCCACCGCATGTATTAAGGATAGAATGGAGGGATCCAATATGTCACTCAAGTATCTGATGTCATAACAAAATATGTCACTTGTTAGATTATGTCACAATTAAATGAAGGAGGTCCAATGTGAAAGGGGAAAAGGAAAGAGAAAAGTGCAAATGTCAAACAGTAACCGTCGAAATTTGGTTTTAATAATAGGTTCTATGGATGGATGGGCGTCGTAATATCTTGTTTCCATAAATCAGTCAAGTTTATTAATACCCATTTCTAGTGATCTAAGCTGCAAAAGTTGGAAACACTTTATGCATCGCAATTGTTCCGTGCAAGAATACTCCACTCTTCTTAGAAGGTTTTGTGGGTGCCTGACAGTAAAATACGATCATATTTCATTAGTCTTGTGTAATTTACATGACAATTCCTGTAATTCCTATAAGGATCATTTGAATTCTGTAACTCTAAATTAATTTGAGGAATTTAGGCAGTATCTGCCAGACCACATATACTCAAGATTTCTATGATCTTAAATACCAAGTGATTTGCGAGAATAAAGAATTGAAATGTCATAGCTTATCCAGATAGCTGCGTAGACGCACAAACCAAGGCTTTTGGTTCAATCAAATTGTGTTTATTATTCAATTTATTCACACTGTTGCCTTTTAAAAGGTTAATTTCCTTAATTAGGATAATATATGAACTCTATTCACTCAGTGTTCTATAGATAACTGTGTCATATCTGATGTTTAGAGCTGTTTGGCACTGCCCTGAATCATACCCACAAAGCTGGCAGTTAGACCCAACAGAAGGGCCATGTCGAGTGAGGCGCAGGCTGCAGAGATGTCATCTGGGTATAGCATCACAGTTTCTCACACCAGAAAACAGAAGCAAACTGGGTAAGATATACACTTGTTAGAGCCTGAGCATGGAAATCATGACCACCCCACCGACCCCTCTCCTCCATAATGTATTACAATCTCAAGTTATTGATTCCATGTTTATTATCCCATTGAAAATGTGTTTTATTCAGTATGAAGAAGGTTAAATTAATCAGGACTTTCGACCTACTTTGTAAAGAGCATCAATGCAAGGCCAAGGTTGTTCAGTATGACCTACATATGCGGTGACGCATAATAGCAGAGCACTCACTGCATTTAATACTCAAATTTATCAAAGAAATTTAAAATATTTTCGTAGAAAATGTTCATTTGCAGACCAAGAGAAGACTATTTTTTTTTAATTTACTACTGGAATGACTGGCTCTGAACCAGTTATTCCAGTTGTAATTTTTCAAAAAATCGTCTTCTCGTGGTCTGCAAATGGATATTTATTACCAACACCACTGCGCAAGAAACTGCTTTTGGTCAGCTTGACTGTTCAGGCGGTAATGATCACACCAAGTTATGATTGATAAATGAAACACAGTTATCGTCTCACTACAATGTTTGATGTGGTATTGCATGGCTATACATGATGAATTCAGAGGCTAAACTCATGCCAATTGCAGTATATTTTCTTGATATTTCCTAGATTTATGTTCTTTGAGAATCAAAATTTGATGAAGATATGGATCAGATTTCTTAAGCAGGATTCATCCTGTTCATAGAAATCCTGGAAAGTCATGAAATCTAAGAGCTCTTTAGAATAAAGGCATGAACATCCTAGAAAATCAGCATGTTTATTCATAAGTCATGGAAAACTGATGGAAACTTAGCCCTCTGAATCCTACAATTCCAGCATTTCTGTCATAGGATGCAACAATTTCCAGCCAAATTATTTTAAAAACATTCAACAGATTATATAATAAATTGGAAATGACTTTGATTGTTCTGCTTTAAGAATTTTATTGCTACCATTACAGCATGCGATATATCACTATAAATACCATTATTTAGTCCTCAAGGTTATGATACTTTGGCCATAAAAAGGTCATTGAATTTCAAAATGTGAAATGACTACAAACCTTGCTTAACGTTTTAATGGTCATGCAAGCCAGCCTAAACTTAAGAAATGTCCATTTGCAGGTCAAGAAAATGCTATTTTGGAAAATTGACTACTCGGCTCAATAACCATACCAGTCATTCCAGTGGTCTATTTTCAAAAATAGTATCTATACAAATGGACATCCAATAAGCACAAAAATTCATCCTCTTGGCCAATTTTAGAAACATCATTCTCAAAATTAAGACTCAATTTGAGAAAGTGTTTATAAGTGTTGTTTGGCTGGTGAGAAGCCATCTGGTACACGTGTATGATATGTTTGTTACAGACATAGAAAAGCATGAACCACCCTTACTGTATCTGTTTGAAGATGACCATCACACATCAGACTCGGCTGCTCTCATGTACAGACTATACACTAATGAAAAAATACAGTAAGTATGGCCATATATAACATTTTCTCGCTGACTTACTTGCTATTGCATCATGACTTAAGACACAAGTATGATTTGTTATTAATGTGGCATGGACAAATTTGTCAGAAATGTCAAAAGAAGGCAGGCTAGCACTTAAATACTAGTTGTGAGCCGCACTTAAGATGATTTATTCACTTAGAAGCCTGGTCTTTTCAGATGCCAGCTATTAAAGGTTTCTTTTGCCTGTAGGACATTTAGAATTTATACAGTTACTTTAATTTCTAAAGATTGAATGTGTAATTAATCTTTTGCTCAAATGTCCATTTCATTCTCCACCTGACCAATGAAGAGACTCATGCGACAGTACATGGTATTGACTGATTTCAATAATACTATTATGTTGACAAAAGCGTTGGTATAGTGGTTAGGGCTAACCATAAGACTCTAAATTGGTATAATTGTTTTAAATCAATAGTTCATAATCAATCCAAGATCATCCAAGCTCATAGTAACACAGTTTAACTCTTTAGCAGTCAAGAGTGGTCAAGAAAACCACGGTTTTTGAACAGGCAAAGAACTGTTTTTGAAAGGTTGTCACTAGAATGATTGGCTCGATTATCGAGCCAGTCATTGCAATGATAATCTTTCATGATATGTTAATATTATGTTTGTTTAGGCATACCTGTAGATGTACAGCAGTCACGCCAGCAAGTGAAAACAAAGGAGATGTGCTGGTTGGTAAGTAGACATAATCAGATACAGAGTGTGTGCATGCATGTGTGTATGTGTGTTTGGTACGTACACGCATGTATACCTATGTTCATGCATGTGCACATGGATGTCTATTATATTGTGTGTAATTTATCTGTAGTCAGGCTGTACTTTTCACACTCACCTTTAACCTACACACATTGGCAATGGGCAAATTAGACAAAAGCTATCACATATGAAAAGCTAGTCAGTATGATCTACAGGGATCACTGACCATCAGCTGAAAAGCATGTCTCGGCTATATTTTCAACACTGTTACACATGGTTTTATCAAATTACTGCTATGGTGCATCTGAGATGAGGTGAGGTGCACCAGATGTAACTTTCATTGTCTCTCTGACATCGTAATCATATGTAATGTTACATTATGTGTTTCAGGTGAACATTCTGTGTACTTTGTAGCGGATGGAGCCATCACAGATGCCAACTACACTCAGGTGTGCTAATCAATCAACAGGGATATATATCTAATGTTCATTTCATATCCATCTGTTATCAGACTAACAAATGCAACTAATTATATTTTGTAAACATTAACTCTTACAACTCTGATGACAAAATCTGGTGTTCATTTTTGAACAAATTTGGTTGGTAGACAGCAACATCGTCCACCAAAATTGTTTAAAAATGTACACTAGTTTCTTTGCTACTGGCACAATAAAAAGATAGAATGTTGACATCAAAATGATACAGGTTATAACATTGAAACAAACTATGCTCTTCCATCGATGCTGCATTCAAGATAAAATTTGTTCATGTAAACCTACTACCTAACCATAACACGTCTATCAGTTCTGGCATAAAGAATATTGACTAGGATTGGCCGAATAAACGGACAAAGCCAAAGAAAATTATTCATGTAACCATGATTTTGTTGACCCTTTCATCTTTAGGCCAGCCAAAACCAGCCAAGAGAAGAGTATTTTATGCGACCTTACCACTGGAATGACTGGCTCGATAACATAACCAATTATTACAGTGATAAATCCTTTTTTAAAGTCTTCTCAATAAGCAAAAATGTAGATATTCTTGACCAAATTTAGGCACTAAAGGGTGAATTGATGATGTATTTCCAGGTCCACCTCTTTTTTCAACCCTTTAACCCCTTTAAATTTCAGTATCTTAGATTGAAGACACATATACAGGAAATCTGTTGAATATTTTAAATCTAATTTGACTGGCGCCTGTTGCCATATGTTTCCAGTCAAATTAGTTTCGAAATATTCAACAGAATATCCCTCGCATCATAAATAACAAGCAATTGATGATGCCATAAGCATAGAATTACGACATAATAAAAGTAAAATACAATACTTGTGGTTCATGTGTATAATGTCAGACATAACCCGTTAATGACCAAAATTTATCAAAAATCTAAATATTGGCTTATTGAATGTTCATTTGCAGGGCAAGAGAAGGCTATTTTTTAAAATTCACCACTAGAATGGCTGGCTCGGTTTCCGAGCCAGTCATTCTAGTGGTAAATTTGCAAAAATACTCTTCTCTTGGCCTCCAAATGGACATTCCTCACAACCACTGTAGAGGCTGGTTGCGTCATGAAAGAGTTATGTGTGCTGTATAAAGACAGTTTGTATTACATCGTCATATTGCACGGTCTCACCCTCCCGCTCTGCACTCGTATCGAGTGCCGTGCTTGTAGGCTTTTGATATCCCCGCTAAGTTAGCGAAATGTCCTAGATATAAATGACCTGTGGGTTCCAGCCAATGAAATTGCTCAATAAGAATATAAATAAACTCTGATTGGCTACCTCCAGCCCACAAGTGTAATGTTACTTCGCATAGCAAGAGCTCAAATGTCTCCAAGTACGGCCACGAATAGTGTAACTATGTGAGTGGACATAGGTTAGTATGATGGTCGTGATGTGATTTCACTTGGAAGTCATGTTTTCTGTTTCGTGTTAAGTTATTTGCATGTTGACATTGCTCATTCTGTTTTGATAGGTATTGCTCGGCAACAAGGATGAGTTATCCATGACCTGGCCACATGTCGACATCAAAGAGATCCATAGACGTTGGTTTCAGCTGAGAGACATTGGGCTGGAGATTTTCCTCACCAATGGCAAAACATATCTACTTGCGTTCGAAAACTCCAGTGTAAGTTTTACATGTTTATTCATAGCAAACATTACAAATGTAAATTCAATAGTATAATTTTTTAATAAATTTCAAATTTGAAATATACAAAATTTATAAGCCTTTAATGGTCAAACTGGCTAAATCGGCCTTTGCAATGGTATTGAGGTATGTCCATTTGTAAGGGGAAAAATATTATTTAAAAATTTTTTGTGACTGAAATGTCTGGCTCGATAACTGAGGCAGTCATTTCAGTGGAAAACATTTAAAAATAGTATTCGCTTTGCCTGAAAATTGACACTTACTATTTTTAATTTTTGTGACAAATCTTGACCATTAAAGGGTTAGAATCCAAGCAACATTGTGCTAGTTAAATTCACAGTAAAACCTGTCTAATGCGACCACCTTATGTAAACACAAACACTTAGTCGCTAAAGACAGATGGTCTACTCATAGTAGTAACTTGCTAGAGGATAGGTTTTTTGAATGTGTGTCTTTTAGAAGAACATATTTCCAAATGGATGAACCCACTTAGCTATGCTCGACCCATCTCTAGCTAAGCTCCACCCATGCTTTGTACGTGTTGGGATCAATTTATGTACTTTGAATCCTGAATTCCCAGAATTCCAATTTCATGATAACTCTTACAGCAAACCTGTTGAATATTTTAAAACTAATTTGTCTGAGGGATGTTGCTGTCTATGCCTATGGCAGCGACCGCCGAGTCATATTAATGTCAAAATGTTCAACAGAATGTTTATTAAATCGTGGAAACATGCAATTGGTACAACTGACAGACTATTCCAGGTTCCTGATGGAGTATTTCTGTCAATTAGGAGTGTGATGTCAGCCTACATATGATGTAATTGATTATGACATCATATACTAGACTAACAGATCAGATACATCCATTGCAGAATACACAGTTTTGTGCACAAACCTATAGCTTCCACACGCTCAGCAAGCGTTTCATATTCTAAATTCTGATTTATCTCCCATCCTTATTTACAGCATCGTGATAAGCTCGAAGAAGTCTTGGAGAGTCTAGAGTTACCTAACCTGATTCAGATGGAGAACTTGTCAGCAATACAACAACTGTGGTTAGATGGTCGTCTGACAAATTATGAATACCTTACTCATTTAAATAAGATGGCTGGCCGGTCTTTCAATGATCTCATGCAGTACCCAATATTTCCCTTTGTACTCAGTGATTACACAAGCAAGGCTCTGAATCTCCTTGACCATGCAGTCTACAGGTGAGTAGTTCAGTTAATTATTATGGTAATCATTACTGCGGTTTTCAACAAGGTTAAACTCACCAATCTGAAAACATTATGTACCTTTCGTCACGATGTATACAGATAATAATAATAATAATAATAATAATAATAATAATAATAATAATAATAATAATAATAATAATAATAATAATAATATGACAACAGGGCCATTTAGTTGTCTGATACTCTCAAACTTATAAACAGTGTTTGATTATGTATTAAGCACACGAGAGCCAATCACTCCAACTATGTAGGTTATCTAAAATTGTTTGGCAAATGGGAATTAGACATGGACCATTGGTTGATGAGTGTAGTTCTTGGTCTGTCATGTTCATCATTGCATTCCATTAGTGATGATATCCCTGTGATATTCTCATCATCATTTCATTAGTGTTGTGATTATGAAACATTCATTGTGCTATTCTTTTGATCACAGAAACTTGTCCAAGCCAATAGCAGTTCAGGAGAATTCACGTGAAGAGAGATACGTCGACACTTATAATGTGAGTAGATTCTTGTTCTCAGACACTGATCTTGAACAAATTATCTCTATAGTGTTTGTCCTTGATGATCTATCTCAATGTGATGTAAACAATATGATGTCATCATAGAAGGTCACATGAATGCTTTATTGATTAAGGTTTTTGTCTCACCTGCAAAGCAGAAGTGCTGTAGTTATCCCTTTTCTAATGGCTACAGAGCCGGCGTCAACGTTAAGCTTTGGCTTATATTTCAGGGTAGGTTAGACATATTGGAACTAAACTTGGATACATGGTTGCCCCTGCTGTTAGGAATCGGCTGATGACATTTAGGTTACAAAGGCAATGTCACTCAGACCTTGCTAGAAATGTCTTCTTTCAACAATAAATTTGTGCATTTAGCAAAATCTTCCCAGCTTATATTTTCAGGATTGGTTAACCCAATTGGAACTAAACTTTATACATGTTGGCTATCATGCTCAGAATCTGCATGAAGGTCAAGGTCACTGTAACCTTGGTACAAATCTCTGTTCATTCATGTTAAGTCTGCATTTATCAAAATTTCTCAGCTTATTTTTCCAGGGTTGATTAACCCTATTCACATTAAACTTTAGTACATGTTGGTTATGATGTTAAGAATCTGCATGATAACATTGCGATCACAAAGTCAATGTTACTGTGATCTTGGTACAAACGTTTCAATGTTAGGTTTTTAGCTCACCTGGCCTGAAAGGCCAAGTGAGCTTATGCCATGATGGTCGTCCGTCCGTCGTCTGTCCGTCAAATCGCATCTTCTTAACGTTTTGACCGATTTCAACCAAATGTGGCTGGAATGAGTCTAAGCTGGTACCCTCCAGAATTTTTGTTCAGAATTTTGATTGATCAATTTTTTTGGTGAAAATCTGATTTTATGAAAAATCTACCGGAAATGGGCAAAATGCTACTCCTCCTCAGCTAATTGACATATTTCAACCAAATTTGACTAGATGCATTCTATTGTGATAGGCTCTACATCTTTTCAGAATTTTGATTTATCCATTTTTTGGGTGAAAATCAGATTTTATCAAAAATCTACCGAAAACGGTCAAAATGCTACACCTCTTTAGCTACTTGACATATTTCAACCAAATTTGACTAGATGCATTCTATGGTGGTAGGCTCTAGAACACCTTTTGAGAATTTTGATTTATCAATTTTTTGGATGAAAATCAGATTTTATGAAAAATCTACCGAAAATGGCCAAAATGCTACTCCTCCTTAGCTACTTAACATATTTCAACCAAATTTGACTAGATGCAATCTATGGGGTAGGCTCTAGAATGTCTTTTCAGAATTTTGATTTATAATTTTTTTAGGTGAAAATCTGAGATTTTATGAAAAATGTACCGAAAATGGTCAAAATGCTACGCCTCCTTAGCTACTTGACATATTTCAACCAAATTTAACTGGATGCATTCTATCGTGGTAGGCTCTAGAACATCTTTTCAGAATTTTGATTTATCAATTTTTTGGGTGAAGATCTGAGATTTTATGAAAAATCTACTGGAAATGGTCAAAATACTATTCCTCCTTAGCTGCTTGACATATTTCAACCAAATTTGACTAGAGGCATTCTATGGTGGTATGCTCTAGAACCTCTTCAGAATTTTGATTGATCAATTTTTTGGGTGAAAATCTGAGATTTTATGACAAATCTACCGTAAATGGTAAAAATGCTACTCCTTAGCTGCTTGACATATTTCAACCAAATTTGGATTGATCGATTCTATGGTGGAAGGGTCTACATCTCCTTTTCAAAATTTGGATTGATCAAGTTTTTGGGTGAAAATCTTAGATTTTATGAAAAATCAACCGGAAATGGTCAAAATGCTACACTTCCTTGGCTGCTTTACATATTTCAACGAAATTTGACTAGATACGGTCTATGTTGGTAGGCTCTAGATTTTCTATTCAGAATTTTGATTGATCAACTTTTTTGTGTGAAAATCTTAGATTTTATGAAAAATTTACTGGAAATTGTCAAAACGCATATCATCCTTGACCGCTTCATGGATTTCCACCACATCTGTTTGGAATAACTATAATGGTAGGCTCCAGATCTTCCATTCAGAATTTTGATTGGTCAATTTTTCCAGTCACCACCTTGTTTAATGTAAAGAAACATGTATCTTTAAATGCAAATGTTTCAAATGCTAATGGTCCTGGTGAGCGTCACAGGCCCTCTTGATCGTTTTAGCCCAGCTTCTCGGCTAAAATTTAAGGCTTGGTTGATCATATTTGAACTAAGGTTATCTACACTGTTGACTACGCTGTTCTTTTCTTAACTATTAGTTCTCAACAATGGCATATTTGCCAAACATGAACTGTTCTAGTCCATGTAGATATTCAATCAGCATTGTTACTAGTTTTAGTTTTGGGGAAACTGCTTTCCTTGTTTTAGACCTACTCACTGCTGAAATTTCAAGAGAAAACTGTATCAGTGCTCTTTACTGAACATTGATGTTATGAACCATTGCTTTTTTCTCGATGAGACATCATCATTCTCTCATCATTATCATTCTTGTCTTCTGGTGAAATAATATTAAGATGTGCATAGTAAATAGTGGTTTTACTCTGAATTGTAGCATCATGGATGTCAAACTAGCTAAATAGATTAGATTAAATAGGCATGGTTATTTGGAAAGCAATTAGACTGAAACTTGTTTCTGCCTCGAGTATAGCAAGTGAAATTGGTTAATATTTTTTATTGCAGTATTTAGCTGGGGAGTACGAGAGACAGTCATCTGAAGGCGGCGCCACGCATCAAGTCCGTGCATACCATTATGGCAGCCATTACTCAAACAGTGGCACAGTGCTACAATTCCTTGTCAGACTACCTCCATTTACCAAAATGTTTATATCTTATCAAGGTACTTCATCGTAATATTTACAAGTGATTTTAATGTTTCTGAACATTCAGTTATTGCACTCACTAATGTTCCTAGAGGACTTTTTACATATTTCACAGCTAATATTTAGAATTACATTTGATTAATCGAATATGACTACAGCATATTTGCCCATCCACAAATACACATCAAACACAACAAACAGGGATGTCTCAGAGAGCAACATCTCATTAGATGTTATAAATATATGCTATTGTACAAGCACGCACACATGTGCACATTACATATGGATAATAGCACACACCCGTGGGTCAAACTGATCATGTCTGATGAGTAATCTGTAGCACATGTATGAAATGCCATGAGTTGGAATTGAAGGGAAAAGAGCTCTTCACTCTTGCACCACTATGTTAGTAGCTTTGCCATTATATAAATGTACACCAGTCACCTCACCCTAGGGACACCCATTCGTAGCACGCTTTAAGCGCCACAAAAGTCCATAAAAATCTATGGACAATATGGGGAATAAGCAAAAAGCAAGCGAAAACAAATAAAGACATTTGTTCACCATATTTTGCATAGACCATGCCCACTTTCCGCACATCCTAACTATGCAGATAACTATGGACAGCACCCCACTTTTGCGGTCAAAACACACTGCGGCCAATGCGTCAAACAAGGAAAAACCTTCATAATGATGTCATGTTGATGTAATAAGTTCAAAAGCAGACAATTGCGGCCAACCACTGATGACGCAATTGTTTATATTGCAGACATCTGCGGATAACAGATACTTAGCAACAGTGCACACATTGTAGACAATGACCCCGCTTCAGGCCACTATATAAGGCCTAGATCTACACTAAGTTTAGTGTCTGGTGCAAATGAGCCATTAAGTTTTACCAGAAGAGTGAAGATTTAATATTCTGAATGGTCTAATTTCTGTCCCTGTGAATGAACAAAACCAATGTTAATTCTTATATTATCATGCACATATCTTTGTACGCCATGCTAATTGTTTCAGCATTTTTGCCTCTACCTTTCAGATAATAACTTTGATCTCCCTGACCGGACTTTCCATTCAATGCACACGTCATGGCGACTGGCCAGCTTTGAATCAACGACTGATGTTAAAGAGCTTATCCCAGAGTTTTTCTTCCTGCATGAGTTTTTGCAAAACAATGAAGGTAACCATGCACAGCTATCGACTTGAATAAATTAAAGGGGCCACCAATTTGATGATAATAATATTTTTAGAATGTCACCGTATGTTTGCTGCTAATAATAGCTATCTTATGCTGATGACTTGAACATTGGCTGAATACATTTGACAATAATATGTATAAGTATAGTCATTAACCCTTTAACACTCATACCGGCCAAAATCGGCTTCTGCAGTGGTCTTGAGAAATGTCCATTTGCAGACCAAGAGAAAATCATTTTTGAAAATTTACCACTGAAATGACTGGCTCGATAAGCGAGCCAGTCACTCGTGTGGTAAAATTTCAAAAATAGTTTTCTCTTGGTCTGGTAATCGACATTTTCTAGACAAAAGTGAGATTTTCTTGAACAAATTTGAGTGTTAAATGGTTAATAATAATGAGTAAAATGATCTTGAGAATATTTGTGAATAACGGGTACAATATATTTATGTATAGGTTACAACTTTGGTCGTCGCCAAGCAGGACAGATAGTGGATTCTGTGTCATTGCCTCCATGGTGTCAACAGAATGCCAGACTGTTTATTTTGGTGCATCGTCAAGCTCTTGAATCCGCCATTGTAACAAGTTTTCTGCACCAATGGATTGACCTTGTTTTTGGTTATAAGCAACAAGGAGAGGCAGCCATCAAAGCTGTCAATGTTTTTCATCCATCTGTAAGTCTACATTTATTTTTATGCAGCTCTATTTTCTCTATAACTATCATTGCCATATTGGAACCTATGGGAAAATCATTTATAATTGACCCTTTAATCCTCAAATTTGGTGAAGAATATTTCAACTTTCTCATAGAAAGTGTCAATTTGCAGACCTAGAGATTATTTTCGAAAATTGATCACTGGAATGACTGGCTCAGTTATCGAACAATTCATTCCAGTGGTAACTTTTCGAAAATAGTGTTTGCTTCAGTCTAATTGCTTTCCAAATAAAATAGTGTTTGCTTGGTCTGGAAATGAATATTTCTGTTGGGACTGTTTTTAGCCAGCTCAAGTGTTAAAGCATTAAGGACGGTCTATATCAAGACATGGCTTCTCGCCTTTAGTAACCAAATTCCTTCAAATTATTGTACCACATCTTCAGAAATATCAAGGCTTTTTATCAAAAATGCTGTAATTCTTACACAATTTATTTGCAGACATATTTTGGTATGGATGTTGATTCTGTGACTGATCCAATTCGTCGCCAAGCCTTAAGAACCATGATCAATACATATGGTCAAACACCAAAACAGCTGTTCCGCTCAGCTCACCCCTCTCAATCAGGAATCTCATACACTACTGGTAGTGGATGGCGCAGTCATCGAAATAAAACACCTCCAGCGTCATCGTCATTGTCATCATCACCACTGGCATCAGCATCCATACTAGATTCAGCGCAAATGTCAAAGGTAGAGATAGTAGTCAATGCTATCAGTGCTAGTTAATCATTATATGTTCCAGCGTAGCCAAAATCTTCAATTAAATGGAGATAAATATGCTCAATCTGCTGAAAAGGTTGAAAACAAATGATTGAATGTTCCCCTTGGCACCCACTACCATTATAGTCCTTTAGCACTCAAGTTGGCCAAAAATGGCCTCTGCAGTGCTCTTGTGAAATGTCAAGTTGCAGACCAAGAGAAGACAATTTTTAAAAATTTACCAATGGAATTGACTGGCTCTATAACCGAGCCAGTCATTCCAGTGGCATATTAAAAAAAATAGTCTTCTCTTGGTCTGCAAATTGACATTTTCTATGAGAAAGTTGAATTTCACATCATGAGAACATACTTACCTCCCTAACACGCTTGATATACTAGTATATCGGCTCTAAATTCAATAATATTCAGAATTATAAAAAGTTAGGTGCCCCTAATGAGCAGGTGGATGTACACAGTCATGCACATGACAGACCCGACCTACTGCGCATGCGCATACCGGTACTTCCGTTTTCTAATATATTGGCTAACAATCAACATTGGGAAAACATTCCAAGCTCTCTTTTGAGAATTTTCAATCTATTTATGTTATCATTTTTCATAATGGCTGATACAAAATCATCAGAGGAGCTCCTCATCATCCGTTAAGGTGATATTGTTCCATATATTAATTAAGACTTGTAGCTTTTATATGTTACTGGTTTTCGTTCGCGGCCGACTTGGCGTTACCATGTTTTTAGGCACTGGGAATCCTTGTTAAATTCTCCCAGCGCCTAGGTCTACTAATCCCTTGTGTCTTTGTGTCCACATGATTATCTATGAATGATAAGAGCTCCTGTTCTTCACTCGGAGGTTGATCACGTCTCTTTTTCTGTTTTATCATTATGATATGTCTAAGGGTCGGAGATATAGGACGAATAAATATCTCCCTCCTTTTGTCCCATCCCCTTCATCAGAATCTTCAAAAGATAAAGTCTCGGTGGATGGATGGGTGTGTTCTTCTGCACATGAGGATGGTTTGCCTATTCTCAGGATAAGGGACTTTATTAGTTATGGCACCTAATTATTTGAAAATATTTAACAATTTTTGCTTCCAGCTTTATTGCACAGTATTCTCTCTTGTGTGTGCATGGGTTCTCGGATATATAATTTATATTATTCTTGAGTGATGAATGTATGCAGTCACTAGGTATTTCTTGCATTCATTTCTGACGTCTCCTCTCCTTGAAGGAGCTATGGCATTGAGGTTTGATGTCATAATCAAGCAGAGATTTTTCTCTTCCTTGATGTCATAATCTTAGTTTAGAGAAATCAATTTGATTTGGAGTGGACGGCCGCAAGTATAAGATTCCACGCTTAGCCATGGAATCTCATATGGACGACCCGGACCGCGTTAGTGTGCTTTATGCCCTCACACGAGCGCAGCCTTCCTGTGGAGAATGTTATGCCAGCCCTCGCGGGCCCATATGCATTTCACTTCAAGAGTATACTTACCTCCCTAATACTTTTGATATTGCTAAATATTGGCTTTCACTCAATAAACACTCAGATTTAAAACAGTTAGGTGCCCCTACTGGGCAGGGAGTCAGAGCGTAGTCCGGCGGATGCCAGCCCCACCTCCGCGCATGCGCAGACTAGCACTTCCTCTTTGCTAGATTATTGGCAGAGAGATCACACATGTTTTTTTGTGCAATAGCTTTTTCGTACTCTTAAACTGTTTTAGTGGTGTTTGTTTGGAGTGTTAGTCACTTTTTTGGATGGCGGAAAGGAATACTTCGCCACAGGAGGACGTTGGACCTTTAAATCAGGTGACTTCTAGTAAAATTAGCGAGTTTTCTTCCCGGTGTATTGTGTTTCCGGGACTCGCGTTTACCGTGATAAGCGCCTTAGTTAGTTGGTTTAGGTCAACTCGGTGCTACCTAGGACTAATTTCTCTTTCTGTTTCTGTCCACAGGTCTGTATGACGCTAGGTTGTGACGTCACAGTTGCAGAGAGTTAGTTTTCTCTCCACCATGGTTCCATTTCCTACTAACACTGTTAGGTTATCTAACCAAATGAAAAATTATGTCCAGTGAGTTGGAGGCCTGGTATAAAGGTCTTCTCACTTTGCCCTCTTGATCCAATTCCTTCCCCATGAGGTGGAGAGAGTTAAGAGGCGTGCAGATGGTGGAGTTTCCGGTTCGTCACGTTGGATGGTTTGTCTATACAAAGTGTCAGGTATCTAGTTATTGATAATGTGGTGATGTTAATTATTGTAAACAAACAAAGGGAGATAATTAACGTTTTTGCCAGAAAAGAGTTATCTATATGTATCTGATGGTTGTGTAGTCAACTTATCCATTCAGCATACAATTCGTCTTTGCACTTGGATGTTTTGTTGGGATCGAATTTTTCCTGTCACGGGATTAATGACGTCATAATCAGCTGGCTATGTATTTATTAGCAATTCAAGCGCTATGCTGGTTTTTGATGTATATTGATCTTTATGATCGTTTTCCTTCTCTTTGAGTTGGATTGAGTTTCTAAGCTTAACTAGTTGCTCATACTCCTTGTCCTTTGCCCTGTTTCAGGGACCGGGTTGCGCGTCCTGTGGACGTTTTATGCATGTAAAGTTCTGGCCGCATCTGTGTTATCGATGTAGCCCTTGTGGTCCATTGATTAATTGTGACATATGTAAGCACTGGGGGGGCGAGTTAATGTCCGAATTCTTGTGCTGCTTACAGGCGACGGACAAGGTGGTAGAGGAGGAGATGAAGAAGAAGCGGAAACGAGAGGTTGTAAGTAGGAAGGGTAAGGGGAAGGTCTCGTCCGCGGTGGATATGGAGACCTTCCGGACCGAGATGTTGGGAGAGATGAAGAGGACAATAAAAGATTTGGTTCCAGGGTTGCTTCGTGGCATGCTTCCTGGACCAGATCCTTTATTGTCCTCATCATCGGCTTCGGAGCAGGTAATCCCCGCCTCTGGATCGATTTTCCTTAGTCCGCTTCCGTTGTCCGACGATTCAGAGGTGGCCCCATTAGAGGGGGCGTTCCACGGCCCTGGCAGCAGGCTTATTGCCGCGCCGATAGGGGACCGTGGACGGTTGTCGCTGGAACCCGCTGGCTGCTTATCAGTCCAGGGGTATCCGCACGCCGCGGTGGCCAGTACCTCCTATGGCACCGTTCCTGGTCAGCCCGGGTTAGCTCTCTTTGCTGACCCGGGGTCTAATCTTTCTGACCAGGGTGATGAGGATTACCTGCTAGGGTCGCCGTCTGACGACGTGGACATGGATGAAGACGTTTGTGCACCCCTCGCGGGGAATACAGGCGCTTTTTTCCACGGTATTACTCACCCTGGCGTAAGGTCCGCGGTTCAGGTGGTGGCCCAGGGCGCTGCTGATGGCCAGCGGTACCGCATACCTCGGCTTGCCGAGAGTGTAGCTGGTGCTGGCCGGGCCCGTGGTAGGGCTATATATACCCCGCGCTCTACCGCGGTGCCTGCTCCTGGTCAAACCAGTGATATTCTCATGCCGGTGCTGTCAGGCCCGCATGTTTTCCCTGGCTTGCCAGGTGTATCAGCGTACCCGCCGTCAAGCTCTACTGCTTGCGCTCAGGAGGAAGACGAAGGACCCCGTCTTGTAGAGCGCTCGCAGTTAGCCACGGAGGAGGATTGGTATGACGCTTGCCAGTGGTTGGTGAGCGTTAGGCCTGATCTGCCCGTGGAGCAGTCGGCTAGCCACCGTGTTCATACGCCGTGGTTAGCTGGGAAACCAACTGCTAACGCTATGCCTTCTCTGCCGCTGGCGGAGCATGTCGTTGACATGTTCAAGGCGGCGGAGTCGTCCATTAACACGAGTGGACGTCTCGCGAAGGCCCCTCGCGAGGTGGCCAGGCGTTGTCGCATCGTGCCCCTGGACTACCAGCGGTACGGTGTGGTACCCAAGCCCAGTGTGGATGACCGCGCGGCTTTGGGTGAGGATACGCGGCCAGGCTCCCGTTCTGACGCGGGGGTCTTGTGCGCGAACGCGTTGCGTTCGGCGAATACCGCGTTGCGTGATGCGGAGGAGAGTGGGAGGGCTTCGATTGCCGCTCTGTCCCACGTCTCCCAGCTGTTACAGGGGGTAGTAACGGCATCCGCATCGCGCCAGCCAGGCCCGCTCGCGGTCCAGCGAACCATCCAGGATGGTATTAACCTGGCGCTGGACTGTATGACGCGGGCGGTGACCAGGAGTGTCCGGGCAAGACGCACATTTGCCCTGGACAATCTGTGCCCGTCTCAGGACCTGTATAATAGGCTACTCCGTACGCCTATGACGGGTCCTGGTCTTTTTGGAGGTGAGGGATGTCGCCACCTCCAGGAGACGGTCACCCTGGTGAATAACCAGAGGGCGCTGCGCGAACAGTTTGAGGTGCTGCGTCGTGCTAACGTTCGCGCCGCGGCCCCTGCGTATCGTCCCCTGCAGGCTCGAGGTGGTGCTGGCCAAGTCAGAGGCCAGCCGCCGTCGCAGCGCCGGCCTCGGCCGCGTGCGATTCGGCCAGCAGTGAGGGGGGCGCAGGCTCCTCAGCCGCCGTCAGCCAGGCAGCCGCCCGTGCACCGAGGTGCGCGCGGGGCGGGGCGGGTCGCGTGAGGATCTGGGCGTGGTTATCGTTCCTGACAGGGCGCTTACCCCGGTAAGGACCACGCCGGTGTGTATGGCGACGGAGACAGTGCCGCTCTTGCATGCCTTGTGTCCACCGCGGTCCCTAGGTGGACCGGTGGGAGGCCGGCTAGCCGACCACATGCAAGAGTGGGAACGGTTAACTCAGGACCGTTTAGTCTTGCGATGGCTTTCCGTGGGGTATCATCCAGAGTGGATGACAGGCCCGCCGTCGCGACTGTCTCTGGTGCCAGTCTGGACTCCCATTCCGAGAGATCCAGATCAAAGGTTGTGTATCGAGGAGGAGATAAATTCCCTCGTACAAAAAGGAGCTATTCAGCCGGCACAAAGGTGTCCGGGCTTCTATTCAACCCTGTTCTTGGTAACAAAACGCACCGGTGGGTGGAGACCGATTCTCAACCTCAAGCCATTGAACAAGTTCATCGAGACGCCCAGTTTCAAGATGGAAACGGTGCGCTCGGTGTTGGCGGGGTTGGAGAGGGGGATGTGGACGGCGTCGATAGATTTGAAGGACGCTTATTTCCACATCCCCATCCACAGGAGTTTCTGTCGCTTCCTGAGATTTGCATTCCAGGGCAGACAGTGGGAATTCAGGGTGTTGCCCTTCGGAATTTCCACGGCTCCTCGGGTTTTCACCCGTGTGGTTCTTGCGATCACAGCATACCTCCGCAGGAGAAGCATAGCAGTCCACACGTACATAGACGACTGGCTGTTGAAAGCGCACACCCGGGAAAGTTTGTCCGCCAATCTGGAGATTGTTTTGAAAATTCTCACAGACTTGGGCTGGATGATCAATTTCCCAAAATCAGAGCTGACTCCATCCCAGAAGTTTGTTTACCTGGGGATGTTCTTCGATCTGGAGACAGGATATGTTTATCCTACTCAGGAGAGAGTTCAAATACTCATCTCGTTGATTCAGTCAGTGTGCGACAGTCGTCATGTCCTGGCACGGGTTTACTTGAGAATGCTGGGGTTGATGGTTTCGTTGGAACCAGTCATTCCTCAGGCCGCCTTACGCAGGCGGCCGATCCAGTTGTTTCTCATGACACAATGGACCCAGAGTACAGGTTCGCTGGACTCGAATGTGTCAGTGTTGGCGCCTCTGATTCACCACCTGCAATGGTGGTTGAATACAGAGAATCTCTTGCCGGGGGTTTTGCTAACCCCTCCCCACCCTCAGGTGACTGTGTATACAGATGCATCGATGGAGGGCTGGGGAGCTTGCCTGGAAGAATCCACGATATCAGGGCTTTGGAATCTGGAACAGTCACAGGAACATATAAATCTACTGGAGCTAAGAGCAGTAGTCCTGGGCCTGGAACATTTCTTACAGAAAGTTCAGGGCAAGATTGTTCTTATTCGTTCAGACAACTCAACAGTTGTGACTTACATAAACCGCCAGGGCGGAACGAAGTCGCCCAGTCTCTGTATGATGACATGGAAACTGCTTTGTTGGTGTCTGGATCACCAGATTACCTTGAAAGCAGTTCATATTCCGGGAAGGTTAAACCTGCTAGCAGACTCATTGAGCCGAAGGATGAGTGTTTTACCCACGGAATGGCAACTAAATCAATGTGTGGCGGATCGTCTGTTCGACCATTGGGGGAAACCCAACATCGATTTGTTCGCAACGAAGAAGAATGCGAAGATGACGACGTACGTCTCTCCGATTCCGGATCCAAGCGCTTTCGCAACAGATGCGTTAGCTATCAGCTGGGGGAGAATGTATGCATACGCATTCCCTCCAGCAATCCTGATTCCAAAAATTCTTCAGAAAATCAGACAAGAGGAATGCCAAGTGCTTCTGATCGCCCCGGATTGGCCAAGCCGATCATGGTATACGGATCTGCTGGACCTTCTGGTCTGCAATCCGGTTCCTCTGCCTCTGATGGACGATATTATCTTCCAGGGCAAGGCCCTTCACAACAATCCGTCAATGTTCAGATTGACTGCGTGGATGTTGTCAAGGAATCTAGAATTAAGGAGGGCTTTTCTGAGCAAGCAGCCATGTTTATGGCCAAAGCCAGGAGGGGGTCAACCTCCAGAGCATATAATTATAAAATCAACAGATTTGCAGAATGGTGCTCAAAAAGATGTATTGATCCAATGGATTCATCTATTCAAGTAGTAGCTGATTTCCTCTGTCACCTCTATGATGCCTATAGCCTCAAGCCTAACTCTATTGCTGGTTATAAGTCAGCATTAATGTCTGTTATTCCTTGCTTGGCTAAGAGGGGAAGTGATGAAGTAAATACATTGAATGTATTAATTAAAGGCATGGGCAATCTAAGACCAAGGAATCCTCCTGTGATTCCGTCTTGGAGTTTATCGCTAGTGCTTCAAGTACTAGGTGATAAGCCTTTTGAACCACTTAGTTCCATTTCTATGAAACTATTAACACTGAAGACTGTGTTTTTAATTGCTGCGGCCTCGGCTAGGCGTAGGAGTGAGATTCATGCCTTATCAGCCGAGGATGACCGTTTTGTGGTTTCAGGGGAAGGCCTTAAGCTGCTACCTAGGATTAATTTCTTGGCTAAAAATCAGTCGTTGAAATATCCAGGTCAACCTATTATTTTGCCTGCTTTAACTAGATATGATCCTAATTCTAAAGCATGGTGTCCCGTCCGGGCGCTGCGCCGGTACAAACAACGTACGGCGGCATGGCGCACCGACCAGTCAGCGTTATGGTTGTCATATATTGAACCCCATGGGAGGGCTTCTAAGGACACCATTTCCAGGTGGATTGTGGAATGCATTCAGTTTTGCCATAAATCCGCCACCGGGAAGCAGGTTGACGTGGCCAAGGCTCACAGTGTCCGCGGCGTAGTGACATCCACGGCCCTATTTAATGGGGTCCCTGTGGATGATATTATGTCGGTGGCTCAGTGGCACTGTGAGTCAAGTTTTACAGACCATTATCTCCGTGACACCTCTAATCCTCTCGCCTTGTCGGTTTTGAAAAGATAAATCGGTTTATATTTTTTGAGGTGATTTCCTCATTACTTATATATATCACAATTAATTTATGGAAACACCCACTTTTTTGGGCCTGCATCAGTCTTTACCGATGGGAAGATGATGTCAGCAGCCATTTTCAACAAGGTCAGTCTTGTTCATGTGTTGTCCGTTGTTGATTGTATTGTCACGATTACCCGTTATTAATATGGTGATGGTTTGTGTATTTGTGTGGTTCATTGTTGAGAGTTACGAAAATGGAGCTTTTTCGTATCTGTCCTGTAGTACATGGCACTTGTACGTAGAGAGCGTATAGGACATTGAGGTCAGTCGACTCTTCCTCCCAGGAAGGAGGGGGGGGGGAGCGCATATGACATTCGGTCATCTCTCATACATCGGTGGTGTTATCCGATGGTTAGTCAAATCCTGACTGTTTTTTCTTACAGTTTCAGAAGTTTAAGTGCCTTGAACGCAGAAAAGCGTATAGGGATGAGCTGGTCTTTTGACCTCGCCTCCCTCCCGCCAGATTCACTTTCGAATTCTGGCAATATCAAAAGTATTAGGGAGGTAAGTATACTCTTGAAGTGAAATAAACGAAATCTAGGATTTCTTTTTTCACGAGAGAGTTGATACTTACCTCCCTAGATACGGACCCGGCCTCTCCACCCCACAGAGGCTCGGTCTTCAGGCTCTTAATAGTTGCATGTGTGTCAGCCAATAATCTAGTCAGAGGAAGTGCTAGTCTGCGCATGCGCGGAGGTGGGGCTGGCATCCGCCGGACTACGCTCTGACTCCCTGCCCAGTAGGGGCACCTAACTGTTTTAAATCTGAGTGTTTATTGAGTGAAAGCCAATATTTAGCAATATCAAAAGTATTAGGGAGGTAAGTATCAACTCTCTCGTGAAAAAAGAAATCCTAGATTTCGTTTATTCCCCGGGCAGCCGGGTACGTCTGTAGCCTCCTCCATGACCCCATCTGCGAATGCCATTGAAGATGACGAGGGCCTGCTGCTTATCGGCAATTCGCAGGTGGCCACGGACGAAGACTGGTCTGACGCATGCGCGTGACTTCTCGCTGTCAGACCAGAGCTCTCCGTGGACGAATCGGCTGCCAGTAACACGCGAGCATGGTTACATCTTAGATATGTTCACTACGGCAGAGGAGTCGATCAGACCGAAAGGTCGCCTCGCGAAGGACCCCCCCCCCTTTGTTAAGAATGTGGAGAGATATATAGATAGTCATAATCTTTCTCTCTCTTCTAACATTCTTAATAGGGTTGTTTTGTTATTGTTTAGCATGAGAAGACATCTGTCCCTTTCATGGTTGTCAGTGATAAAAGTGGGTGTCTTCTGTCTCGAGTTTGTTTCTTGTATTTACTAAAAGGAAATAACAAATTTTTACAAACTAAATACTCATTCTCTTTGTATGCCTACCTTTCAGAAATCATCACGTCCACAACAATGCTTCAAGCATCTGAAGGTTAGATTCTTCTCCCACCTTTGCCCATCTTGTACAGACTGTAGGCTGTCCAACAAACGTGCCATTTGTAAAGAGTGGCGGTAGTCTAACCTCTGAATTCTTTGGTTTACAGGCTAGACTGATGGTTGAAGACGGCAAGAAGGGGAAGAATGAGGGTAAGAAGAAGGCCTCTGAGAAGGGTGAACTTGAGGCCTTCAAGGTAGAATTAGTGAGTGAGATGCGCAGGACTTTGAAAGACCTGATGCCTGACATGCTTCGCGGCTTGTTACTGGGCACAGGTGTCATCTTCCTGCACATCAACCTCAGTGCAGGTAGCCCCTGTCCCTGGATCATGCCCTACTAGGTTGGACAAGGATTTCAGTGATCCAGGGGCGGCCGTTTTGGACCCAGGCTTGATGTTCGCATCGCCTAGTGATCCAGCGGCGCGAACAGCATCAGGCGGGACCCGACCAGCGGGCCTGACCACGATCACTCACGGAGTAACCTCGTCATCTGCTCTCGGACATTCTCCTGTTCAGTCTGGGTTAGCTCTCCTTGCTAACTCAAGAGTCTAACTTGCCTGACCAGGAAGATGACGAAGACTACCTGCTCGGCCCACAGGATGATCATGAAGACGTGGATGTGATGCATTTACACTCCTATCATGGGGAGCGCAGCCGCTCGCACCTATGGTTCTGTTCCCTCGAGAGCAGGTTTTCATGATACAGCCTGTGGGCCGATTTGGAGTGGACGGCCGCCCGTATAAGATTCCACGCTTAGCCATGGAATCTCATATGGATGACCCGGACCGCGTTAGTGTGCTTTATGCCCTCACACGAGGGCAGCCTCGGTGCGCGGCCTTCCTGTGGAGAATGTTATGCCAGCCCTCGCGGGCCTGTATGCATTCCCTGGGCAGCCGGGTACGTCTGTAGCCTCCTCCATGACCCCATCTGCGAATGCCATTGAAGATGACGAGGCCCTGCTGCTTATCGGCAATTCGCAGGTGGCCACGGACGAAGACTGGTCTGACGCATGCGCGTGGCTCCTCGCTGTGAGACCAGAGCTCTCCGTGGACGAATCGGCTGCCAGTAACACGCGAGCATGGTTACAGGCGAAGCCGTTGGCCACAGTCTCTGCCATACGCTGAGCATATCTTAGATATGTTCACTACGGCAGAGGAGTCGATCAGACCAAAAGGTCGCCTCGCGAAGGACCCACCCCCCCCCCCCCCCCCCCCCCCCCGCGAGGTTGCTAGGCGATGCCGAGTTACTGCCAGTCGGACAACTGTGGTGCTCTGGGGGAAGACACGCTGTCGGGCTCTGTGCGCACGGCTAATGCCGCTTTGCATGACACCGAGGAGCGCTCGTGAGCAGCGATTAGTGCGTTGTCTCACATGTCTCGGCTGCTATCAGGGATAGTAGCAGCCTCGGTGCGCCAACAGCCTAGTCCGGTGACAGTTCAATGAGCCATCCAGGATGGGATTAACCTGGCATTGGACTGCGTGACTAGGTCGGTTGGTGAGGACGAGGCGCACTTTTGCCTTAGACAACTTGTGCCTGTCCCAGGAGATCAAATCGCGCTTATTGCAAGCGCCAATGGCGGGCCTTGGTCTTTTTGAAGATGATGGTTGTCGGCACCTCCAAGAGACAGTGAACTTGTTGAATAACCAGAGGGCGCTGCGCGCACAATTTGAGGTGTTTCGTAGAGAACACATGCGTGTTCAGCCCTTGGCTGCTCGACAGCAGTACGCTCGTGGTGGTGCTGGCATTTTCTACTTCGAATAATACTTACCAGATGTACTATTATGATAATGTCTATTATCTAGTCTAGCTCAAAATAAACAATTAAAACTCCGCACTCTCCTGGTCCTGCCCATACTGTGTCCGGGAATACCATAGCCGCAGGTACCGAGTCAATTCCCAATCACAGTCAGATTCGTCTATTTTGCGCTTAGTGAAAGTCGCGTGTTTTGTGCTCTCTATATTAATTGCAATTAAGCTAGTTTAGCGTGTTTTTTCGATAAACCATCGCTGACTTCATGGAGGAACTTGGGAAATCATCACAGGGGCAGGTTGTATCAATCTAAAATTTATACATTCGTGCCATAATGACTGTTTGAAATTTCCTTAAATTGGCACATTTTTTATAATGATAGCCATTGTTGGAGTCGCTTCTGTACCCGTTAGCTTTTAATGTAATTCGGGTACTCGGTTAATTTTCTCTTGCGACTCGGTTCCTCTAAGATGGATGCGTCCTTGGCCAAGATGGCGGCGCCCATGAATTATGTCGTTCTTGGCTTGGTGTATCCAGGCACTCTGTTGTCGCCGATTTTAGCTCTCGCTTAGTTGTCGAGGGTGTTTGTAGTGATCGGCGACTTATTCTTGGTTATTTAACGTTAGTTAAAGGCTGAGTTGTGTTTTTTAAAAAAATTTTCACTCAAAAAAGTTTCAAATATTTCCTGCCTAAGACTTGTTATCATTAAATTGAGAGAAAGTTAATGTGTTTAAGAAATCTTAACTAGCAAGTCTATTGTGCGTATTGCTCGTCATCGGTTGTCATGTGCAGCGTTTTAATTCTTCTCTGTGTTCGCAGAAACCGAAGAACTCGGACTCGTTGTGCCGCAAGTGCAACAGGTTCATGAAACGGAAGTACCTGGGTCATCACTGTGTGGCGTGCGCTAAGTGTAAGGTCGGGAGCTCTTGTGATGTGTGCGTCAAGTGGTCGTCGGAATTGGTGGCTGAGTTTGACAAGGAACGACGGGCGAGGCTGGAGCGTATCGAGAAGGATAAGGCAGTGAAGCTGCAGCAGGTTTCGTTGCTGGGTCTGGAAGGTCGGGTGAATGAGAGGATGGATTCAGCACTGGGCGTATGGGCGGCCCAGTTCAAGGCTATGTTTGACTCGTTGCAGTCCACGGTCCCGGTGAGGCAAGCTGGTGCAGGACAACCATTAGGTGGTCCGGCTAGTTCTGCTGAGGGTCATGCACCTGCCCCTTCTCTGTCCTTGGCTCAAGAGCCGACGATAGAGGAGGAAGATTTGCTGCTGAGGGAAGATTCCGGCATGCCGGATCTTTCAATGACGGCGATGCCTAGTACGTCCCAGGGGTCGCCCTCGGGATTTGTACGGGTTTGCCAGGCAGATGGTGATGTCGACGTTCCGTCGGGCATTTTTCATCCGCGATTTGTGCAACCGGATATGCCGGCGGAGCCGTGGTTTGCGGTTCCTGCGGCTATCCCGGCGGCGTTAGGTGCGGCTCCTATCGGAGTGACAGTGCCAGCCGTAATTGAGGCCGTCGGAGTCCCGGATCCCGTGGTGGAGCCGATGGACTGCGGCGAATCCGTATCTGGCGATTCGTTGGATACTGGTGCCGCTGGTAGTCGTGCTATGGATGCGCTCTGTCCTGGCAGAGACATGTATCGTAGCGTTCAGCAAGGATCGTCGGTGGCCCTCTCATCTAAGGGAGAGAGGGAGGATGAAAACGGGAGTTCTTTGATGGACGATTCCGCTTTCTGCACCGAAGCTGAATGGGTGCAGGTTCTTGGATGGATGACCAATCGTCTCGGGTTGGCATCTGATCTAGGATCTCAGCGCGATCCGGCGATGGAACGGATGTCAGAGCGTGCGGCTAGCGCTCTGTCCAGTGGCTCTTCTGCCATGCCTACACTCCCGCTGGACACGCAAACTTCTGACATGTTGGAAGTTGCGGCATACCGTCTGGTTCAGCCAGACTATGCGTTGCCCAAGGCCCCGAAGGGGATAAGGAGTAGGGTCCGGTTTCCGGAGCAGGCTTATCATCAGTACGTCAGGGTTCCGCGGCTTTCCGTTCCGGAACGTGAGGCGCTGAATAGGCCGTTGGCTGGGAAGGCCAAGGGGCGGTCACGTCCTTTGGTTTCTCAGACCAACAAAGACCCGTTCAATGAGCTTACGCTCATTGAGGATGCGGCTAGGGCAGCCATGGCTGCGCTGTCGCATGGGTGTACCGTCTTGCAGGGTATGCTGGACTGCACGGCGGAAGGCGGACAGGTGCCAGAGGCTGCTCCCGGAGTTGTTCGGGACACCATGCGCCTGTCTCAGGATTGCCTGGCCAGGGTAATCACGAGAACTTTGGCAGAGCGACGGAGAATGGTTCTCGATTGTGTGGAACCAGGACCAGAGATGAGGGCTGCGTTATCTTCTGCGCCTTTCATAGGTCCAGGCTTGTTCGGCGGCTCGGCACGACAAGCGCTCTCTAAGGTTGCGTCAATGGTGGCGGAGCAAGAAGTGGTCGGCAAGTCGTGGAAGTCGACCAAGAGGACTCAGCCGCAACAGTCCTACCGTCAGCACAGGCAGGAGCAGCAGAGACAGCGTCCTAGATCGCCCTTCCGTCCTTCTGCCCGTGATGCCCATAGGCCATCCGGAGCACAAGGGCCTGGCCGTTCGTCCGCATACAAGCCCTCTAGTAAGAGGCCGTATGAGGACGACAGGAAGGGTGGCGGTTCGGGCCGAGGCGGCTACCGTAAGGATAGCCGTGGCGGCGGTTCCGGACCGTCATACCACAAGAAGCCACGGGGCGGCCGTGGGGCTCGTTCCTGACGGGTTTCCGGCGGAACCAATACCGGCGGCTTTGGAAACAAATGGAGTCGAGAATCTTCACCCAAACGATTTAGCGTCTTGTCGGCTAATCTCGACCGACAACTGTGTGCAGATTCCTTCCGTCGGAGGCAGACTTCGGCTATTCCTAAACCAATGGGAACAGGTCGTGCGCGACTGTTTAGTCTGTCAGTGGATAAGAAACGGCTACGATCCGGACTGGCTCATCCATCAATCGTTAGTTCCGTTAACCTCGACTCCAATATGGACTCCTATTCCAAGGGAATTAGACCGTATAGTCGCCATTCAGTCAGAGATAGAATCGCTTCGTCAGAAGAATGCGATTCACCTAGTCACCGATCAGTCATCGCTGGGCTTCTATTCGATCATGTTCCTAGTTCCGAAGCGTACTGGAGGGTGGAGACCAATTCTCAATCTCAAACCGTTGAACAAATTTATTCTTTCTCCCAGATTTCAGATGGAGACGGTAGCAGCGGTAATGACAGGGCTGAGGAAAGGCATGTGGGCGGTATCGATAGATCTGAAGGATGCTTATTTTCATATTCCAATGTCAATTCCTTTTCAGAAGTACCTGCGATTTGCATTCCAAGACAATGTTTGGGAATTCAATGCTCTTCCCTTTGGCCTGACCACGGCTCCGAGGGTCTTCACCAAGGTGGTTCTCGCCATGACTTCTTTACTTCGCAGGAGAAACATAGCTGTTCACACTTACATAGACGACTGGCTGCTAAAGGCGGGGAATCCAGTCACTCTGCGCAGCAATCTGATAGTAGTCCTAGACTTGTTAAAGAAGCTAGGATGGATTGTGAATCTAGAGAAATCAGAACTGACTCCATCCCAGGAGTTTGTTTATCTGGGAATCTTTTTCAATCTCGGGGACGGCGTAGCTTTTCCGGCGGAGAGCAGAGTCAGAAGCCTGATTGCAGTGTTGGAGTCGGTTTCTCTAGGAGCCTATCTGACGGCGCGTCAATTTCTCAGAATACTGGGTTTGCTAGTATCTCTGGAGAAGGTGGTGCCATATGCGGCACTCAGGCGCAGGCCGATTCAGATGTATTTGATGTCGTTCTGGTCACAGAGAACAGATCCGTTATCTCTGAGAATACCAGTAAAAGAACCATTGATATTCCACCTTCAGTGGTGGTTATCGGAACAGAATCTCCTGCGAGGTGTTCCTCTACAACCTCCTCAACCTCAGATGTCCATATTCACGGATGCATCATTGACAGGTTGGGGAGCGGTATTGGACAATCAGTCAGTATCAGGGGAATGGGATCGGACCAATGCGCAGAAACATATCAATGTGCTCGAGCTATTAGCGGTGGTATTTGCACTGCAGAAGTTCGAGAGTCTAATTCGAGACAAGATTGTCCGAGTAAGGACAGACAACTCAACAGTGGTGTCTTATTTGAACCGCCAAGGCGGGACGAGATCACCAGAGTTGTGTATGATGGTTTGGAACCTTCTGCTGTGGTGCCAAGAGAGGAATATTATTCTTCGGGCAGCACACATTCCAGGAAGATTGAACATCTTAGCGGATGCTCTCAGTCGAAGGACGGTTTGTCGTCCGACGGAATGGCAGCTCAACCAAGTGGTAGCGGAGGTTCTATTCAAACAATGTGGCAAGCCAAATGTCGACCTATTTGCGATGAATCAAAATGCAAAGATGGTCACTTACGTGTCACCGATCCCGGACCCGTTAGCTCTAGCAGTAGACGCACTGGCGATAAGTTGGAAGGGAATGTACGCGTATGCGTATCCTCCAACAATTCTCATCCCGTAAGTTCTGGCAAAGATAAGAGAGGGGATGTGCCAAGTACTACTGATCGCCCCTTATTGGCCAGGCCGATCATGGTTTACGGATCTGCTGGACCTTCTGGTCTGCAGTCCAATCCCTCTTCCAGACACAAGAGATGTAATCTCTCAGAACAAGGGTCTGTACCTCCCCGACAGACCGGAAATGTTCAAATTGACTGCATGGATGTTGTCAAGCAGCGTGCAATTGAGGGTGGCTTTTCTGAGCAAGCAGCGAAGTTTGTTGCTTCAGCCAGAAGAGTTTCAACCACAAAGACATATAATTATAGAATCAACAAATTTGCACAGTGGTGTGAGAGAAGAGATATTGATCCCTTTTCTGCATCTGTTCAACACGTAGCAGATTTTATCTGTCATTTATACGAAGTTGACAAACTTGTACCTTCTACCCTAGCAGCATATAAGTCTGCATTAGCTTCAGTCATTCCTAGTCTCACCATTGAGGGAGTGGAGAATGACACCTTGAATGAAGTTATCAAAGGAATGAGCAATCTGCGACCCAGACAGCCAGCTCCTATCCCATCATGGAATCTATCTCTTGTTCTACAGGTTTTAGGGCATGCTCCCTTTGAACCGATTAGATCTATTGACATTAAACTGTTAACTATTAAATCAGTTTTCTTGGTTGCAGCAGCGTCGGCGAGAAGGAGAAGCGAGATTCATGCGCTTTCTGCCGAACAAGACCGGGTCTGGTGGGTGTTGCATCCCCATGGACATCCCTCTGGTTTTGTGTGGACAAAAGAGGGGGTGGGAGCGCGGTCTAGACCATAGAAGTCTAGAGAAATCAGAACTGACTCCATCCCAGGAGTTTGTTTATCTGGAAGATAACGGTCTTGTCACGGGTGAAGGTTTAAGATTACTTCCACGTCTTTGTTTCCTGGCAAAGAATCAGTCACTTAAATATCCAGGACAGCCGATCAATTTGAAAAGTTTAACTAGACATGACCCAAATTCTTGTGCTTGGTGTCCTGTCAGATGTCTGAAGATGTATAAGAAACATACTTCTGAGTGGAGAGACGACCCGAAATCTCTGTGGTTATGTCTCAAAGCTCCCCATTTACGTGCTTCGAAAGATACTATTTCTCGTTGGATAGTTGACGCTATTCAGATGTCGCACAAGATCGCTACAGGAAAGCAGATTGATCGTGCGAATGCCCATGAGGTCCGAGCACTAGCAGCATCATCGGCCCTTTATAAGGGTTTCTCATTAGAGCAGGTGATGTCTGTAGCACAATGGCATGCCGAGTCGTCATTCACTGATTTCTACCTTCGCGACATCTCCAGCACACTTAATCCAGTAGCCGTCGCCAATCTGTCAAACCTAAACTAAGCCACGTCCGACCACTACTTCGCACACATCACAAAAGTCTTCCGCCTACACTAACCAAGCGCTATGCACATGACTGAGTACGACCGTGGATTGGGCCTAGCTCCTGTGATGATCAAGAACAGATCGACCACTCAAAAATGTTGAGTGTTTACATTAATTAAGTGACTATAAATATGTTTACTTCCAGTCGAAATACCAGACTGAGTAAGTGAATAGTCTGGTACAAGAGTATATTTATCCTCTCATACAGACATGAGACTCATTCCAATTTGAAAATCTAATCGATATACTGATAGTTTTTTTCAAAAATATTTTTTCAAACTTAGAAGTTGTAGTAGCTTCTTTGCACTCTACTGGACTGCCCTAGCTGAGACTTGGGGCTGACACGGGTCTGGTGGGTGTTGCATCCCCATGGACATCCCTCTGGTTTTGTGTGGACAAAAGAGGGGGTGGGAGCGCGGTCTAGACCATAGAAGTTTAGCACTCCATGAGTCAGATAGCAGAACCCAAGCGTATGCCAGGGTTTTAGTCTCTTCACAACCTTCTCTGTTGGATGGTTGATGAGTGCTGGTTCGAGCCTCACCTCCTCCCACCGGCATTTCCTGGCTGTCGAAATCCGGAGTTTATCATAATAGTACATCTGGTAAGTATTATTCGAAGTAGAATCAAAAAAGCATCCGCTTTTGTTTCTACGAGAATTCTTAATACTTACCAGATGTACTATGGCCCTGCCTCAGCCGCCCCGCTGAGGTGAGGCTGAGCTGCTTTCGCAGTTTGCCAAAGCAAATATAAGACAAATCTGACTGTGATTGGGAATTGACTCGGTACCTGCGGCTATGGTATTCCCGGACACAGTATGGGCAGGACCAGGAGAGTGCGGAGTTTTAATTGTTTATTTTGAGCTAGACTAGATAATAGACATTATCATAATAGTACATCTGGTAAGTATTAAGAATTCTCGTAGAAACAAAAGCGGATGCTTTTTTGAGTCGGTGCCTCAAGCGCAGCCAGCCCGACAGCCGCCCACTCACCGTGGTGCACATGGCGCTGGGCGAGGCGCGTGGTAACCGGGCCTGATGGCCTAAAAACTTTCCATTGCCACAGGTACTACTCGGGTATTGTCACATGTACCAGACACACCCACTTCTAAAATTTATCTGCACCCGGTTAACCCTAGGTGCACCAGTGGGAGGGTGTTTGACTTTCCACATTCAGTAGTGGGAGCGGTTAATTCAGGACTGCTTAGTCTTGCAATGGCTTTCACACGGATACAATCCAGAGTGGATAATAGGTCCACCATTGCATCTGTCTCTGGTACCAGTCTGGACTCAAATTCCAAGAGATCCAGACAAGCGGTTGTGCATAGCAGAGGAGATAGAATCTCTAATTCTAAAAGAAGCAATTCAGCCGGCACAAGATTGCCCAGGCTTTATTCAACCGTGTTTCTTGTGACAAAGAACACTAGGGGGTGGAGACCAATTCTCAACCTCAAACCTCTAAACAAATTTATAGACTCACCAAGTTTCAAAATGGAAACAATAAAATCGGTGTTGTTGGGGTTAGAGAAGGGGATGTGAGCAGCGTCGATAGATCTAAATGATGCTTATTTCCACATTCCCATTGCAAGGAGTTTTCGTCGGTTCCTGAGATTTGCTTTTCATGGATGCCAATGGGAATTCAAAGTTCTCCCATTCGGCATCTCAACGTCGACGAGGGTCTTCACTCGAGTGGTCCTTGCTATCACGGCATACCTCCACAGAAGTATAGCAGTCCACACTTACATAGACGACTGGTTGCTAAAAGCACAGCAAATTTGGAGATAGTTTTGAAAACTCTCACAGATTTAGGCTGGATATTCAACTTTCAGAAATCAGAGCTGACTCCTTCTCAGAAGTTTGTTTACCTGTGTATGTTCTTCGATCTGGGTATAGGATATGTTTATCCATCCCAGGAGAGAGTGGAGAATCTCCTCTCATGCATTCAGTTCATTTGCAGCAGTCGTTATATTCTAGCACGAGTCTATCTGAGAATTCTAGGTCTGATGGTTTCAATGGAACCAGTCATTCCTCAGGCGGCTGATTCAGCTGTTTCTCATGACTCAGTGGACACAGAGTTCAGGATCACTGGACTCGCGCATTCAAGTGTTGGATCCTCTCATTCAGCACCTTCATTGGTGGATGGAGAGAGGGAATCTCCTAGCGGGGGTCATGCTGACCCCTCCTCACCCTCAAGTAACAATGATTACGGATGCATCGCTGGAGGGATGGGGAGCTTGCCTGGAAGAAGCCACAATTTTAGGGCTTTGGAATCTGGATCAGTCAAAGGAGCATATAAACATGCTAGAAATACGGGCTGTAATTCTAGGCCTGGAACTCTTCTTAAGAGAAGTGGAGGGAAAGTTTGTGTTGATACGTTCAGACAACTCAACAGTAGTGAGTTACATAAACCGCCAGGGCGGAACGAAGTCGCCCAGTCTCTGTATGATGACATGGAAACTGCTTTGCTGGTGTATGGATCATATGATCACCTTGAAAGCAGTTCATAATCCGGGAAGGCTGAATCTGTTAGCAGACTCATTGAGCTGAAGGATGAGCATTCTGCCTACGAAATGGCAACTAAATCATTGGGGAAAACCCAACATAGATTTATTCGCAATGAAGAAGAATGTGAAGATGACGACGTACATTTCTCCGATTCCAGATCCAAGCGCTATTGCAATAGGTGCACTAGCTATCAGTTGGAAGGGAATGTATGCATACGCATACCCGCCAACAATCCTGATTCCAAGGATTCTTCAGAAGATCAAGCAAGAGGAATGCCAATTGGCCAAGCTGATCATGGTTTACGGATCTGCTGGCCCTTCTGGTATGCAATCTGGTTCCTCCGCCTCTGATGGACAATATTATCTTCCAGGGCAAGACCCTTCACAACAATCCGTCAGTGTTTCAATTGACTGCATGGATGTTGTCAAGAAATCCGCTATTAATGAGGGCTTTTCTGAGTAAGCAGCCACTTTCATGGCCAGGGCCAGAAGAGGGTCAACCTCCAGAGCATATAATTATAAAATCAACAGATTTGCAGAATGGTGCTCAAAGAGATGTATCAATCCAATGGATGCATCTATTCAGGTAGTAGCTGATTTTCTCTGTCACCTGTATGATGCCTATAGTCTTAAGCCTAATTCTATTGCTTGATATAAATCAGCATTAATAACTGTTATCCCTTGCTTGGCAAGGAGGGGAACTGATGAAGTATGTGTTTTAAATACTCTTATTAAAGTTATGGGCAATCTCAGACCGAGAAATCCTCCACTGACACCATCATGGAGTCTTTCTCTGGTTCTTCAAGTTTTGAGTGGTAAACCTTTTGAACCACTTAGTGCTATTTCTATAAAATTATTAACACTTAAAGCTGTATTTTTAGTGGCGGCAGCATCAGCCAGATGCAGGAGTGAAATTCATGCCTTGTCTGCTGGGCCTGACCGTTATATAGTTACAGGTGAAGGCCTTAAGTTTCTACCAAGATTGGATTTCTTGGCGAAGAATCAATCTTTAAAATATCCGGATCAACCTATTATTTTACCTCCCTTAACCAGACATGATTCTGGTGCTAAAGCATGGTGTCCTGTCCTTGCTTTAAATAAGTACAAGAGAAGAACTCAGGTTTGGCAGACGAACCCATCCTCCCTATGGTTGTCATATATTGAACCACATGGTAGGGTATCAAGAGACACTGTTTTCAGATGGATAGGAGAATGCATTCAATTCTGTCATAAAACAGGCACTGGAATTCAAGTAGGTAGAGCCAAGGCTCATAGTGTCCGTGGTGTGGTAACTTCCATGGCACCGCCCGCCGTCTTAGTCCTCAGAAAATAGAAAATGTACAGGTATATATTTGTAATTAGTTTTCCTCCTCTGCTATTTACAAATATCACATTTGTTTGTAGGGTGTCCCTACTATTGTCTGGTATCATGCGCTTCATCCGGTGGGGGAAGAGATGATTTCCGCGCCCAAGACATCAGAGGTCAGTATATGTGAACATTTTGTTTTTTGTCTTGGTGATGGTGTCATGTTTTTATTTAATATGGTGATGGTTAATGTCTCTTAATTGTGGTTCTTCCAGAGATTATTTTGTAAATGAAGCAATTATTCTTTTTCCAATGTCTAGTAATACTTTTCATCAAGTATTAGAGAATGTGCTAGTCATTTAGAGCAGCGTTTTTTTCCTAACCTTCCTCAGAAAGAGGTGGGGAGGGGGCGGGTGTTGGTGGAGCTCATTTGCCTTTTTATCAATCTCTCTTCATCGTTCGATTATCCGATGCAAAATTCTATTCCTGGTCGTGTTTTCAGACACAATTTCAGATGTTTTAAATCTCTTGAAACTAGTCTCTTCGAGGGTGTACTGATTTTCAAGGATCTTGCCTCCCTCCCACCAAATTTACTTTCAAATTCTGGCTTTTATCAAGAGTGTTAGGGAGGTAAGTATGTTCTCATGATGTGAAATAAAAAATTAACCAAATTTCTTTTTCACGAGTGAGATGACATACTTACCTCCCTAACAGGATCCCGGCCTCTCCACCCCATGGAGGCCTGGTCCTTTGGTTATTTGAATAGTTGCTTCTATGTCGGCCAATATTTAGTAACGGAAGTACCAGTATGCGCACGCGCAGTAGCTGGGGTCTGTCATGTGCAAGACTGTGTACATCCCCCTGCCCATTAGGGGCACCTAACTTTTATAATTCTGAATATTATTGAATTTAGAGCCGATAAACTTGTATATCCAGAGTGTTACGGAGGTAAGTATGTCATCTCACTCATGAAAAAGAAATTTGGTAAATTTTCTTAATTTTCTTGAAGAAATTTAAGGGTTAGAGGGTTATGATCATAATAGTCTATTCAGTTCAGAAATGTGATCTTTATACTAAGACAAGGTGATGTTAATATATGCTGACTAAATTGCAGACCTGATTCTAATATATGACAGATACTTACTTTAGTGTTCACCTCCAATGTGTCCAAGGTGGAGTCAACATTTTTAATTACCATTCTTAGGATTGGTAGCATGCTTATGTTGAAAGAAATTCAAGTGTCTGATTCAGCACCATCATGGATTTTCTCTCTTAGAATTATTTCTAATATTATGACAATGAACCCAGTGACAGGCATCATTGCAACTGTTTGTGATGTGATTGTACACTAATTCAAACTTAATTCACATACGTAATATACATGTCCATTAATCTTTTAAGCCGTTCATGGTCACCCTAAATCTGCCATTGCAGCAGTCTTGAGAAATGTCCATTTGAGACTATTTCTGAAAACTTACCACTGGAATGGCTGGCTCAGTAACCGAGCCAGGAATTCCAGTGGTAAATTATCAAAAAATGGTCTCCGTTACTGACAAATGCACATTTACTATTAAGAAAATGGATATTTTCTTGATCAAATTTGACCATTAAAGTGCCAATTGACCAAATTGGTCAGCAACAGCTAAATTATTGTTTAGTAAATGTCCATTGCTCATTTGCAGGCAAACCGAAGACTGTTTATGAAAATGTACCATTGGATTGTCTGTCTCGGTTATTGGGACATTCATTCCATTATTACATTTTTTAGATAACCATTTGGCCTACAAATGTACATTTCTCAAAGCCACTGTAGAAGCCATTTTGGACAGCCTGATCATTAGTGTTAAGCTAGATTTATACTTTTCATAAATATACTATAAATGTCTGAATTTTTCAAATTTTGTTTTGTAGGTTGGTGTGATTTCTGACTTGTCTGGGTTACAGTGGGGTAATTACATAGGTTCGCCTGACTGTCCAATGCCTGAGGCAGTATGGCAACAGCACTATGGTAATGTTGTGTGTACATTAGTCGCTCTGCCCACTGGTGAAGTGTTTGGTATTGCTGCTAACAGCTGTTTACTCGTCATGTACAGCAAAGAGAAAGGTAAGATATTAGAATAATTGAGTTATTATTAATTAAAAGTAATATACAACACTCACAGGAATGGAGGGATCTAATCTGTCACTCAAATGTTGGACATCTTAATGAAATATGTCGTTGTTAGCTGACGTCACAAAATGATGTAGGCGTCCCTCGCGAAAGGTGAAAAGCCCATCATGAAACTGTCTGAATTGTATGTCTTTGGTGCATTTACAATTTAATAATCATCATGTTGAATATTTTAAAATTAATTTGACTCAAATTATTTCACAGCTTACCTGTATAGTTAGCTTGAAATCGGGGATCGGGGAATTGATGGTTCAACACGTTAAAATTGATACTTGACGCTCATGGTCAGGAAATATAAACTGTTATTGTGTATTAATATGACTCTACTGTTCTTTTCCTCATGTCATATACATTCACCTATGCATGGTCACTGGTTGGTAGGTGATGTATGTACAAGATATCAAGTAACACAAAAACCTACCTGCTTTTAGTATATAAGTTGTGATAAGGTACCTTGTTTTCACTTCAACAGTATACTTACCTCCCTAATGCTCTTTGATATTGCTAAATATCGGCTTTCACTCAATAAACACTCAGAATAAAAACAGTTAGGTGGCCCTACTGGGCAGGGAGTCAGAGTGCAGTCCGGCGGATGCTAGCCCCACCACCGCGCATGCGCAGACTAGCACTTCCTCTTTGCTAATTTATTGGCAGAGGGTGTACACATGCTTTTGTGCTCAAAGCTTTTCCAAGCCTTTTTCAAGTCTTTTTAAGCGTTTATTAGAAGTTTAGAACACCTGTAAAGATGGCAGATAGAGTTACTTCGCCAGAGGAGGGCCCAGGAGCTATCCATCAGGTGACTTCTATTATATTTTAGCGAGTTTTTCCCGGTGGAATGTGGTTCCGGGACTCGCGTTTATTGTGATAAGCGCCTAGTATAGTTGTTTTATGTCAACATGGTGCTATATAATACTAATCTCTCTTTGTGTTTATGTCCACAGGTATCTGTCTGGATATGTATGGGACATCACCTCAACAGAGGGTTTGTTTCTCTCCACCAAGGTTCCATTTCCTACTAATACTGTTAGGTTATCTAACCAAAAAGTCTATGTCCAGTGACTCGGAGGCCTCGTAAGAAGGTCTTCTCACTTTGCCCTCTTGATCCAATTCCTTTCCCCTAAAGTGGAGAGAGTTAAGAGGTCATAGTCTTGGTGGAGTGCTCCAGTTTATCACATTGGATGGTTTGTCTATACAAAGTGTCAGGTATTCTAGTTAATGATATGAGGTGATGATAATTATGTAAACTATAAATTGCCACTATTATCATTGTGTATCTGATGTTTGTGTAGTCTGAATATCTATCCTGAATAGTTAGATGTTCTGGTTATGAATACAATTCGTCCTTACACCTGGATGTTTGTTTTCGGATCGATTTAATTTCTGTTTTGAAATAATGACGTCATAATCAGCCTTGCTCTTTATTAACAATTAAAGTTTTGCCCAACGCTGGTTTCTCATATGAATAGTGATCTTTATGATCAGTTTCCCTCTCTTTTATTTTTGGTTTTGAGTTTCTAACCGTAACTAAAATACTCATTGTCCTCGTCTTCTGTCCTGTTTCAGAGACCTGGTTGCCCGTCCTGTGGTCGCTTCCTGAAGGAGAAGTTTATACCACATCTTTGTTTCCAATGTAGCCCTTGTGGGCCATTACTTAATTGTGATGTGTGTAAGCATTGGGGTGGGGGGGGGGGGGGGCGAACTAATGAAGGAGTTTTTATGCTTACAGGCGAAGGGCAAGGTTGCGGAGGAAGAGAGGAAGATGAAACGAGAGGTTGTGAGTAAAAAGGGTAAGAGGAAGGCCTCGTCCTCAGTGGACATGGAGGCCTTCCGTAGTGAGATGTTGGGAGAGATGAAGAGGACAATAAAGGGTTTGCTACCAGAGTTGCTCCGTGGCATGCTTCCTGGACCAAATCCTTTGTTGTCCTCGTCATCTGCTTCGGAGCAGATAATCCCCGCCTCTGAATCGACTTTCCTTAGGCCGTTACCAGTTTTCGACGATTCAGAGGTGGCCCCATTAGAGCGGGCGTTCCACGACATTGGCAGCAGGCTTGCCGCGCCGGTGGTCCATGGACGGTTGTCACTGGAACCTGCTGGCTGCTTATCAGCCTAGGGGTATCCGCACGCCGCAGGTGCCAGTACCTCCTATGGCACCTTTCCTGGCCAGTCCGGGTTAGCTCTCTTTGCTGACCCGGAGTCTAATCTTTCTGGCCAGGAAGAAGAGGATTATCTGCTGAGTTCCCCTTCTGAAGCCGTGGCCATAGATTTTGACGTCTATGCACCCCTCGCGGGGAATACAGGCGACATGATCCATGGTTCTACTCACGCAGGAGTAGAATTCACGGCTCAGAAGGTGGCCCTGGTTGGATCTGATGGTCAGTTATTCCGCATACCTCGGCTTGCCGAGAGTGGTGCTGGCCGGGGCCATGGTGAGGCGGTATCTGCCCCACGCTCTACCATGGCGCCTGCTCCTGGACAAGCCAGTCAGATTAACATGCCTGCTCTTTCGGGCCCGCATACTTTCTCTGGCTTGCCAGGAGTGTCAGCATATCCAACGTCAAGCTCGACTGCGTTAGCTCAGGAGGAAGATGAAGGCCCTCATCTAGTAGAGCTTTCGCAGTTAGCCATGGAGGAGGATTGGTCTGACGCTTGTCAATGGCTGATAAGTGTCAGGCCAGACCTGCCCGTGGAGCAGTCGGCTAGCCAGCGAGACCACAGGCCGTGGTTAGCTGGTAAGTCGACTGTTAGCGCCATGCCATCTCTGCCGTTAGCAGAGCATATCGTTGATATGTTCTCGGCGGCGGAGACGTCCATCAAGGCGAATGGGCGTCTCGCGAGGTCGCAAAGCGCTGCCGCATCATACCCGTGGACTACCAGAGGTACGGTGTGGTACCTACGCCTAGCGTGGATGAGCGCGCGGCTTTAGGTGAGGATACGCGACCAGGCTCCCGTTCTGACACGGGAGCCTTGTGTTCGAACGCGCTGCGTTCGGCCAATGCCGCGTTGCGTGATGCAGAGGAGAATGGGAGAGCGTCTATTGCGGTGCTGTCTCACGTCTCCCAGCTGTTACAGGGGGTAGTAACAGCGTCCGCATCACGCCAACCGAGCCCGGTCACAGTCCAGAGAGCCATCCAGGATGGTATCAACCTGGCTCTGGACTGTATGACTCGGGCGGTGACCAGAAGTGTCCGGGCGAGGCGCACGTTTGCGTTAGATAACCTGTGCCCGTCCCAGGACCTGTACAATAGGCTTCTGCGTACGCCTATGGCAGGTCCTGGTCTCTTTGGAGGTGAGGGATGTAGGCACCTCCAGGAGACGGTCACTCTGGTCAACAACCAGAGGGCGCTGCGCGAACAGTTTGAGGTGCTCCGTAGGGAGCGCGTTCACGCTGCACCCCCTGCGTACCATCCCCTGCAGGCTCGAGGTGGGGGTGGCTATGTCAGAGGCCAGGCACCATCGCAGCGTCGGCCTCGGCCGCGTGCAATTCGGCCAGCAGAGAGGGGGGGGTGCGCAGCCAGCCAGGCAGCCACCCGCGCACCGAGGTGCGCGCGGTGCTGGTCGTGGCGCGCGAGGATCTGGTCGTGGTAATCGTGCCTGATGGGCCGGTTACCACGGTGAGAACCACTCCGGTGTTTCTGGCAAAGGAGACAGTGCCGCTCTTGCACTCCTTATGTCCACCTCTCTCCCTAGGTGGACTAGTGGGAGGCTGTCTGGCCAACCACATGCAAGAGTGGGAACGGTTGACTCAGGACCATTTAGTCCTGCGATGGCTTTCAGTCGGGTATCATCCTGATTGGATGACAGGCCCACCATCGCGACTGTCTCTGGTGCCAATCTGGACTCAAATTCCGAGAGATCCAGATTAAAGGTTGTGTATAGAGGACGAAATAAACTCCCTCATACAAAAAGGAGCAATTCAGCTGGCACAGACATGTCCGGGCTTCTATTCAACCGTGTTCTTAGTGACAAAAAACACCGGAGGGTGGAGACCAATTCTCAACCTCAAGTCATTGAACAAGTTCATAGAGACACCCAGTTTCAAGATGGAGACTGTGAAGTCGGTGTTGGCAGGGTTGGAGAGGGGAATGTGGACAGCTTCAATTGATTTGAAGGATGCTTATTTCCACATCCCCGTAGCGAGGAGTTTCCGTCACTTCCTGAGATTTGCATTCCAGGGCAGACAGTGGGAATTCAGGGTGTTACCCTTCGGAATTTCCACGGCTCCTCGGGTTTTCACCAGAGTGGTTCTTGCGATTACAGCATACCTCCACAGGAGAAGCATAGCAGTCCACACGTACATAGACGACTGGCTGTTAAAAGCACACACCCAGGAAAGTTTATCGGCCAATCTGGAGATTGTTTTGAAGACTCTCACAGACTTAGGCTGGATAATCAATTTCCAAAAATCAGAGCTGACTCCATCCAGAAGTTTGTTTACCTGGGGATGTTCTTCGATCTAGAGACAGGATATGTTTATCCTACTCAGGAGAGGGTTCAGCTACTCATCTCAGTAATAGAGTCAGTGTGCAACAGTCGTCATGTCCTGGCACGGGTTTACTTGAGAATGCTGGGGTTGATGGTTTTGGAACCAGTCATTCCTCAGGCGGCCTTACGCAGGCGGCCGATCCAGTTATTTCTCATGACGCAATGGACCCAGAGTACAGGTTCACTGGACTCGAACGTGTCAGTGTTGGAGCCTCTAATTCATCACCTGCAATGGTGGTTGGAGACAGAGAATCTCCTGGCGGGGGTTATGCTAACCCCTCCTCACCCTCAAGTAACTGTGTATACAGATGCCTCGATGGAGGGGTGGGGAGCTTGCCTGGAAGAATCCACGATATCAGGGCTTTGGAATCTGGAACAGTCAAAGGAACATATCAATCTACTGGAGTTAAGAGCAGTAGTCCTGGGCCTGGAACATTTCTTACAGAAAGTTCAGGGCAAGATTGTTCTTATTCGATCAGACAACTCAACAGTTGTTACTTACATAAACCGCCAGGGCGGAACGAAGTCACCCAGTCTCTGTATGATGACATGGAGACTGCTTTGTTGGTGCCTGGATCACAGGATTACCTTGAAAGCAGTTCATATTCCGGGAAGGTTAAATCTGCTAGCAGACTCATTGAGCCGAAGGATGAGTGTTTTACCGACGGAATGGCACCTAAATCAATGTGTGGCGGATCGTCTGTTCGACCATTGGGGGAAACCCAACATCGATTTGTTCGCAACGAAGAAGAATGCGAAGATGACGACGTACGTCTCTCCGATTCCAGATCCAAGCGCTTTCGCAACAGATGCGTTAGCTATCAGCTGGGTGGGAATGTATGCAATCGCATTCCCTCCAGCAATCCTGATTCCAAAAGTTCTTCAGAAAATCAGACAGGAGGAGTGCCAAGTGCTTCTGATCACCCCAAATTGGCCAAGCCGATCATGGTATACTGATCTGCTGGACCTTCTGGTCTGCAATCCGGTTCCTCTGCCTCTGATGGATGACATTATCTTCCAGGGCAAGGCCCTTCACAACAATCCGTCAAGGAATCTAGAATTAAGGAGGGCTTTTCTGAGCAAGCAGCCATGTTTATGGCCAAAGCCATGAGGGGTCAACCTCCAGAGCATATAATTATAAAATCAACAGATTTGCAGAATGGTGCTCAAAAAGAAGTATTAATCCAATGGATTCATCTATTCAGGTAGGAGCCGATTTCCTCTGTCACCTGTATGATGCCTATAGCCTCAAGCCTAACTCTATTGCTGGTTATAAATCGGCTTTAATGACAGTTATCCATTGCTTGGCTAATAGGGGAAGTGATGAAGTAAGTACATTAAATGTATTAATTAAAGGCATGGGCAATCTAAGACCAAGGAATCCCCCGGTGATTCCATCTTGGAGTTTATATCTAGTGCTTCAGGTACTAGGCGATAAGCGTTTTGAACCACTTAGTTCCATTTCTATGAAAATGTTGACTCTTAAAACTGTATTTTTAATTGCTGCGGCCTCGGCTAGGCATAGGAGTGAAATTCATGCCTTATCAGCCGAGGCAGACCGTTTCGTGGTTACAGGGGAAGGCCTTAAGCTTCTACCTAGGATTAATTTCTTGGCTAAAAATCAGTCTTTGAAATATCCAGGTCAACCTATTTTTTTGCCAGCTTTAACTAGATATGATCCTAATTCTAAAGCATGGTGTCCCGTCCGAGCGCTGATCCAGTACAAACAACGTACTCAGGAGTGGTGGACGGACCAGTCAGCGTTATGGTTGTCATATATTGAACCCCATGGCAGGGCGTCTAAGGACACCATTTCCAGGTGGATTGTAGAATGTATTCAGTTTTGTCATAAATCCGCCACCGGTAAGCAAGTTGACATGGCCAAGGCTCACAGTGTCCGGGGCGTAGTGACTTCCACTGCCCTATTTAATGGGGTCCCTGTGGATGACATTATGTCGGTTGCTCAGTGGCACTGTGAGTCAAGTTTTACAGACCATTATCTCCTTGACACCTCTATCCTCTCGCCTTATCGATTTTGAAAAGATAATCAGGTGTACTTTTTTGATGAGGTTTCCTCATTGCTTGTATATATCACAATTAATTAATGGGAACAACCACTTTTTGGGACTGCATCAGCCTTCACCACTGGGAAGATGATGTCAGCAGCCAAGTTCAACAAGGTCAGTCTTGTTTATGTGTTGTTCATTGTTAATTGTATTGTCACGTAACCCTTTGTTATTAAAATGGTGATGTTATGTGTTTTTATGTGGTTCATCATTGAGAGTATACGAAAATGGAGCTTTTTCGTCTCTATCCTATAGTACATGGCACTTGTACGTAGAGAGCGTATGGGACATTGAGGGCATTCGAGTCTTCCTCCCAGGAATGGGGGGTGGGGGGGGGGGGGGCGCATATGACATTCGGTTATCTCTCATCCATCGGTTGGTGTTAGCCGATATTTTTTCAAATCCTGACTGTGTTTCACTCAGAAGTTTAAGTGCCTTAAACGCAGAAAAGCGTATAGGGAAGAGCTGGTCTTTTGACCTCGCCTCCCTCCCACCGAATTCCCTGATGACTTCTGGCAATATCAAAGAGTATTAGGGAGGTAAGTATACTCTTGAAGTGAAATAAATGAAATCACGGATTTCTTTTTTCACGAGAGAGTTGATACTTACCTCCCTAATACGGACCCGGCCTCTCCACCCCACAGAGGCTCGGTCTTCAGGCTCTTAATAGTTGCATGTGTGTCAGCCAATAAATTAGTCAGAGGAAGTGCTAGTCTGCGCATGCGCGGTGGTGGGGCTGGCATCCGCCGGACTGCACTCTGACTCCCTGCCCAGTAGGGGCACCTAACTGTTTTAAGTGTTTATTGTGTGAAAACCGATATTTAGCAATATCAAAGAGTATTAGGGAGGGTAAGTATCAACTCTCTCGTGAAAAAAGAAATCCGTGATTTCGTTTAGTATTAATGAACCTTTCCAGTTTTAGCTATGCCCCCCCCCCCCACATCTCTAGCTAAGCTCCACCCACACCTCACTCGTGTTTGGATCGATAGATCGCTAAGCTCACTGACTATCAATTTCCAGAAAACTGTAGAGGTAAGCCGTTGAAACTAATTTGACTGGGTGCTCTTGTTGCCTATGGGAGCAACACACCCAGTCAAATTAGGTTCAAAATATTCAACAGCATATTTATTAAATAGTAAAAACATACAATTCGTACAACAACTTACTCTGTCACCAATTATGCGTTCTTGACGAACTTATCTATGTCATTCATTATGTCATGGATTATGACGTCATTCTACACATCACATAGTTGATTATGACATCATATGATGGATGGATAAACTGGAAAGGCAATCATGTGATCATCATGGTTGTGTGTAACTGTCTGTTACCTTGTTATCATGATTATCCTGTTTACAGGTGTAGTTGCAATGAACACTACAGATGTGATGTGGGCAGCAATTGTTAGCTGGGGCCATCCTGACCGCATACTCAGAATACGTAATCGACAGCACAAACCTTCAGTTAACTTTCTTCATGAACATGTTAATGATGAGGTAAAAGACACATACATATTGATCAGATATTATATATACGTTTAAACTTGTCTGTTACAGACACTGGCTTTTTTACCACAAGATGGTGGCTCTTAATCCTTTAATGGTCAAGCTGACCGAAAATAGTTTCTGCAGTTGTCTTTAGGAATGACCATTTGCAGGCCAAAAGAATATTTTTGAAATTTTACCACTGGAATGTCAGTCATTTCAGTGGTAAATTTTCAAAAATATTTTTATCTTATCCTGCAAATGGACATTCAATAATGAAATTACACTTATTGTTGTTTAGAAGTTATACCAGCCATAGTAATCTGTGAATAAGGATAATGGAATGCGCTGCATCTGAAGATAATCTTATTTTTGGCAATATGTCACAAATAAATATGCGAAAGCTTGTCAGAAATAACTAACTTTAGTCTTAAAATGTCTTGGTCTTGTGTTATGCGTCAGTGACGCCAAGGAACCTTGCATTAATCACATGGTATTATACAAGCGGTGTCTAATTTCTTTCTGTTAGCTGTCATATAAAGTTATATCTCTGAATCTTTTACTGTTTGATAATAATGGTGGGATCCAATCTGTCACTGAAGTGTCTAACGTCACTTGTTAGCTGATGGTGCAATCGAATGAAGACAGTCCATTACACTAGTGGAAAAGGTCTTTCATGACAGTATCTGAATTGTTATGTCTTTGTTGAATTTACAATTTAATAAATATTTTGTTGAGTACTTAATGTTTAATCTAATTTGACCAGAAGCTGTTCACAGCCATAGGCTTTCTTGTATAGTTACCTTGAAATTGATATTCTGGTAGTTCAGCGTTCAGAATGTTAAAATGGATTAAAGCACATGCGGAGATTAGCTAGAAATGGATGGGGAAATAGCTAGAAATGGATTCCTTTATTACGGCCTCCTCATTTTCCTGACTTACTTCAGCCATTGCGATCATGATGTCTTGTTTACAGGTGCGGTGTTGTGCATCAGTTTCAGACTGTAGACTACTGTTCCTCGGCAGATCATCTGGCATCATCACTGTATATAACACGGCTTATAACTCGGCTAAGGTTAGTGGGAAACCAACAACACATGTTTCCTTCAATTAACAAATGTCACGCTTCTATTTATTAAACACATATTCCACAGATGTCTATTTATATGTAGAGATTTTGAAAATGTCACCCAACTGGAAGACATGATGAATGTCATAGAGACGACTATTTTTGAAGATTTCTGAAAGTGTTCTGTCACTTTTCTATAGATAGTTTCTGATTCTGATCAAGTGTGGATCAACATTTGAATGTCAGCCCTCTGTTTCACATTTGCTTTTATACTGTGTCATGACCCCGAGGATATGGATAAAACACACATCCATAAAGATTGAGTAATGTACTGCATACATCAACTACAGAAGTTAAACCCCATATGGTTCAATCATACAGACTGGTGATTCCGTTAATTAGTTTTCTCATCTTTATTTTTTAATATTTTATCACGGGAATGACTGGTTCGGCTATTGAGCCAGACATTCCGGTGAAAAATTTTGAAAAATATCTCTCTTGGCCTGCAAATGGACATTGGCCATTAAATGATTAACTTTGAGTAACACCATCTTCAAGATAACCACTCATTGCTAGATGGAATTGAATACTGATGATTTGATACTCAGTAACTTATAATATGTAACATGTGCATAACTTAGAGTTTTTGTTGTTTCAGGAATGTGATGTGCAGGTGTTTGGTAATCCTCGTTACCTGTTTGGTCATTCTGGGATGATTAACACACTACAGGTGTGCAGAGCATATAGTGTGCTCATCAGTGCTAGTCATGATGCAACATGTATTATCTGGGATCTAAACAGGTAGTCTATGAGATTAGTCAATGATGGAATATATAATCTATCGCTCCATACCTATAATGGTGATAATAACAGCATTCACATGTAGTACCTTTTAAGAGTAACTATTTATTTTGATAAGTTTTTGTACAAAAATGTGCTTCATTAGGTCACCTGATGAAGCACATAAATGTGTGTAAGCGTGTCAAAATAAATATTGGTCTTAATAGGTACTGTCTATGAATCTTCTTATTAACAAACTAACACGGCTAGCACAACATTTAAATATAGAATGTGATAGATTATTTTCTTTTTAAAATACCCTGAGCTTAAATTGATGTTTTTGTCTCACCTGCAAACCAGAAAGTGAGACATACTGTAGCTATTAGTTTTCCAACAGCGGCATCACCAAGGTTAAGTTTCTGCACTTAGCAAATCTTCTTTGCCTATATTTTAGGATTGATTAAGCCTACCGGGACCAAACGTGGCACCACGGTTGCCTATACCATAAGGTCAAGGTCATTATGACCTTACTATTTGACCTCTGATCTTCCAATGTTAGGTTTTTGTGTTTAGCAAATCATTTTTCGTACATTTAAATTTCAGATTGGTTAATCCTACTGGAATTGAACTTGAATACATGGTTACCTATAATGCTAGGAAGCAGCATGTTGGAACCTGTAGCTGCCATATGCAGCAACAGTTCCCAGTCATAATTAGTTTCAAAATATTAAACAGAATATTCCTTACATCATGAAGAATTTGTCGCATCTGGTCTGTAAGCGTTTAGGGTTTATGGTCTAGTCAGCCAAAATTGAGATCAGCAGTGATCTTGAGAACATGTGCATTCACTGCTGAATAGCAGACTATTTTTTATATACAACAGGAAGGACTGACGCGATAAACAAACCTGTCATTCTAGTAATAAGCCTTAAATTTATTCTCTTGGTCTGCAAATGGACATTCTACTTCGAATAATACTTACCAGATGTACTATTATGATAATGTCTATTATCTAGTCTAGCTCAAAATAAACAATTAAAACTCCGCACTCTCCTGGTCCTGCCCCTACTGTGTCCGGGAATACCATAGCCGCAGGTACCGAGTCAATTCCCAATCACAGTCAGATTCGTCTATTTTGCGTTTTTGTCAAGTCGCAATTTTAGTGTGCTCAAATTTTAGTTAATTTAAGCGGTTATCGGTGTTAGGAAGGATTTACATCGGTGGCTTCATGGAGGAACTAGGAAAATCATCACAGGGGCAGGTTGTATCAATCTAGAATTTATACATTCATGCCATAAATACTGTTTGAAATTTCCTTAAATTGGCACATTGTTTTAAAATGTTAGCCATTGTTGGAGTCGCTTCTGTACCCGTTAGCTTTTAATGTAATTCGGGTACTCGGTTAATTTTCTCTTGCGACTCGGTTCCTCTAAAGATGGATGCGCCCTTGGCCAAGATGGCGGCGCCCATGTATTATGTCGTTCTTGGCTTGGTGTGTCTATGCACTCTGTTTATCGCCGATTTTTAGCTTTCGCTTCATTGTCGAGGGTGTTTGTAGCGATCGGCGATGTAGCCTTGGTTATTTAACGCTAGTTAAAGGCTGAGTTGTGTGTTTTAAAAAATTTTCACTCAAAAAAGTTTCAAATATTTCCTAAGAACTTGATTATCATTAATTTAAGAGAAAGTTAATGTGTTTAAGAAATCTTAACTATCAAGTCGATTGTGCGTGTTGCTCGTCATCATTTGTCATGTGCAGCGTTTTAATTTTTCTCTGTGTTCGCAGAAACCTAAGAATCCGGACACGTTGTGCCAGAAGTGCAACAGGTTCATGAGGCGGAAGTACTTGGGACATCACTGTGTGGCGTGCGCTCAGTGTAAGGTCGGCAGCCCTTGTGATGTGTGCGTGAAGTGGTCGTCGGCAATGGTGGCAGAGTTTGACAGGGATCGACGTGCGAGGCTGGAGAGGATCGCGAAGGACAAGGCAGCGAAGGTGCAGCAGGCGTCTCTTATGGGACTTGAAGGTCGTCTGAATGAACGAATGGATTCAGCGCTGGGCGTATGGGCGGCCCAGTTCAAGGCGATGTTTGACTCGTTGCAGTCCACGGTCCCGGTGAGGCAAGCTGGTGCAGGACAACCATTAGGTGGTCCGGCTAGTTCTGCTGAGGGGCATGCACCTGCCCCTTCTCTGTCCTTGGCTCAAGAGCCGACGGTAGAGGAGGAAGATCTGCTGCTAATGGAGGATTCCGGCATGCCGGATCTTTCGATGACGGCAATGCCTAGTACGTCCCAGGGGTCGCCCTCGGGATTTGTACGGGTTTGCCAGTCGGATGGTGATGTCGACGTTCCGTCGGGCATATTCCATCCGCTATTTGTGCAACCGGGAATGCCGGCGGAGCCGTGTTTTGCGGTTCCTGCTGGTATCCCGGCGGTGTTAGGTGCGGCTCTTATCGGAGTGACGGTACCAGCCGTAGTTAAGGCGGTCATAGTCCCGGATCCCGTGCGGGAGCCGATGGATTGCGGGGAATCCGTGTCTGGCGATTCGCTAGACACCGGTGCTGCCGGTAGTCGCGTTATGGATGCGATCTGTCCTGGCAGAGACGCGTATCGTAACGCCCTGCATGGATCGTCGGTGGCCCTCTCATCTAAGGGAGAGAGGGAGGATGAGAACGGCAGTTCTTTGATGGACGAGTCCGTTTTCTGCACCGAAGCTGAATGGGTGCAGGTCCTTGGATGGATGACCAATCGTCTCGGGTTGGCATCTGATCTAGGATCTCAGCGCGATCCGGCGATGGAACGAATGCCAGAGCGTGCGGCTAGCGCTCTGTCAAGTGGCTCTTCTGCCATGCCGACACTCCCATTGGATACGCAGACTTCTGACATGTTGGAAGTTGCGGCATACCGTCTGGTTCAGCCAGACTATGCATTACCAAAGGCCCCGAAGGGGATAAGGAGTAGGGTCCGTTTTCCGGAGCTGGCCTATCATCAGTACGCCCGGGTTCCACGGCTTTCCGTTGCGGAACGAGAGGCGCTGAATAGGCCGTTGGCTGGGAAGGCTAAGGGGCGGACACGTCCCTTGGTTTCGCAGACCAACAAAGACCCGTTCAATGAGCTTACGCTCATTGAGGATGCGGCCAGGGCAGCCATCGCTGTCGCACGGGTGTACCATCTTGCAGGGTATGCTGGACTGCACGGCGGAAGGCGGACAGGTGCCAGAGGCTGCTCCCGGAGTTATTCGGGACACCATGCGCCTGTCTCAGGATTGCCTGGCCAGGGTAATCACTAGAACGTTGGCAGAGCGACGGAGAATGGTTCTCGATTGTGTAGAACCAGGACCGGAGATGAGGGCTGCATTATCTTCTGCGCCCTTCATTGGTCCAGGCTTGTTCGGCGGCTCGGCACGACAAGCGCTCTCCATGGTGGCGGAGCAAGAAGTGGTCGGCAAGTCGTGGAAGTCGACTAAGAGGACTCAGCCGCAACAGTCCTACCGTCAGCATAGACAGGAGCAGCAGAGGCAGCGTCCTAGATCGCCCTTCCGTCCTTCTGGCCGTGATGCCCATAGGTCATCCGGATCGCAAGGACCTGGCCGTTCGTCCTCATACAAGTCCTCTAGTAAGAGGCCGTATGAGGAAGACAGGAAGGGTGGCGGTTCGGGCCGAGGCGGCTACCGTAAGGATAGCCGTGGCGGCGGTTCCGGACCGTCGTACCACAAGAAGCCGCGGGGCGGCCGTGGGGCTCGTTCCTGACGGGTTTCCGGCGGAACCACTACCGATGGCTTCGGAGACAGATGGAGTCGAGAATCTTCACCCAAGCGATTTAGCGTCTTATCGGCTAATCTTGACCGACAATTGTGTGCAGATTCCTTCCGTCGGAGGCAGACTTCAGCTATTCCTAAACCAATGGGAACAGGTCGTGCGCGACTGTTTAGTTTGTCAGTGGATAAGAAACGGCTACGATCCGGACTGGCTCATCCATCAATCGTTAGTTCCGTTAACCTCGACTCCAATATGGACTCCTGTTCCAAGGGAATCAGATCGTCTAGACGCCATTCGGTCAGAAATACAATCTCTTCATCAGAAGAAGGCCATTCATTTAGTCAAGGATCAGTCTTCTCCGGGCTTCTATTCGATCATATTCCTCGTTCCGAAGCGTACCGGAGGATGGAGACCAATTCTCAATCTCAAACCGTTGAACAAGTTTATTCTTTCTCCCAAATTTCAGATGGAGACGGTTGCAGCAGTAATGACAGGGCTGAGCAAAGGCATGTGGGGAGTGTCGATAGATCTGAAGGATGCATATTTTCATATTCCAATGTCAATTCCTTTTCAGAAGTACCTTCGCTTTGCATTCCAAGACAATGTTTGGGAATTCAATGCTCTCCCGTTCGGCCTGCCCACAGCTCCGAGGGTCTTCACCAAGGTGGTTCTCGCCATGACTTCTTTACTTCGCAGGAGAAACATAGCTGTTCACACGTACATAGACGACTGGCTGCTGAAGGCGGGGAATCCAGTCACTCTGCGCAGCAATCTGCAGGTAGTCCTAGCCTTATTAAAGGATCTAGGGTGGGTTGTAAATCTAGAGAAATCAGAACTGACTCCATCCCAGGAGTTTGTCTATCTGGGAATCTTTTTCAATCTCAGGGACGGCGTAGCTTTTCCGGCGGAGAGCAGAGTCAAAAGCCTGATTGCAGTTTTGGAGTCGGTTTCTCTAGGAGCCTATCTGACGGCGCGCCAGTTTCTCAGGATACTGGGGTTACTAGTATCTCTGGAGAGAGTGGTTCCATATGCGGCACTCAGGCGCAGGCCAATTCAGATGTATCTAATGTCATTCTGGTCTCAGAAAACGGATCCGTTATCTCTGAGGATTCCAGTCAAAGAACCGTTGATATTCCACCTTCAGTGGTGGTTATCCGAACAGAATCTCCTGCGAGGTGTTCCGCTACAACCTCCTCAACCTCAGATGTCCATCTTTACGGATGCATCATTGACGGGTTGGGGAGCGGTATTGGACAATCAGTCAGTGTCAGGGGAATGGGATCGGACCAATGCGCAGAAACATATCAATGTGCTCGAACTACTAGCGGTGGTATTAGCACTTCGAAAGTTCGAGAGCCTGATTCAAGGCAAAGTTGTCCTAATAAGGACAGACAACTCGACAGTGGTGTCTTATTTGAACCGCCAGGGCGGGACGAGATCACCAGAGTTGTGTATGATGGTTTGGAACCTTCTGCTGTGGTGCCAAGAGAAGAATATTATTCTTCGGGCAGCACACATTCCAGGAAGATTGAACATCCTAGCGGATGCTCTCAGTCGAAGGACGGTTTGTCGTCCGACGGAATGGCAGCTCAACCAATCGGTAGCGGAGGTTCTGTTCAAACAATGGGGCAAGCCAAATGTCGACCTGTTTGCGATGAATCAAAACGCAAAGATGGTCACTTACGTGTCACCGATCCCGGACCCGCTAGCCTTAGCAGTAGACGCACTGGCAATAAGTTGGGAGGGGATGTACGCGTATGCGTACCCTCCAACAATTCTCATCCCGAAAGTTCTGGCAAAAATAAGAGAGGGGGAGTGCCAGGTACTACTGATCGCCCCGTATTGGCCAGGCCGATCATGGTTTACGGATCTGCTGGACCTTCTGGTCTGCAATCCAGTCTCTCTGCCAGACGCCAGAGATCTAATCTCTCAGAACAAGGGTCTGTACCTCCCCGACAGACCGGAAATGTTCAAATTGACTGCATGGATGTTGTCAAGCAGCGTGCAATTGAGGGTGGCTTTTCTGAGCAAGCAGCGAAGTTTGTTGCTTCAGCCAGAAGAGTTTCAACCACAAAGACATATAATTATAGAATCAACAAATTTGCACAGTGGTGTGAGAGAGGAGATATTAATCCCTTTTCTGCATCTGTTCAACACGTAGCAGATTTTATCTGTCATTTATACGAAGTTGACAAACTTGTACCTTCTACCCTAGCAGCATATAAGTCTGCATTAGCTTCAGTCATTCCCAGTCTCACTGTTGAAGGAGTGGAGAATGACACCTTGAATGAAGTTATCAAAGGAATGAGCAATCTGCGACCTAGACAGCCAATTCCTATCCCATCATGGAATCTATATCTTGTTCTACAGGTTTTAGGACAAGCTCCTTTTGAACCGATTAGATCTATTGATATTAAACTGTTAACTATTAAATCAGTTTTCTTGGTTGCAGCAGCGTCGGCGAGAAGGAGAAGCGAAATTCATGCGCTTTCTGCCGAACAAGACCGTTTTGTCGTCACGGGTGAAGGTTTACGACTACTTCCACGTCTTTGTTTCCTGTCAAAGAATCAGTCACTTAAATATCCAGGACAGCCGATCAATTTGCCAAGTTTAACTAGACATGACCCAAACTCTTCTGTTTGGTGTCCTGTCAGATGTCTTAAAATGTATAAGAAACATACTAATGAGTGGAGGGACGACCCGAAATCTCTGTGGTTATGTCTCAAAGCTCCCCATTTACGTGCCTCGAAAGATACTATTTCTCGTTGGATAGTTGACGCAATTAAGATGTCACACAAAATCGCTACAGGAAAGCAAATTGATCATGCGAATGCCCATCAGGTCCGAGCACTAGCAGCATCATCGGCCCTTTATACGGGTGTCTCATTAGAGGAGGTGATGTCTGTATCACAATGGCATGCCGAGTCGTCATTCACTGATTTCTACCTTCGCGACATCTCCAGCTCACTTAATCCGGTAGCCGTCGCCAATCTGTCAAACCTAAACTAAGCCACGTCCGACCACTACTTCGCACACATCACTAAAGTCTTCCGCCTACACTGAACAAACGCTATGCACATGACTGAGTACGACCGTGGATTTGGCCGAGCTCCTGTGATGATCAAGAAAAGATCAAGCACTCAAAAATGGTGAGTGTTTACATTAATTAAGTGACTATAAATATATTTACTTACAGTCAAAATACCAGACTGCTTAGGTAAATAGTCTGGTACAAGAGTATTCTTATCCTGTCAACCAGACATTAGACTCATTCCAATTTGAAAATCTAGTCGATATACTGATATTTTTTCAAACTTAAAAGTTGTAGTAGCTTCTTTGCACTCTACTGGACGGCCCTAGCTGAGACTTGGGGCTGACACGGGTCTGGTGGGTGTTGCATCCCCAGTGACAGCCCTCTGAATTTTGTGCGGACAAAAGAGGGGGGGAGCGCGGTCTAGACCATGGAAGTTTAGCACTCTATGAGTCAGATAGCAGAACCCAAGCGTATGCCAGGGTTCTAGTCTCTTCACAACCTTCTCTGTTGGATGGTAGTTGAGTGCTGGTTCGAGCCTCACCTCCTCCCACCGGCATTTTCTGGCTGTCGAAATCCGGAGTTTATCATAATAGTACATCTGGTAAGTATTATTCGAAGTAGAATCAAAAAAGCATCCGCTTTTGTTTCTACGAGAATTCTTAATACTTACCAGATGTACTATGGCCCTGCCTCAGCCGCCCCGCTGAGGTGAGGCTGAGCTGCTTTCGCAGTTTGCCAAGGCAAACATAAGACGAATCTGACTGTGATTGGGAATTGACTCGGTACCTGCGGCTATGGTATTCCCGGACACAGTAGGGACAGGACCAGGAGAGTGCGGAGTTTTAATTGTTTATTTTGAGCTAGACTAGATAATAGACATTATCATAATAGTACATCTTGTAAGTATTAAGAATTCTCGTAGAAACAAAAGCGGATGCTTTTTTGATTCACTCACAAATGATTTCCAGTTTTCTTGACAAATCCTGACCATTAAAGGGTTAAACAGTTATAATCTTTAAACAATCTATAGGATACTAGTATTTTTAAAGGTGCATAATCCATGTTAAACAATCATTGATTTGAACTCACATTCTACTTCAAATAATACTTGGAAATTAACTAACATTAATACAGCCAAGAATTAAATGCCGATCGCTACAAACACCCTCGACAATGAAGCGAAAGCTAAAAATCGGCATAAACAGAGTGCATAGATACGCGAAGCCAAGCGAAATAAACATCATGGGTGCAGCCATCTTGGCTAAGAGCGCATCCATCTTAGAAAGAACCGAGTTGCAAGAGAAAAGAACCGAGTACCCGGATTAACACTAATAAGTTAACGGGTACCGAGCGACTCCAACAATGGCTCCCATTTTAGAATAATTTGCCAATTTAAGGAAATTTCAAACAGTCATTATGGCACGAATGTATAAATTCTAGATTGATACAATCCGCCCCTGTGATGATTTCCCTTTGTCTTCCATGATGCCAACAATAACGCACTCCAACAACGCTTAAATTCGGCTAAAATTGAAAATTTAAAGAGCTTGAAAAAACGTGACTTTCTCAAGTCGCAAAATAGACAAATCTGTCTGTGATTGGGAATTGACTCGGTACCTGCGGCTATGGTAATTCCCGGACACAGTATGGGCAGGACCAGGAGAGTGCGGCGTTTTAATTGTTTATTTTGAGCTAGTCTAGATAATAGACATTATCATAATAGTACATCTGGTAAGTATTACAAATTCTCGTAGAAACAAAAGCGGATGCTTTTTTGATTCAGTCTGTTATAATGTCTTTAACATTTGTATTGTATTTTTAGATTGACGTATGTGCGTTCTATTCAGAGCCATGATAGTGGTGTCAAGGCACTAGCTATCAGTGATACACTGGGAGACATTGCAAGTGTCAGTAATTATGGTAGGTATCTGTCATTCTTATAATAGCTGCTTGTACAAAACTTTACCATTTTACTGCTAAATATCAGAAGATTCCATTGTGGCATGTTGTATGCTGTTCGCTATGAAATAATAATAACAACAGTATTCAAAGGTGTTATATTTTTTATGACTAGTTTTATATATTTTTATCCTCGCTGACTTGTCAATCAGTTGAGTTATCATGATGGCATCCACCAAGCATCTGTCTGTACCTATATCAGACATTAGACTAGAGAGACATTTGGTTATTTCTGAACATATTAACACCAAACAGTGTCAAAATCATCTTCATATTGGCAGTTAATATGCATTGCCAGGATCAAGCTAATTCCTACGCAAACACAAAATGTCTTGTAACAAGAAATCTTCTACAGTATTGGTGCTAATGAGGAAAGATACTACTACGGAACATTTTGTCGTATTTAGAGCTAGATATATTGACTTCTAAAGGTAAGTGAGTACCTATGGACATACTCTACCACACTTAGAAGACCTAAGTCAATCTGACTTAGTTTCTTGAGAATATAGGTTGTATGTTAATTTTCTTAGTAGCCCTAATAATACATTATTCAGCCAATACATTTTGTATTATCGTCTCGCCCCGAAGGGAAAAGCGAGACATAGGGATTAAAAATTCCTGCGGCGTCGGCGGCATGTTATTTGTGTTCAAGTTTTTCACTAGCCTTATTAGTCAAAAATGGCCCATCAGATTTCAATGAAATTTTACAGACTGGTTCTATCCAGTGCGGGGATGCGATCTTCATCATTACTAAGCAGATTTTCGGGGACTTCTTTGGATGAGTTTTGCGTTTATGTTTTTCATTAGCCTTGTTAGTCAAGAATGGCTCATCAGATTTTAATGCAACTTTACTGACTAGTTGTATCCAATGCAGGGATGCGGTCTTCATCATTACTAAGTAGATTTTCAGAGAATTTCTCATGATTTTTCGCAGTTTTGGACTTTGAAAATACTTTGGATGATTTTTGCATTAAAGTTATTCATTAGCCTTATTAGTCAAGAATGGCCCATCAGATTTCAATGAAACTTTAGAGATTGGTTCTAGCCAGTGGAGGGATGCGATCTTCATCATTACTGAGCAGATTTTTGATGAATTTCTCATGTTTTTTCGTGGTTTTGGACTTAGAATATTTTCGGTGATATTTGCGTTAAGGTTTTTCATCAGCCTTCTTAGTCAACAATGGCTCATCAGATCTTCTTTTGGGGTGTAATTCTCATGTTCTTTTTATGGTTTTGGACTTTTAATATTTTCCGTTAGTTTTTCATTAATTTGCGTTACAGTTTTTAATTGCCTTATTTTACAACAATGCATCATCGGATATCAAGAAAACTTTACAGGGATGCTCTATATGGATACATTCCCCATCATTACTATTTTGATTTGAGAGGAATTTCTACTGTTTCTTTCAGTGTTTTGGAAACCGTGTAAATGGAACAGTAGTATAACAGATCCTAATATTTTACTTCTTTTAGATAAAATATGCAAAATTAACTCAATTCCCTTACAATTAACATATTGCTCATCATCAATTCAGAGATCCAATTCGCATCGTTACGGTTTTGGACTTAGATGATTATTTTAACATTAAAAAATTTATAATGACTCAGTTTTATAGGCAATGAGGACTCCAAAGAATTACAAAATGTGTGATCATAGGAGTCAGTGTATGGACATTACCAAAATTCTCTAACCTCATCCACGTCCCTCTTTAGTTCATAATTATAATGATTATGCAAGTAGTTTGCCATTTATGTATCAAAATATGTATCCGGTGGTCAATAATATCAGGGGCGAGACATATCACGCTTTAGCGTTCTTGTTTTCAACTATCTCGAAGAACTATGTGGAAATATGTATAATTAAATTCTAGACCAGGTATGCTCAAGCATTAGGCAGCTCAGCACCAAGTTCTTTACTAGTTTTCACGACATTAACATTTTCACCGATGATTTCCCTATATCTCATTTTAAAGGTAACCATACATGAAAACTGTTGAATATTTTGAAATTAATTGGACTGGAAGTCATTGCTGAAGTCGAAATTAATTTCAAAATATTCAACAGAATAAGTTATATATCATAAAGAATTACCTTTTTCAAGGATTTGTCAGTGAAAGGGTTAAATGTGTTTCACCAGGCCATGATGAAGCACATCTGTATGCAGACACTAGTTAACAAATTAAACTTAGTTTGAAAAGCTAGCACATTGACATGTTTTCATTATTTGAACAGGTGCTGGGAGTTGTCTTCAGCTTCATACCATCAATGCTGTACACGTAGCCACTCAGACATGTGATCAGACCATACACTGTCTCACGTTCTCATCCGCTGCTGAGGGTCGATCAATCAACGTGATAGCCGGTGGACTGGCAAGTGGAGTTATCAGGTGAGCTAATTGTAAAGTTATTTTTTCCCTTTGTTCCTAAAGCGTCTGATGAGTATCCACAGAAGAACGAAGTCATAAATCGGAACCCTGGTGGGTATGGGAACAATTTCCCCACCATTTTACAAATCTTTTGCCATTCCCTCCCCTACCCGTTGACAAATTTTTTGCTATTCCCTTCCTCATATCTTGCCCAATATGCTATGGCTGGAAACAGTCACTAATAATATGCCTGCCATCGGGTTATAACATCACAATCAGTCCCCATATGCACATGTCACGAATTGGAACCCTACCGAGCTCAAGAGAATATAATGAGGCCCGTGCCAGGTGTTAGATAACTCATCACAATGAGTTTGGCTTGCGCTAGCTAACATAATAAAATGAGCTTTTTTGTTACTATTTAGGACGGTTAATCATATCTGTCTATTTTGAAAACATAAATGAAATGTTAATACTGTAATTATTGCTTGTTAATAAATTTCTCCGGTCATTAACCCTTATCACTCTGATGTCAAAATCTTTAATTCTCAAGTTAAATTTAAAGATGAACTGGTGTTCATTTTTTAACAAATTTGCCGGAAGATGTTGCTGTCGTTTCTTTGCTATTGACACAGTAAAAAATAGAGAGAATTCTGATATCAGAGTGGTAATTGTTAATTCCCATAAACATACGTATTAACTTATCTCTGAAACTAAATTGCTATCAACAAAATGTCAAATAGTATTTCCCTGCTTTGTATTGTAGGTTATGGAGTTCTTGGGACTTAATGCCTGTATGTGACATCAAACACGCGAGTCAACTCAGCAAGCCGGTTATCAGGTAATACAGACATTCAACTTGGTAGACTGACCACCTCTCTTTTTGGGTCCATAATGTGATGTGTTTAAGACAGCTAATCGGTATTAACCCTTTAATGCTTACAGACTTGAAACAATAAATTCCTTATGATGTACGGTATATCCTTTGAATATTTTGAAACTAATTTGACCAGAAGGTGATGCTTGCCAATGGCATCAATGGATTCCTACAAATTAGGTTTACATTATTCGAGAGCTTTCTGATATATTTGTATTGAAATTGGGGCGCTGAAATTTTAAGGGTTAAGATCCTACATGTTTATGGTGACACCATTTGGGGTTGTCTCAGGTGGTCTTTATAGGACATGTATCCGGTTATTAACTGTCTCGATGCTGCAAGCTACCAGATAATGACAATGAGTGAAAACTGTTTACTTGGTAAATATTTAGAAAACAATTTGACTGAACGTTGTTGGTGGCTTAGCCACCAACAACTTTCAGTCAAATTATTTTCTAAATATTTTGCCGGTCCAGATATATCTCTTGGTATGTGTCGTCTGCAAAAACTCAGCAGTCAGATGGCTAATAATTTATTAGTTAACGAGAACGTCTGAAAGAGGAAGTTAGATGTTTGACTGTCATTCTAGCCAATCACCACTGGAAGCCAGAGTTACATGAGAGACGTGTCATGACTTGATGAGATCAGTCTTCAAAGATAAATTGAGTGCACAGCACAGTAATCCCAAATTAGGGTGGGACAAGAAAAGTTCCCAAATGAAATCTCAAACTTAGACTTCTTTTCTAGAGGTTGGCATGTAACTCCGGCTTCCAGTGGTGATTGGCTAGAATTACAGTCAAACATCTAACTTCTTCTTTCAGGTAAGTTCTCATTTAACTAATAAATTCTAGCCAATCACCACTCAGTCAGCCGGAGTTCCACGAGACTTCAAAGCTGTGGGTGCACTCAATACTATAAATTCCATGTAATGAATTGGTCACAATTATGATAACATGAACTGAACAATTAACAGATTTGATAATCATCCTTCTGAACACTGACATCTTTCTAATGTATTGAATAGTTTGTTATAAAACTTTTAAACACTCATTATCAACCTGTTGTACAGATTTAAGTTATGGAATTTTCAAACCATCTCAATGGACAGCAGAAATGGTCTACTGCCATTTGTGTCTATTGTATTGTTTATAGATATTCATATCAATCCATGCCAGTATCCTAGTTGTTTTCAGCCTTCGATATATAGTGTCTCTACATACTGCCTTATCGTCTTCATGAATAATTTTGTGTTATTATCTTTCTTAGATTCTTAATTCTCTCTAAATATGATGGCAATGCATTGAAAATTATACACCTGGGAGAAATTGATTTATATGCAAGCAAGATAGTTGTGTTCTAATAATGATCATTTAAAGTTCCTAAATTTCTTCCTCAAGAGATTGCTGTATAAAAATACCAAATATTTTACTCAAAACTTAACTGAAATGCCAAATATAATTCTATCTGGCCTTAGTTGATATTTGAACAATGATCCATTTAAAAAAACTTATCCTTAATTGATGACTCATAAATGATTTGGTGAAGCCAATTTAAACCCAGAAAATAAAACACTGTTTAGGTCATTGGTAAAAAATATCAATAACCCAAAAGATTTCAAAACTTAATCCACATAGTAAGCATTATTCCTTTATTGATTCTCTCCATGAATTAATAACCAAAATTGTCTAGCCGGCAAGATCTTTATCATCCGAGGCTCTCTTGTATAAGAGGCTATTAACTAACAATATTTTGCTTAGTGGATGCACACGGTCCTTATGTGTGAATGCCCCAAGATTGCCAATTCAAAAACAACATCTTATTAAATTGCAAAATCTGTTTTATGTATTTTCCAACTTGATGCTGTGTTACTGTTTATGTTGCTTGATCCAATTCTACTCTTGTAGATTAACTCTCAGTAGAGGCAAAAAGTGTAAACGACTATGGTTAACTTCAAACCGATCTAATATAAAAAGCATCAATATTATATGCTCCTGAGGTACATGTATTCAAGAAACATGTTGCTTAATCTGGAAATTAAGCCTAGAAGCGAACAAATCACAAAACTTCATTGTAAAGCTACTAGAGAATTACACATAAAACTCCTTGATATTCAATTTTCACTCATCATCAAATACTCTTGATTTTGTTATTTGCTATACAATTCATCTGACCAGTTGAATGAGCAAATGTGATTCATAAATTTCATTCTCTAAATCATAGCCAAACTTCCCTGGCTGGTCCATTACATCATTGTGAGGAAAGAGATTAACACAGATATAGTTAATGTCGCTACTATAGAAATAAATATTCAGAGACCAAATTTAGCATGAGCAAGACTAAAGACTGTAAGCACAACAATCGAGCTTTAATGCCCAGTACATTAATATGATGTTGCTTGGCGTTATTTCTCCATCTACCCCCTATAGAATGTGTTTTCTTTTTCTGTGCGAGATCAGTAGATCAGTAACACTACCTCCCGCAATACATACATGAGTTCATTGATTACTTTGGGAATGGAGGGAGGGAGGGAGGGAGAAAGAGAGGATAAACTTGTGCCATATAGAAATATGTCATAGCAGTCCATCCTGTCAATTAGGAGATTGACCCCAACCTGATCTCAAATACGATATGGTAACCAGGCAGGATTTTTTTAGATTTTAGGTCTACGTGCTATGTGTTAGTGCATGTTTGGTCTCAAAGTGTTATCTTAACTTTTGTGGGTGTTGTTGCCTGTGCTTCAGGAGCCATCTTATTAGAAGTTTGTTATATCTTAAATAAAATGCTGCCAGCATGTGCCATTCTAGGAATGCATCTGCCATGTGTGTGTGTTAGTGCATGTGTGCATGTTTGTTACCATCGTATAGGGGGAAGAGGTTATTGCAATCGTGTCTGTCACTATCTGTCTGTCTGTCAAAATGCCTGTGTCCGGAGCTGTATCTCAAAAACTGCTTGTCCGATTTGGCTCAACGTTTAACACAATAAATGAAATTATGGTGCAAGAGGATTTCCAGACTTGTGATCCGTATCAATTAACCTAAATTCAGATTGGATCAAATTCTTGATCTATAGCTATCTCGGAAAGTATTGGACCAATTTGGCTCAAATTTTTAGCCCAAGATATGGTGTGACTGTCCCAGATTCTATAACTTTAAGTGTGATTCAAAACCGGAAGATCATAGAGATTCCTGGAAATCAGAGAAATCTTTACAAGGTGACAAAAACGTGAGGGAGGGTTTGCGATCTCTGATTATTATTATTATTAGCTCACTTGGCCTGAAGTACCATATGGTCATAGGCTCAAGAACTTATATTCAGAATTTTGATTCATAAATTTTTCGGGTGAAAATCTTAGATTTTATGAAAAATGTACCGGAAATTGTCAAATCGCTTGTTCTTACCATTCTGACCGATTTCAACCAAATTTGGCTGAAAGGATCCTATGGTTATAGGCTTTAGAGCATCCATTCAGAATTTTGATTCGTCAATTTTTTGGGTGAAAATCTGAGATTTTATGAAAAATGTACCGGAAATTGTCAAACTGCTTCGTCTTACCATTTTGACCGATTTCAAGCAAATTAGACTAAAATGATCCTATGGTTATAGGCTTTAGAGCATCCATTCAGAATTTCGATTCCTCAATTTTTTGGGTGAAAATTTTAGATTTTATTAAAAATTTACCGGAAAAAATCCTTACCGTTTTGATCGATTTCAGCAAAATTTGGCTGAAAGGATCCTATGGCCATTCAGAATTATAACTGATAAATTTTTTGGGTAAATTTGTTAGATTTTATGGTAAATTTACTTGAAATTGTCAAATTGCTACGCCTCCTTAGCTGCTTGACGTATTTCAACCAAATTTCACTAAATGGATTCTATGGTGGTAGGCTCCAGAATTTCTATTCAGAATTTTGATTGATCAATTTTTTGGGTGAAAATCTTAGATTTTATGAAAGATTTACCAGAAATTGTCAAAACGTTGCTTCCCCTCAATCGCTTGACATATTTCAACCAAATTTGGCTTGAGTGACCATATCATGGTAGACTCTAGAACTTCTATTCAGAATTTTGATTTGTCATTTTTTTGGGTGGCCATCTGGGATTTTCCGAAAATTATCCATCATATCCATTTAAATGCAAATGGTTCAAATGCTAAAGGTCTAGGTGATCGCCACAGGCCCCTGGGCCTCTTGTTATTGTTGTTATTATTATTATTATTATTATTATTATTATTATTATTATTTATTCCAGCTTAACATATTCTCCTAATGGCCAGCGTCTCTACTCATCCACTGCAGATGGTACAGTGACAATCTGGGAGCACTCCAACATGCAGACTAAATGGACAGGACCAAATTTTGTGCCATTTCTTTGATACATGGTTTAACTATTTCACTACTTACTGCATAAAAACTTATGTTTAGTTGTGATTTCTTAATCCTTTAACCCTCGAATTTATATAGAAAATGTCCATTTGCAGACCAAGTGAAGACTATTTTTAAAAATTGACCACGGGAATGACTGGCTCGGTTATCGACCCAGTCATTCCAGTGGTAAATTTTCAAAAATAGTCTCCATTTTGTCTGCAAAGGAACATTTCTCAAGACCACTGCTGAGGCCATGTGTGGCTGATATGAGGGCTAAAGGGTTAACTACTCTAAGTTGCTTTGTTAGGCAGTTTGTCTATTTGTCAGTCTGTCTGACATTTCTGGCTAGATCACAAAGTTTTATAGTGCATTTCCATGTGTGGAGGAAACCTGCTCAATATTTTGAAAATAATTTGCTTGAAAGTTGTTGCGTCAGGAACATTCTACTTTGCCGTGAATTATCCTACCGAAAAGTATTAGTGAATCTCATAGAAATAAATTCACGTGCTTATTTAAATTATCAGATGTATTTAATACTTTAATGGTAAAGATTGGGATAGAAAATTTAGATTTTTGCTTTGGGAATGTCCATTTGCAAGTCAAGAGATTTTATGAAAATTTACCATTGGAATCATGGGATCAGTTATTGAGCCAGTCTTCCAGTTGTCAAAAATTTCTTCTCGTGACCAGCAAACGGACATTCCTGAAGAACATTGCAGAGGCTGGATGGTGTCAGCTTTACCGTTAAAGGATTCAGCAGTAGTACACTGTTTAATTTGAGGTGTTTTTGGAGTCGAAAATTATGAAGTTAGTAGAATAATATCAAATGGATAAGTATTATTTTGTCTCATAGAAACAGAATTCAGTTAAATTCCTATCAGTGATGAAAGAGTGAATATCTAATGCTTGTGAAGAGGTGTGTTAATTTTAAAACACCTGCATCATCGGGTAAGTATTTCACAACTTCTAAGTGATCCAGAGGTTTTCATACCTGCCTTAAAAAAGTTTGTGCTTTAGTGTTTTACATTTATGCATATCAAAGTACAAATAAAAGACATATTGAGAAATAATATATTTATTTTTCGACTAATGGCACAAATATGAATTCGCTAAACGATGTGTTACGTCTGAAGTTTCACAGAATGTATAATTCTGTGTCATAGTGATATGTATTATGTTATTTTTAGTTGCGACTTGCAGCTAGTATACGTCGATTTGTCCACCTGTCTGTCTCTGTCCAATTCACCTTTCCAGAGTATCCATCGATGATTTGACTTCATATGACATCATACTCAGCTAAGCGGCGTGTAGGATGATGTCATAATCATTACATCATAAATGATTCTATTAGGCTCGTCTTTAACTCTTAATAGTCTGACACGTTGTATGAATTGTATGTCTCTACTATTTAATAAACATGCTGTTGAATATTTTGAAACTAATTTGACTGGGCGCTGTTGCTGCCAACAGCAACTGCACCCAGTCAAATTACTTTCAAAATATTCAACAGCTTACCTGTATAGTTTTCTGGAAATTGATAGTCAGGGAGATCAGAGATCGATCGATCCCAACATGAGCCAGGTGTGGGTGGAGCTCAGCTAGAGATGGGCGAGGCATAGCTAAAAATGGAAAGGTCCATTTTTGGACATTTTAGACAGACCTGTCAATGTCACAAATTATAGCATTTCACACTTGTTTGATGTATGTGCGAATGCTGTGTATGATTCTGCTTTTAGATTTTTAGCTCGTCTGTTCAGCGAACAGAAGAGCTTATGCGATACCGGGCGCATCGTCTGGCGGCGGCATCCAATTTTGGTTACGTTTTGCGTTTGGCTCTGCTATGGCAATCCTATCAGGCATACAGCCACCAAACTTGCTATGCAGCCTTATTACTACATATATATTAATATAATCAATTTATAAATGTTATCCCCTGCATTTTCCTCTCACAGACTCTGTTATTTCATGTTAAGATTATCTGGACGTAGACATTTCAGAGCAGAACAGTTAAGTTTTGTGTAGCTCCTTTATGGTAGGGCCCTGGGGATGGGGAATATGTGGTCAAAAATTAAAAATTTTCCAAAGGTGTTCGTGTCGCATATCATTATCAAGCCAATGATTAGTCTACAGTACAAGGAAGTATTTTGATCTTGGGTCAAACTGAGGGTAGGGGGCGGGGTCAAAAGTGGGCACCAATTGATTGTAATATAAATTCTCCTAGACCATTTCAGATAGAAATTTGAAACTTTGGAGATGATTGCACATATGGTCAGGGATGTGCATGACACACAATTTTGGTATGCAACATTTTATGCATCACATTGTGCAAATGAAGTTTATCCAACCAACAGAGGCATGGGCCTTGCAATTATTCTTGTGTATGGGTGCTAAATATGAAAGATAATATTGTGTCAACTGACACGGTTCTTCATATTGAAGCTTGACCTAGTTTCTGGTGAAAATACAAGTTCAAAGCTCAATTCCCCCCCCCCCCCCATTGGAATCAATACACTTTAAAACGAGCATGTTGTGTAGTATTTGTAGCAAATCTGGTGACCATAGAATCTAATATCAGCATTATGAAAATGAGGTATATTTGATGTCAAACCGCACTTGGACAATTGTGGTTGAGCAGCCATAACCTTTTACACATTACAAGCCTACTTAGCCAAGAAAAAAATTGACGTAGCTTCTTAAGTATATAGGTCAAAATTTAATCTTATTAGTACCAAGAATACAATATTCAGCCAGCATATTTTGTATTATTTTTAGTAATTTAGTCTAAATATTTAGGAATTCTCTTAATTCCGCTACGGAGCATGTAGGCTCAAGTGCTTAAGTGTTAGTCAGCTGAATGTCAAGGCCTTATGGCATTTTATTATATATCATCATGTGATATTATATGGCATTGTGATTATATTTGTTCTGCATATAGAGCTAAGATTAAAACATTTAATCATGTTCCATTTAGGAGAAAATTTGAGAAATTAAATTGAATAATTTAAGCATTTTATGATAAGTATTACATGTATGTTGTATATTCAGACTTTATTGGTATCTTAAAAATGTCTCTGTTTCAACTTACCATGTGGTGAACTTCATTCACTAAAGCAAATGTTAAGAGTATCAAATTTTATTTACTTTATAAATATCTGTGCGCACGTGTGCATTCATGGATGGGAGTGTGTTTGCGCATGTATGTGTGCACATGCGCTCGTGGGTACATGCATGAGTGTGTGTGTGTGTGTGTGTGTGTGTGTGTGTGTGTGTGTGTGTGTGTGTGTGTGTGTGTGTGTGTGTGTGTGTGTGTGTGTGTGTGTGTGTGTGTGTGTGTGTGTGTGTGTGTGTGTGTGTGTGTGTGTGTGTGTGTGTGTGTGTGTGTGTGTGTGTGTGTGTGTGTGTGTGTGTGTGTGTGTGTGTGTGTGTGTGTTCATGTGTGCATGCGTGCGTGTGAGTGCATGCGTGTGTGCTCATTGTCTGTTACTTATAAAGATACACAGCAATATTTACGTAGTTAATATTCAGGTAATGATGTATTAAAATGTAATAACTAGCAATAATATACGGTCAGACCTGTCTATAATGGAGAGTTTGTGGCCCATCAAGGAATGGTCATTTAGCATTGGAAGTCAAGATTTGTAAACAAAATGAAATTTTTTTTGCTTATTATATGCCTTTTGCAGGTCAAGAAAAGATAATTTCTTTAAATTTATTGATCCAGTTATTCCTGTGGTAAAACTTCAAAAGTAGTATTCACTTGACCTGTAAATGGATATTTTTTCAAGAAGCCTGCAGAGGCCATTTTTGGCTGGCAGGACCGTTAAAGGGTCACGATGGATGGGTGTTAAGGAATGGCTGTCTTGTGGTCCAGAAAGTAAGTGACTGTTATAGACAGGTTTAAATGTACTATAAGCTATTTTATCTGCAATAAATTGGTGTTTATAACTATATCTAGTCAGTGATCGCCTTGTAATCATCATGCATTATAACTTCTCATATTTTATTTATGTTAGTCGGTGTGTATATGTACATGCGTGCTATTAAAGTGTATTTCCATGTCAATGTGGTGTTATGTAAATGAGATGAATGTAATGTCATACTATTTTTATACACCACAAAAGTGTGGTTTATGTAGTTCTGATAATAACTTTGTCCATCCGCTCATGCATCTCTCTACGAGGGTGGCTGTACATCCAGTAAAAAGTTGGAAAGTCAGCTGAGGATGCACATGGAAACGGGTTATAACCCCCCCCCCCCTACCTGTACCCTAACTATTAATTTTTGTCTGTACAATGAGTTGAAGTGTTTCATATAGAGTAACCAAACTTTCTACATGGATGTATGGTAGGCTAAAGGTATGTTGCATATCAAAAGTTGGTCAGCAGGACCTATTTTCTTGGTTCACCGAACGGCATATAAAGCCCTTGTACAGATTGCATTCTAAACAGTTTTTCGTATACAATTACCAGACATGTATGGCTGCATTGTAGAAGCCTAGGAGGTGTGTTGCAATTCAAATTTAAGTCAGTGTGACCTAATTTTCATATTTACTGAATATAGTAAACGATTCTTGTCCATGTTTTTAGATAATTCTTGTGTGGGCTGTAGTTTCATGAATTTCAGTAAGCAGACTTGTTGTCTATATTCATGGTAGGTGAAAGGTATTTCGCATATCCCAAGTGGGTCAGCTGGACCTACTTTTCATGGTTCACTGAACATCTGAGAAATTTTATTTTAAATTTATGTTTTCTTTATTTATAGTAAGCAAACTTGCTTTATGGATGAATCTTGAGCTAAAGATGTGTCGCATATTAAAAGTAGGTTATCGTAACCTACTTTTACCAATATAATTAGCATTAAATAAACTCAACACTTTTCCACATATGGTCACCAGACTTGTGGAATGGGTGTAGGAAAATTTGTATTGAAGATGGTGCCTGGTTATCCTGTGTAATGCAGTCCTAAAGTTTAATGTAAATATTATTAGCTCACCTTACCTGAAAGGCCAAGTGAGCTTATGTCATTGTGACCATTCGTCATCCATCCATCCATCGTCTGTCTGTTGTCACCTTTTTTAAACAAATTCTCAAGGGCCAAAGCCAATTTCAATCAAAATTCAAATTGTTCAAATGGAGTTGATTGGTCGATTTGGTTGATGCCCATCTTGCATTGTGCACTATGTTTACCTTTGAACATTGAAACTGCTTGGCCAATGGATGAATCCAGTTTTAGCTATGCTCATCTCTAGCTAGGCTTCACCCATGCTTTGTCCCTGTTGACATCGATTGATGCGTGTACTCCCTGAATCTCAACGGCATGTTTATTAAATATTTACTATAGATTTCGTACAGCCTGACAGACTATTAAGCATTTAAGATGGACTAAATCGAGTCAATAATGAGGTACTTGATTACGATGTCAGCCTACATATCACGCACATAATTATAATGTCATATGATTGATAAATAAACTGGATTCCTTCATTGATGTGAAACTCAAAAAACTGCACCACGGGCAAGAACTGAAACAAATTTACCTGGCAGTTACCAATTTTCTTTTATTTGGTTACATTTTTTATGGTAATATTTGCTTTATTTTTGTTTTTTGGGCTTTTCCGAAATGGTCAACGACTGGTTTGGTGGCTATCTTGAATTGATACTTAGGCAATACCCACCTAACATTGCTGGCACATTATAAAAGCATTCACTCAGTACATCGAGCTCAGAGTCACCCAGTAGGTGTTGACATTTAGCACATCATGGCTAAGTGCATACATAATACAGACAGCAACTCTGCTATTAGATACCACATGCAATTCTTACCTTTCATTACCTGCCAGCTCACTGATAACTCATTGTACTAAGACAATCTTTATTTGTAGTGGATCAGAAGACGTGTGTGGGTGTTATTGAAAAAGTCAATAACCAGACCCATAATAGAGTTACAGAAAATGGAAATTGTTATCATTGTTACATATAGGGGTTAACTTTGACTATATTAACTTGTCATGACAGCTTTAAAAATAATGGTCACAGAAGTAGAATTTCTTTTAGAAATTGCAACATCTTTATTATCAGTAGTTGTGGAATCCTAGTGTGCAGTCAGGCTCGATGTTGTGTTACCATTTGAGCCAAAATGAACCTGTACTTTCTAAGATATCCATAGATCCAGAATTTGATTGAATCCAAATCCGGATCATGGTTAACATCTTGAAATCCTTGCATGGTAAGTTTGTTCCTTTGTTGTCTTAAGACTTGATCTGAAACTGAATCAGTAGTTGTCATGATAGTGCTCTGCACGCACACACATACGTCATTTGATTCTGATGTCAGCTAACAAGTGAAGCATTTTGATAATTACTTCAGTGGCAGGTCAGATCCCTCCATTCAGTAAGTTTATGTTCAGAGTAACCAGTTGAATTTTTAGTGTTTGGATGTACTAATAATTATCTTCTATAGCCTATAGTAATTCAGGACCTGATCCAGGATTTTAGCTTAAGGCCCCTTATGGGTGAAGGTAGTGTGTGACGATGCCTGAGAATGTGCTATTGAGCACCAATTTTGTGAAAAATGTGACTCTACATGTGTTTTTCAGGATTTTCTTTTAATTTGTTTTTGGGTGTCTAACCTGATGGCATCCAAACCATTCATAAAGGGTTAAAAACATTCTGAATCAGGCTCTGAATATATTAACATGTATTTCCTGTCATATTGACTTATTCATTCCATATTTGTTGATATTTATCATTGATGTTATTTCTATAATCCTTGTTATCTCAGTTACTTATTTAACAGTCGGGAGGTTTTGTGTTATACAACTACATTAGTGGGTGATATAGTCTGCAAGCCAAAGAAAGTAGTACATGTAAACTATACACGCGAACGTATTTCGTTTTCTGTCTTGAAAACATCTTGACTTATTTATGAGGTTATTGTACCCACACATAGCCTGTATGCCCCTGTGTGTATCCAAAAAAACCTTTTGATTTTGGCATTAAATGGTTGAAGGTCTTGACATTTCCAGTTTTAGCTATGCCCCGGCCATCTCTAGCTAAGCTCCACCCACACTTCACTCGTGTTGGGAATCCAACACATACGAATTGTATGTCTTTACCATTTAATAAACATTCTGTTTCGATAGATCCCTGATCCTTGACAAATTGACGATCAATTTCCATAAAACTATACAGGTAAGCAGTTAAATATTTTGAAACTAATTTGACTGGGCGCTGTTGCTGCCTATGGCAGCAGCAGCGTCCAGTCAAATTAGTTTCAAAATATTCAACTGAATATGTATTAAATGGTAAAGACATACAATTCGTACAATGTGTCGGACTATTAGGCGTTTAAGACGGACTATATTGAGTCATTCATGACGTTATGATTATGACACTATCACACACTTCACATAATCGATTATGACGTCATATGATGGATGGATAAACTTGGAAAGGGTCATTAAGAAAGCGGTGTTGCTGCGGATGGGGGTATGACAAGTTTCCAAAATCTCTTATTGCCATTCTTCTATGATGTCATATTCAGATTAGTACAATGTGCACATCCTATACGCACAACCAATGCTCATTTGGCAGTTGTCTAAATACGGTCTATCAACCACCTACACACCATGTGACACCAGTTCTCCTCTGGTAAAGAGATCATCTCGTACACCAAATGTAATGGATAAATCCAATCTGTCACTCAAGTGTTGACGTCATAATCAATTACATCACATATAGGTTGACGTCGCAATCATAATTGACAAACATAGCTAAAAATGGCCATTGGTTTGATAACTGCCTCTACCAGATGAGCATAAAAAGAGTGAACCTAGTCGTGGTGTGAATGCATCTCATAATGTGCGAATAATTCATTAATCAGATAAGCAGGAATCATGTCACATGATTTATAAGCTATTTGTTGGGAGTTTGAACTTTAAAACATTTTTGTAACAGAGAATTAATTGTCCTTTTTCTTCCATGTAGAATGAAATCTAATGTTTATTTTATTTCATGTGTTCGTGAAACTATTTCACTTATACACCATTTCATCATCAAAGATGGACTCATAGTTACCTAAAGCTCCTATGAAATGCCTATGGGATGCAACAGGAAAGATTTTGCAATAATAGTGTTTATGCAGTAAAACCTGTCTTATGTGACCACCTTACCACGCCCAATATACAAGTATCTCGCTATGTGCATTTTGAAGACAACATAATGTGGACCTTTAAAGAACTGCCACATTTTGGCTCCAAAGGAAGGTGGTCTGTGAAACAGGTTTGATTGGATATTAATAGTTTGTGTAAAAAAACACGTTAAAAATGTTCAAATTATTTTGAACAAGATTTCTCTTTAACACTTGAAACTTCAGTGTCTCAATTTTAAATGAGCTGTATACAGGAAGCTGCTGAATATTTTGAAACTAATTTGCCTGGACGGCAGCAACAGCTCCCAGTCAAATTAATTTCAAAATATTCAGCAGAATATTGCCTAGATCATAAGGAATGTGTTGTTTCTGTCTGTAAGTGATTTATGGTTAAATTAACTAGCTTGACAACCATGGTTGCATTAGATAACACAGGTGATATGGCTACTAGATTAATCGTGCCTGGTGATATTCACATGATTCTACATGTTAGGCAATTGTTGATATATTATACGTTATTATGATAGCTTTAAAGCTAGTTACTGTGTTATATTAGCTATGTGTTCTGTGGCTGAAATTAACTATATATTTATAGGCAATAAATGAATGTCCATTTACCATACAGTTATTATCAATAAATCTCTATATACGTATATTTCTGATGTTTGTATTTTTATTCTCCCTGAGAATAGCATATAATCGCCACTTTTTCCGTCCGTTCATCCTCTACTGATTTGTCCGAGCCATACTTTCAAGACTTTTATATGTATGATCATGAAGCTTGGTATGTGGATGCATCTTACGGAGACTTGGTATGTGTATTCATCTTATAGAGAAGATGTGCAGTTTATGAAAAGTAGGTCAGTGTAACCTACTTTTAACCTAGTTTTCACAGTTCACTGAACATTACAGTCTAACAAGTTTGTCTGGGCCATAGTTTCAAGACTTTATGATCATGTATCTTGGTATGTGGCTGCATCGTATGGAGAAGATGTACAGTGTATCAAAAGTATGGAGCTTGACTTACAGTTGACTTACTGTTCACGGTTCACTGAACATTACTGAAATATTTTGTCCGGGTTCAAGAGTTTTTGATATATAGGAACTAAACTTGGTATATAGATGCATTATATAGTGAAGGTGTGTTACATATAGGTCAACATGACCTACTTTTCATGGTTTAGTGAATATCAGAGAATTTTTATACGCCCATGCAAAGTATTATGTGATGGAGCTCGATGTCTGTTCGTCCGTGCATCCGTCCGTCCGTCTGATTTCTTGTCTGGACCAGATCTCGAAGAGTTTTGAACATACACTCTTTTTTTAACAAAGTGGCATGATTTCATTTCGGCAAAATCTGCCCATATTTTCCAGAGTTATCTCCCTTGAAAAGCTAAAATTTGTCAAAATTTTCCTCTGGGACAGATCTCGAAGCGTTTTGAACCAACACTCACAATTTTTTTTCAGCAGATGTGTTAGTGATATTTTTTATTTATTTTTTTATTTATTTTTTAAAAGCACAAAGTCTCAACATAGAGACATAGCTACAACAGTACAGTTACAAAACAATGCAGATAAAAACAGATACTATAGATACCATAATATAATTAAAATAATGTGAAATATTTACATGACTAAATACTATAGGCCCTATATATATATATATATTTATACACATTTACATATATTTATACATATTTATGTGTACCTATACATATTTATGTATATTTATACATATTTATGCACATTTATATACACTTATGTATATCTATATATATATATATATTTGTATATACTTGTATATATATATATATTAACAATGATTTATGAGTTATGGTAGGTATGTTTACCATGTGTGCACGAAGGCAAGCACAAATTATGGCAGCGTGGGTCATATAGTGGGAGTTAGAATGCGCTGTAGAGAGGCATATATTGATATATGATGATAGACGAAGTGTCATGATTTCGTTTCGGCAAAATCCGTCCATATTCGCCAGAGTTATTTCCCTTGAAAAGCTCAAATTCGTCAATTTTCTTGTCCTTCCCAGATCGCGAAGGGTTTTGAACCTACACTCACAATTTTTTTTCAGCAGATGTTTTAGAGATGGACGAAGTATCTAAATGGGCCCATATTCGTCAGAGTTATCTCCCTTGAAAGATTAAAATTTATCAAAATTGGCTTGTAATTGTAATGATGAATGCAGCTGTGAAGACATTCAAGATTTTTAGTGATGTCTATGCCGTGAATTCCAAATGTGTACCTAATAGAAGTTGCGCGCGCACGCACGCACACAGACGCACACTTAGCAAAGACTAACTGTTCATATTTAGCATTCCTCAAACAAGTATGCCTGTGGGCATATGTTGAGTTTCACTAAAACTTGTTATCTGTGCCATAGTTTAATGAGTTAACCTGTGGAGTATGCCTTCGAGAAGCAATCATCAGTTTACTGATATGCCTTATTATTTTATTGTGTACATTGATAATTATTGACAAACAAGCGAGTGGTTATATAATAAGAATTCGAGACCGCAAAAAGAATTCTAAGACAACCATCCTCTTGAAAGCAGGGAGAAGTCAATCACGCCACCACTACATAAGCGAAATTGAGTATCTCCAGACCACTCACAGCTTACACCAGGGTGTCCCCTCTAGGAGCTACAATTTAGTGATCTGCAGCCCACCACACTCGCTGTCCGGGAGATACAAACAGATAAGACTTGGGGTGCATAAATAATACCTACTTCAAATAATAATTACCAGATGTACTATTATGATATCATTATCTGGTCTAGCTCAAGATCTACCCTACACAAAACTGCACACTCCGTGGACCTGCTATGCTATATCCGGAAATTGCCTAGAGCCGTTCCAAGTACAATCATCTCATCTCATTTTGTTTACTTGAAAGGTCTACTAGTTATTTGCTCTACTAAAGTTGGATAGTTTTTACAGTTGTGTGTGTGTGTTAGTGCACATTTATTACTGTCAAGATGTCAGGAAAAGGAAAATCGTCACAGCAACAGGTGGTATTGCTTTATGGAACGTTTGATTTTGTCAGTATTCTTGTGTAAAATTTTCCAAATTTCGGCACTTTCAACACCGTCACCATTTTCAGAATTGTTATCTGTACCCTTTAGTTTTGAGCATTATCCGACTACTCGTTTATTCTTGTTAATGATTCCAATTCCTTGCAAAATGGATTGTTCCTTAGCCAAGATGACTTGGCTATATCAACTAATCAGAATCAGAGTACCTACCTATATGTAGTTAGCCAGTAATCTGTCCATAGAAAGCAACTCTGTAGCTTCTACATTATTAACACCTATATGTCGTGACTGCAAAGTACTGTCTCAATAGTCATTGCTGTAGGATAACTAATGAACGCATATCTAGGTCAAATATCACTAACTAGGTATTAACAGGCTAATGTGCTGACTTCTACTTACCTTAAGTAGTAAGCCTAAGTGTGCATATGCCTTAAGGAAAATTATCTTCGATTAACACACTATAGTCTGTTGCATGCTTATGTGTATGTGTGTATATGTATATAGATATAGAGCTACGAAACCAGCTGCAACTGCTCTAACCCTAAGATTGTTACGATAAGCATAGAAAATCTGAGAACAAACCATGCATATCTTAGTGAGCTGTTATCAGACAAGCAAACAATTGTATGTGTCCAAGAGCACTGGCTTTTCAACTATGAGTTGGACTCCCATTTCTAAACCATGCATATGTAGCCCAATGTTCGGAGGATGGAGATCCAATTCTCCCTTGCCACAGATCGAAAGGTACAGCAGGTGTGGCTATCTTATGGCCCCAGTCCTTAAGCCACTGTATAGAACCCCTACCTGATGGCAGTAATCGATTAGTTGCAGTACGCATCAATGCAGAGCCTGAACCACTTCTGCTCATAAATACATACATGCCTGCAGAAGGTACTCTCGACAAAACTACTAGCCACATCAGTGTACTAGATGAAGTTGCCGAACTAACACCGGAGTACTTAGGAGCCTACACCTTACTGTGGACGGGCGATATAAATGGTATGTTAGGGAGAGTAAGGGAGAACAAAAATGACAAGCTACTAAAACAGTTCTGTCTGGAAAAGGGCTACAGAGTGTCTCCGTTAATGCCAAAGTTGCCAACATACCACCACTTCTATGGTGGTATTACATCACAGCTTGATATCTTCATCGAGTTAGCCGATCAGAACAGTGTTATAAAGGAAATTCATATGGACTCACGCAATCCTTTAAATCATAGTGCGCACGATGCAGTTACAGTCTGTGCAGTTGAATGGATCCGTACCATCACAGCGACAAGCAGGAATGCTAGTTAAGTAGAGGGTGAATTGGGACAAGGTGGACATACAAAAGTACAAGCATCTTAACTCATCGGGACTGCAAAACCTGATAGACCTCTCCCGTCAGAATCTGTTTTCAGAGTTCCTACTGCAGGCAATAAATGAAATCCTATATAGCGCAGCAATAGACGCCAGTCCGGCCAAAAAGAAGCAGCCGGTCAGACCACATTATAAATGGGATGCTATGCTGAAGCCATTTGTAGAATGTTCAAAGGCTGCACATTGGATATGGAAAAAAGAAGGATGCCCAAAAGATGGGGAAGCAGCGGATAGGAAGAAACATGTAAAAAAGGATCTTAAGGCAGCCGAAAGACAGCTTATGGCAGAAGAACGAAACAGGCTGCACACAACCATAATGGACTTAGGTCCAGGAGATCACAGCAAATTGTTCAAGGAGATAAGACACTTAAGAGATAGCAGACCGATGCAGAATGTCTGTATTAACCTCGGTATTGGGGGGAGCAGCACCGCAGAGCCAGAGTTCTGGGCCCAGTACTTTGAAAATTTAGCTACAACTGTTGATGATCAGACCTTTGACAGTGAGATGAAGGAGTCACTAGTGCTTAGACGCATGTTGATTAGCCTAAACTCATCTGCAGAGAACCCTTTATCCTTGTGAATACTCAACAAACTGAAAAGCATGTGCAAAAACTGAAGAATGAAAAAGCAGCAGACATATTCGGTATCACTACAGAACACCTAAAATACGCCTCACATGAAGTGCTTACAGTCCTCAATACCATCACAAATAACGTGCTGACCACTGGCAAGATCCCAGATACCATGAAAACTGGCCTAATCACTCCGGTCCCAAAGAAAGGAAAGTGCTAGATGTCCAGATAGCTACAGACGCATTACAGTCAGTTCTGTCCTGGGAAAGGCAGTGGAAAAGGAAATTGTACAGCAAATCAGACCCGCCTTAAACCAGACAAAAAGTAGGTTGCAGTTTGGTTTTACCCAAAGTTGCTCGTCTGTGAATGCAGTTTTACTGAAACCATTGCTGATGCTGTTGATACCAAGAGTTCACAACACATAACATATGGATGCCAGCAAGGCTTTTGATATTGTAAATCACCCAAGTATGCTTAATGCCATCTACAGTCAAGGAATCAAGGGCACTCCATGGGCTATTGTAGACAGTATGCACACAGATATGGGAGCAGCAGCTAAGTGGAAAGGGGAAGTGTCACAGCCCTTTGCTGAGTATCAGGGGATCCGTCAAGGTGGTGAGTCGTCAACAGACCTTTTCAACAGCAGGAGCAACAAGCTACTACATAAACTGGAAACCCACCCAGCTACGTATAGAATCGGTTCGATCCCACCAGGCACGATTATGTGTGCAGACGACCTAGCATTAGTTGCGCGAGCACCTGAAGCTATGCAACTCTTAATAAATGAGGCACAGCTGGATGCAGCTAGTGAGTGGTACTTGTTTAGTAGCAACAAAACTAAAACCATGGTAGCTAGAGGTACAAAGCCAGCAAATCTCTGGATAAATGGGAAGCTGTTGGAGATCACAAATGAGGAGACCCATCTTGGCATTACTAGAACATATTCGTGTAACAACCTAAAAACAGTTGAAAGCAGAATTAATTCAGCACGGCAGGCAGCCTACTCCCTAATGGGTGCTGGCATGTATGGACTTAATGGCCTAAACCCAATGACATCAATACACATCTGAGAGATATATACTACTCCAGTCCTACTGCATAGCATTGAGTGACTGATCCTAAAGCAGTCTGAGTTCCAAAAGCTGGAAGATTTCTACAGGGCCAATCTAAAACGCATGCAACATCTACCTGCCAGTTGTGCGAACGCTGCCGCCTACTTGCTGCTTGGAGCACTACTAGTGGAAGGTCAAATTCACAAAAGGATTCTGATCTTTCCTGTGAATATGCTACACAGAGAGAATTCCATCGAATGTGAGATAATTGAAAGACAATTAGCCTTCAAGGCAGCAGTGTCCTATAGCTGGGTAATGATAGCAAATCAGATGCTACAGAAGTATGGCCTGCCGGATGCATACAGCATGGAAAACAATGGTGACAAAACAGGTCCATGACCACTGGGAGCGCAAACTGAAAGAAGAAGCTGCCGGAAGAAGACTCTGTCGTATCTTTCCCTTGACTCCTGCAAGATCGAGAAACCACACAGTGTATGGACAAGCTGCAAGTCTGATAAGACCTCTGAATATAAGGCTACTATCTAAGCTAAGTTACTAGTACAGAGATATAACCTACTTGGAGGAACAACCCGGAACCGTCAAGGTCCAGCCACCTGTCCACTGTGCAAGAATGAAGATGAGACGCTGGTGCACTTCCTTGTCGTGTGTACACAGCCTCAACTTACACGAAAAGAACTCCTGAGTAAGATCTGTGGCATGTTGAAGACACTAGGACTCCAAGTCACACAGGATAACTGTATTCAAGCTATCCTAGACCATAGCAAGTTTGCTGCAGATGATCCTGTTAGCTGTAGCTCCCGGATACTACAGAGACTCCAAAAACTATCCAGAGAACTTTGTCACGTCCTGCATCGACAGCGAGCTAATATGACTCAGTCGCAGTGATGTGCTCAAAGTTGCGTGCTGCAGAGTTGCATGATGGGTCTGACTGCATTGCTGACTATACTCTACCAAACATGCCATTCTTTCAAACAAACAATTTTTGCGCTTATGATACTTAACGGATACATGTATTATTATTACTTGTGAAATCTCGCGAATCAAGCTTCTCGTTTGACACGTCCGAAGGAACACGAGATTCTTACCTTCAGGAAATATCCAGAACTAAATATCCGTACCAACTGTACTCCCTGTGGAGGTTCGTCTGAAGAACATCACATTGTCCGAGAGACAGAATTTACTGCGAAAGAACAAGAAGCTGCATAGCAACTAACAAAAGTTTACTAATAAGTCTTATCAAGCATGAAATCATGTAACAACTCATGGCCTGTATGTCATTAATATCAATTAAATGCACCTATATTATTAATTAGGAGTTAGTTAAGACTTTGTGTATGTAGCCACAATCACCAGTCCTGCTTGGTGCGCCCTAATGAAAAGGCGGGAGTTACACAATAGACTAGAATAGATGGTGGCGCATCCGTTTGTTTTAGTTAGGTGTTCTTGCACTCATTTCAGTCCGTTCATTATCTTAGTCTTGCTTAACGAGGGCGTTTGTATTGGGCAACAGCTGTTCTAATGGATCATTCTTTGATAGTTGAGTTATTTCTCTATCAAAATGTTTATTTAGTTATTCTAAATTTGACTTGGTTAACCATTTATTCAATGTTTATTTAATAATTTGGCTTTCTTTGATTAGTTAATGATCTAAGTCATTATTAAATTTAATTATTCGTTATTAATTTACTTTCATTTGGCGATTGTGTTGTGGTGATCTGTTGTAGCTGTCTAGTTCAGGGTTTTAATTGTGCATCTGCTATGTTACAGAAAGTGAAAGGTCGGAGGAAGGCAGCCCCAGATAATTGTGTAGGAAATTATAAGCAGAAGTTTGTGGGCCATCACTGTGTCACCTGTACGAAGTGCAAGGTCGGGTCGGCATGCAATGTCTGCTCAGTGGTCATCAGAGGTTATGGCCGAGTTCGATTCTGACCACATCGTGAGGGAGGGGTGTTTGCGAGTCAATGAAGTGACAATACAAAGCCTTGAGGAGCAGCTCAATTGTAGAATGGATGCTGCTCTTGGTGTCTGGGTAGCCCAGTTTAAGGTGATGTTTGATTCATTCCAGCAGCTATCAGGGTTCCCGCGATGCAGGTGGTTGCAGGGCAGCCAATCTGTGGCCAGCGACCCCTAGTGGAGGAACTCACACCCACCTCAGATGTCGGGCTTAGATCCGACTCCACAAGAGGATGATATGTTGCTGGTGGAGGACTTAGTGAGAATGCCAGAATTGAAGCCCATGCTGGAGCCAATAATGGCAAAGAGATCTCCTCCGGGACTCTCAGCCAGGCTGTGATTATGAGCTGCCAATGCAGATTTTCCATCCAGAATTTGCAGGAGCCATTCCACAGCAGGAACAGTGTTTGACAGCTCCCGTCAGTATTCCTGATGGAGCCGTACACTCCCAAGTGCCTGCTTCACTGTTAGTGTCATTACCTCTCGGGAGCATGCAAGCCATTAGCAAGGTTATGTTGATCGCTTCTTTGGGTGACATGGCAGTTGCGGGTAGCCATTTAAATTGGAAGCTGGGTCGGTTCTCGGCATAGATCATCTGTGAATGCTTCTTTGTCAGGAGGAGGAGAATGAGTCAGCTTATGGATGAGTCCTCTTTTTGTTCAGCTACTGAGTGGGTGCAGGTCCTTTGATCGTAATGAATGTCTAACCTTGTAAGTTTGGCTCTGGATCAAGGATCTCGGCATGAGCCATTGACAGAGCGAATTTCACAGTGTGCCTGTAATTTAACCTGGATGTAGCGACATATAAGTTAGTTCAGTCCAGCCGAGAAAGACATTGCCAAAGGCCGCAAGGGCATACAGATTGGGGATTTGCATTAAAGAGCGTTCTTACCACAAGTATGCTCGAATTCCTCATCTTACAATGAAGGAATAAGAGGCCTTGAAGAGGCTCTTAGCATTGAAGTCGAAAGGTCGTTCTTGTCATTGGGTGTCTTCAGGTAATAAGGATGTCTAAAATAATCTGTCGCACATTGAGGACATGACAAGAGCGACCATGTTGGCGCTGTCGCACTGTTGTACCATCCTTTAGGGGTTGCTGACCTTTGAGGCAGAGGGAGAACAAGTGCAACATTCAGCCATGCACCTCTCAGGATTGCTTGCATCGGGAGAGCGTCCGAGGATGCTTCGCAATTGTGTAGAATCAGGACCAGAGCTTCGGTCTGCACTTTCTCAAGCGCCTATGATTGGTCCAGGCCTGTTCAATGGCTTTTCACAGTAAGATCTTTCTAGCGCTGTGTCAATGGTAGCAGAGCAGGAGGTCGTTGGGAAGTTGTGGAAGACGTGGCAAAGTCTAGCTATCAGAGGCACTTCTCAAACCAGTGGGTGGGAACAGGTCGGTTGGTGGTTGGAAAGCAGATAGATACCAGATTGGCTTGTTCCAGAGTTTCGCCCCGTTAACTAAAACTCTAGTTTGGACTCCCAAGATTCAAGATTATTCAATGTTATATATTTCATTAATTTTTGTCTCGCATGCGAAGCAGAAACTGAGACATATGTGTCACTTCTCTTATGACGACGTTAAGTTTTTGCGTTTAGCACAACATCTCAGCTTATTAAATTGCAACTAAACTTGACTATGTGGTTGCCTATACTGTTAGGAAGTGGCATGGTTGTTTGGTTGTATGTGATCCCTCCCATAAATTGGGAGCACCCTCTTTCGAGTTAGTAAGTAGTATGTACACTTCTGAAATATTTCCAGTTCTGATATGAGGAGAAAGGATGGTATTTGGTGGCATTGGGAGATATATTGTCTTGAGTACGTTTCTATCGAGTGTAGTAGGCTGTGTTGTTCACTTATAAGTGTTGATGCATCAAGTAGAAGTTGCAGGAACATTTCATTCGACTGCTGCATGCTTTGCACTAGCTTGCTTTGTTCATGCGAGTCTAGTGATGTACTAATCTTTTGTTTGTAGGATGTACATATTGACTGATATTTGGTGCAGGAACAGAGGAAATGCATCCGGTCTTCTGGTTCATGATTACATAGAACACCTATGGGATCAACATCATTGATTCCTGTTTAAAACATGCAAGGTTCGCTTGTAGAATATATGCTCTGGTCACGATCTTTGCTTTGATGCAAGCGCTTTCGAGAGCCCTTGTATCTGTTGTTACCGGTGCCCATATGTGATGAGGTTGATTGAGCTTGCATGCCTCGAATCATGAATCGACATGACGTTTTTTGCGATGCTTCTTCTATTAGTAGCTGATGGTTATGTTGATCAACATGTTTTCTGATAAGCCCTTTTCCTTTATAAGTGGAGAGTAGATTCTGTAGCAGGCCTGATGCCGGTGGCAGGGTGTACTTGTGCAATAAGTGACTTATGTTTGTGAACCAGAGTTTGCTATTACGAGGCTTAGTTGCAGTTTGTCTTACAGCTAATTCATGCTCAATGGAGTTTTTACTCCTACATATATTCATGAAGAGGCCGATTGTCCGCTTGTCACTGACAGTTTCTATATTCTCAGCTCCAATCAGCAGTAGCGCTATCGCATTTCCACACCTGTCGGGTAAATGCTGTAATTGTTTTAGTATCTTTTTCTGGAAGTTCTCTAAAAGTAGGATGTCAGCTTTTGTCAATCTCTGGACTTCCAGCCTGTGTAGTATTCTGGATATGATGTATATTTTCCATATGTTGGTAGAGACTATTGGATTTACTCCATTTTTGCCATGCAGCCCAGCACCTATTAGTTGATACAGCGTGGCTCTGGCGATGTTAATATGGCTTACTATATCGACTTTTCATGTAAAGTCTCTTAAAATCCCCCAGATTCACTGCTGATAGGCAGATAGGTATTAGGTCACTATTGATCCTCGGTTGATGTTTTTCTGTTATTATAGCTGAGCTGTTCTTGCTGATTAACGCACTCTTGGCTGTATTAATTTTCTGCCTATTCAGATTGATTTTGTTTTCCACTATATCCACCATTCCTTCCATGCCATGGATGTCTTTGCTCACCAGGGCTATATCCTCTGCATATGTTGGATTGTCAATTTTGAGTTCTCCTACCGTATATCCAAGTTCTGACCTCTCAATGGTATGTAATGTATCATTGATATATATTTTTAATAACTCTGCTGATAAGGAGCGTCCTTGCCTAGTCCACCTGCTTGATGGATATTTCATTGGATAAACTCCCATTCCATTTGATAATTGAGGTCTGTTCAATGTCATGTTCGTAAACTGAGAGTAGTAGCTTGTCGTGCCAGACGACGTCAAATGCTTTTTGTGCACCTAATAAGGTAATGTACACACTTGACTGCATCAGATAAGGCTTCTGTTACAAGTAGAGCCGCTAGTGTCGAAGAGCTACCTTTTGTAAAGTCTCTCTGCTGTTTATTCTGTAGTGGGCTTGCTGTTGTCTTTATTCGCTGAAGTATGAGTTTTTCTAGTAACTTGGTGTTTATTGGAAGAACAGTGATACCTCTGTAATACCTCATGATGATACTGAGGTCAAAGGTCAAGGTCACGGTGACCTTGATACAAAACTTTTTTTTCAATTTTAAGTTTTTGCGTTTAGCAAAACTAATTGGCTTATCTTTCATGATTGGTTACTCCTATTGGAACTAAACTTGTGTACATTGTTACCTATAATTTTAGGAAACAGCATGCTGACACTGGTGTCACAACACCGAAGGTCAAGGTCATTCTGATCTCTACAAAACTGTTATTTTTCAATGGTAAGTTTTTAGGCATAGCAAATCTTATCATATTATATTTCGTGATGCTTAACCCTAATGGAACACAACTTGGATACATGGTTGCTTATGCCAAGAGGATACATGATGGTGACATGGAGGTCACCAGGTCAACGGTCAAGGCCATTTTAATATTGCTATTTGACCTCTTGAATACATGGTTACCTATAATGTTAAGAAGCAGCATGACAACACGGAGGTCACAAGGCCAAAGGACACTGCCACTGTGACAAACAGGCGACTGGCGAGACACTTAATTCCGTGGAATTCTTGTTGTACATATACATCATCGCAACAGGTAGTCCACCAAAGGCAGAGCCAATAGAGCGGCGGACTCCTTACACACATAGCATTCTGATTAATTGGACAACATAAATAGAACACCACCACCACCATAGTAATATGATATGGTGGGTAACATATCGCCATTATGGCAGAGAAAGTTAAAAAGGTAATGGTAGTAATATAATATCACATTAAGAAGACAATAGGACACCACACACGCACGCACGCACAGCTGCACACATTATACGAAGGTGGCATAACAGTTTACATTTTCGAGATATACATTTACATAATGGAGAAAATGGTGCTTATCCATTTACTGTTATTATTATTATTATTATTATTATTATTATTATTATTATTATTATTATTATTATTATTATTATTATTATTATTATTATTATTATTATTATTATTATTATTAACTTGGGGTTGAAGTTAATATCATTATTTGTTTAGTTTTTTGGTGGCTCTGCGCTACTACTATACCTAGTTGCTGACTGCCGAGGGGATCAACTTTGGTGCTTGGTGAAACATTGTGTTAGTATTTACCGATGATCATATTCTTAAGGTTTTGTTTAAATAAGCGCTATGATTTGTGTGTGTAGATTAGTGTCTGTACTATTCCATAATTGTATTGCCTGGTATGATGGTGTTTGTTGAGCTGCGTGTGTTTGGTGGTAGGATGTGTATAGGTTATTGTGTGATCTTGTGGTATGAGAATGTATGTCTGGCTGTTTTGTAAATATATTTGAAAGGGGTAGGGTAGGTTGCCATTGTTCCAAGGGTACAACATATACATTCGATCATTCGCTTAGAAGTCATACAGTCAGAAATCGTCAATCTTCAAAGGAAGAATGCCATTCATCAAAAAGAAGAATGATATTCATCAAATCTACGACCAAACTTCCTCATGCTTCTATTCGATAGTGTTCCTCATTCAGAAATGCACCAGATGTTGGAGACCTGTTCTCAATCTCAAGCCATTGAACAAGTTCATTTAATCTCCACAGTTTCAGATGGAGACTAAATCAACAGTAACGACAGGGCTGAGAAAAGGGATGTGGGTGGTATCACTTGATCTGAAAGATTCTTATTTTCATATTACAATGTCAATTCACTTTCAGAAATGCATTCGATTCGCATTCCAGAACAAAATGTGGCAGTTCAATCTTCTACCGTTTGGTCTAACAACAGCTTTCGGAGCCTTCACTAAAGTGATTCTCGGCATTGTGACTACTTTGCTTTGCAGAAGAGACATAGACGACAACCTGCTAAAGGAATAATCAACGTGAAAATCACGCATACGTACTCGACCTATTAAGAAATGTTGTGAATCTAAAACTGGGCCATCTCATTATTATTGGAGACTTTAACTACAATAAGGTTAACTGGCAAAACGAGTCCACTCTCACAGTCTGAAATTGAAGGTAAATTTCTAGAAGGCATTGAAAATTTATACTGGTTCCAACATGTCGAAGAGCCTACCCACTTCGGAAGCAGCCAAACTGCTAACACGTTAGACCTCATTTCTTCTTCTTCTTCTTTTTCTTCTTATTATTCTTCTTCTTCTTCTTCTTGTCGTTTGCTGATCATACCGCCAGTCCTGTAAGTGACTATCGACATGATCATAAGCGTTAAGTGCGTGGATCCATGGTTTATTAGAGTGTGCCATGCGGCCTGGAACCTCCGTCTTCAGCACTCGAGGTTTCTGTCAGGGTTACCTCACCCTTACCTCCTTTAGTCGCCTCTTACAACACGCAGAGGATACAGAAGGTGTATTCTAAGCCCCACCTACAGGGCATGTTAGACCTCATTATGCCAAATAATTTCTTCACATAAGTATTCACACGGAGACAAATCACACCTGCCTAGCTTCAGCCACATACATTAAATACAGTTTTAGATAATATCAACATCACTGAGGTTATGATTGTAAAAAAACTAAATGTAATCAATATAAACAAGTCTGCTGTCCCAGATGGTGATACCCACGTGTACTAAAAGAACGCAACAGACTTATTGCCTACCTCCTACAATACATTATTACAAATTCATTAAAACAAGGTATCTGCTTTTAAAATAGCCAATGTCACACCATTATTCACAAAATGTGGTAGACAATATGCGAATAACTATGCCTATTAGCTTAACATTAGTTGACTGTAAAATTTAGAATCAATAATGAAGGGCTTCATTTTGAATTATCTTGAATCAAACAGTTTGATATTATTTTGGGTTTGTCAAGGATCACTCATCTATTACCCAACTTATTGCTGTCCTTGGCACATCCAGAAAACTTGGATTGTAATAAGCCCATTGATTCCATCTACTTAGACCTTTCCAAAACGTTTGACTCTGTACCACATCAGACTTTTAATCAAACTGGAACATTACAGCATTCAAGGTACTAATTTTTTTTTATTTAATCAGAGAATTTCTGTGTGATAAACATCAATTAGTTGTTGTCAATGGGACAAAAGCTGGTGAAGGACCTGTTCTTAGTGGTGTTCCACAGGGTAGTGGACTTGGTCCAGTGCTATTCATTTGCTATATCAAAGACTTGCCTGAGACTGTACATTCACAATCCACATATTTGCTAACGACACCAAAATCCACAGAGTAATTCATTCTGAAGAGTGCATCCAGTCTTCAGGATGATCTTTGTAAAATCGAAGAGTGGTGCCACACATGGCAAATTAAGCTAAACTCAGATAAGTGCTGCCTGATGCACTTAGGGAAAAACAATGCAAAATACCCCTATTATTCAAATAAATCTGGCAGATGTGTAAAACTAAACGAAACTAACACTGAAAAAGATTGAGGTATTAACATAGACTGTCAGCTCAAATTTTGTGAACATTGTGCAATCCAAGCTAAGCGAGCAAATGAAATTTTATTGCTAATACGAAGAATACAACTCTGGTTAAACTGTATATATCACTTGTTAGACCAATCCTGGAATGCGGTAATGGTGCCTGGTTGCCCTTACTCAATAATGATTGTGCGATACTAGAAGCTGTACGTAGAGCCACGAGAATGGTACCTGCACAAAAAGACCGTACCTCTTTACACAGACTTCAACTTTTAAATCTTCCATCTTTTGATTGCCACCATTCGAGAGGGGATATGATATAAACTCATAAGCATCTTCGCAAGTTTTACAATATCCAATGTCAATATCTCGAATTAGATCGAAATTCCAATACACGGGGTCACAATCTAAAGTTGAAAAAGAAACAATCAAATACATCAATAAGGCAACACTTTTTCTCAAATCGTATTATCAACAGTTGGAATAACTTATCAGAATTTGTAGTAAATGTGCTTGGTCTAAATTGTTTTAAAACAGACTAAACACATTCTGGAGTAATTTCTGATATATTCAAGAGCCTATACACATAAAATATTCTGCTGTAGACAGCGCCTACTTACAAAACCTAAATAAGTCCTAATTAGAATCTACCTACAGACTTAAAGCCTATTCAAAGTAGTATGAGATAAGTATAAGTATAAGTGACGGTTGGAATCCAGTCATTCTGCGCATCAATCTTCAGATTGTTTTAATGCTTCTTTGTGGATTAGAATGGATTGTCAATCTAGAGAAATCAAAGCTGACATCTTCCCAAAAGTGTATTTATCTGAGGGTTTTCTTCAATATCCGGATGGGCATGGCTTTTCAAAGTGGATAGAAGAGTCAATGGCCTTATATCACTTCTGAGTTCAATCTCTTTAGAATCAAGTTTGACAGCGTGCACAGTTTCATAAGATACTGAGATTACTAATATTATTGGAGAAGGTAGTGCATTTGTAGCGCGGACCGACCGGATGGGTACTGACCATCCCAGCAAAGCTGGGTACGGAACGGTCGCTCGGGATTCGCTCCAAGCACGACCCCATGGGTAGGATAGTATGCGTACATAAGCCTTATGACAGAAGGTTTTTTTCCGTCAAAATCGGCTAAGTCCGATAAAACGCATGGTCGGCATGCACAGAGCTTCCCTGACAACACGTCTCGGAATTGGAAGCAAGTGCATGCCTATAGTGTACCTAGTAGATACTTGTAAATGCTTATACATTATCCGTTCTCGTTGTCCTTGGACGGATTAGGACTAGAATTAAACGAGCTTTCTAAAACTGTAAACCGTTTTAAAATCGGCCCAGAAATGGCTGAGTTATCGTCGAAGCTCCCCGCTAAATTATACTCGCTATATCGTCATGATCGCGTGTATATATTAAACTAAATACATAGTGATATGGTACACGTTGTCGATACGTCACTATTATACTAGCACGCTGATTGGCTGGCGTTCGGCCGCTGATTGGTTGAGACGACCAGCTCCGACGTCACAGCGAGACTAAAAGGGGTGAAAAATCGAGGATCAGGAGCATCGGCGGCGTGGAGATCGACCTGCCGAGAACTGATTGGAGGTGCGGACTAGACGAGTGGACCAGAACACGGAAAATAAGCACATCACCGCGGTTCCTTGTAGCTTTCAGCTCACCCGCATGTAAAAGCAGATCTCGGACTTTCCGCATTACACAATTTTGGATGCTTTCAGACGGCCATCCGGGAGCAAAATATTTAATTAAAGTAATGGTTCCCGCATTCAAGCTTTTCTAAAGGGAACACCTGCAGAAAAGCCCCTTGCGGCCCAGGATGTAATCCTACATGATGTAGAGCTACAGTGATTCTTGGTGGATGACTCGCCGGATCTGCCGACCACGCTGGAAAGTGGACATTAAATTCCGCACTGCATGTCATGTGTGTTTTAATTAACTTTTGGACCACAGTCTGGTGGACTAGGTGCGCCACAGGAGCTATGCGATGCATCCCATACCGTGTGCCAAGTTATGTAACTGCTTAGCATTATATACCGCCCTCTCTGTTAAAGGGCAACTTTTAACTTTACTACTTCCGTCGCCGGATGGAAAACTTTCTCACTTCCACATAACTCGTGATTTAGTTACAGAGACTATCTAATAGATGTTGCTTCACTGCTCTGCTTCACTGTCCTGAGCTTTACCATATCTACCCTGGTGTCAGCATGTGGAAACCAGCTGCGGAGATCTGCATGCGGAAACTCATCTAGCCTCAGAGAACGTGTGGACTCGCGCTACGAATATGTTAGCGCCTCAATTTCAGTAACATAGTAGCCTGTTCCATGCAAGTGACTATTAGGTACTCAACTAGCTATACATAGTATATATGTAATTATTATTTATATCCGTATATGGTACTGATGACTAATAGGTACCTTCCCGGTCCTAAGACCGCAAGTTATAATTTCTTTATTGCTGTTCATATTATCGTTATTTACTGTAGGTGCTTTAACTAACCGCACCGTTTAGGTCTATCAACCTGATGTTTACCGCCTTATTAATAATTATATAAATTGTCATTGTTCATTGCATTGCTTAGGTATACATATGGCAGGTAGCCATTCTGTTGATATGTTTTGTTTAATTGTAGAAAACTTGGACCGCAGTACGCTAGGAGATACTAAACAGCAACATTATATCCGCATCACTTTTTCCCGCCATTATCACTTTTACACTGAGGTCGCTGTCCATGCTCTGATTGTTTGAGCCTGGCACGTTACCGACTAAACCTTATTATTTAGCTCGATAGGATAGGTTAAAGTGGTTAGGGACAATCTCTTTGTTAGGAGACACATAGTGTATGCCTCTATTCCGGTTGTTGCAATAATGTAGCCCCGCACTCCGGCAAGGGTGTGTAAAATTGGCCAAATACCTATAGGGCCTCGTATATATCAAGTTATTGTCTCTTTCCACGATCCACCAGCTGTATGGCTTTATAAATGCTTGAACGTCCCATCAGCACGTTGATCTGATCCGACCATAGGAAACTATCAGGGGTATCGAAAACATATAGTTATAAATGTGAGTTTGATAGTTTATTTACTGGCCCGCAGTGCATATCCGGGCACATTGGAACATAATCCTAATGACAGGTCAAAAGTTAGATCCACAGGAAGGGGTGATGGACGAGACGTGCATCTCCATCCAACTCGTCGGAGTGTCTGGGAAGGATCTTGGAATCTGCCACACCCTCACGGGAAGGACGCTCGTGATGGATATTCTCCACTCTATCCCCACCTTAGCGATATGTCAATGATCAGACTTGCTTATGTGAAATGTAGCCATTGTCCAGGTGATGTTTTATGTTGTTGCGGAGCAAAGTAGGCGGATTTTCATCAAATTTGGATGTGTTGCGATGTAACATGTACGCATGCTGTCGGTGGAGGTAGATGCTCTTTCAAGGTGACCTACGGGAAGCTATGCGTAAACGCCCATTGTGCATCTGTATCTAACGATAGGTAGGAATCCCTGCCACTTGCAGCCAAAGCTAGTTTTTGTTTCTAACAAATAAATGGTAGGTTAGATTGTTGCAGAAGGCCCACATAAATAAAGCGGCATCTACCAATATAGCATCTTGGAACTACATAAGACAGTGACGTGGGAATTCTTCAGAAATCACTCGTTCCATCTTCACGTAAACCAGTACGCATCACATTAATTATAGTTTCACTAGGATCTTAACTTAGCATTTTTCTGTTGAACAAATGAGTGTCCCTTTTTGCCAGCTCCTTTCTTCCGCATCAGTGTCGAAGGCATTTTCCTGTGATGGAGGCCCATGTGAGGCACCTTGCTCTCGCACATCATGAACCATTCGGTGACGGAGGCCCGCGCGAGGCACTTTCCTCTCGCAGCAACATTGTTCTCTCTGTGTTTGTTAGGGTATATTAACTTATGTTAAGTTACTCAGTGATCTCGTGTTATGGATGATTTTCTTGCAGGGATACCTCTGCGGATTCAAGGATCTGTGTGGTACCGCCGGTGACAACACGTGCAAAGAACACCAGCTAGCTCTATATTGTGTATTATCGTATGCTCACTTACTGTCAAATGGTTGTCGTGTTTGCATAGTACTTCTTTATATTTCTAGTATATTATTCTAATTGTTCCATTCTCTAAATTAGTATGAATAGACACACCGGTGACACAAATAGTTGGGACGACCCCATGTGGTTCAATCTTGGCTACAATGGTCGCACGGCCCCACTGGAACATCAGTGTTCCACCGGCTCTAGAAGTCGTTCTTTGTACACCGTGGAGACATCAGACGGGATCCGTAACCCCAAGATCCGCAGATAACCAGCTATCCTGGTCATCATACACTTGCGGTGCGATGGGCTGATATCTATCGGCGGACCAGCACAAACCCCCACGAGCTACACATTTCTGGCACTCCAACGTCAGCCGATTTAATTGTATCTAATATTTTTCGGGCTCCAGACGACAGGCTCGCTGTCTTAGAGGATACCAGTAAAAGAAGCGGTGATATATCATCTTCAGTGGTGGTTACCAGAACAAAATTTCCTGCGAACTGTTCCATTACATCATCCTCAAGTGCAGTGTTTGGTATTCACAGACGTGTTTGTGACAAGTTGAGGAGCTGTGATTGATGATCTGTCAGAGTCAAGAGATGGATTGGATAACTGCGCAGAAACACATAAATGTCTTGGAACTATCAGCAGTGAAATTGGCACACCTAAAGTTAGATAATCTAGTCTTAGTAAAGATTGTCCTGGACACGACAGCCAACTCAATAGTGGTGTCCTATTTGAATCGCCATGGTGGTACAAGGTCATCAGAGTTGTGCATGTTGATTTGGAGGCTTCTGCTGTGGTGCCTGGAGAAGAATATTACTCTCTGTGCAGAACATATTCCAGGAAGACTGAACATCTTAGCGAATGCCCTCAGTCGAAGCATGGTTTGTCATTCGACTTAATGGTGGCTGAACAAGTCGATAGCAGAAGTCCTATTCAAAGTTTTGGGCAAGCCGAATGTAGATCTGTTCACAATAAAAGAGAAAGCGCAAATGATCTTTTACGTGTCACCGATAACAGACCCACAAGCGCTAACTATAGATGCGCTGGCATTAAGTTGGAAAGGGATCCATGCATACCCACCAACAATTCTAATTTCAAAGGTTCTGAAAAAATAAGAGAAAGCACATGCCAAGTATTACTGATCCTTCCTAAATGACCAAGCCGATTATGGTTTACAGATCTGCTGGACCTTCTTGTTCGATCCAGTGCTCCTTCCAGAGTGGAGGGATTTGATATCGCCGAACAAAGGTTGTCATCTTCATGAAAGACCGGAAATGTTCCAATTGACTGCACGGATGTTAACAAGCGACAGTTGAGGGTGTCTACTGATCAAGCCGTAAGATGTGCTGCCTCTGCCAGAAGGGGAGCAACCAAGGGATGGGATACTTATCCCTTGTCTGCATCTGTTCATCATGTAGCAGATTTTATCTGCTATTTGTATGAAATAGAAAAACTTGTACCTTCAACCCGTGCCGCATATAAGGCTGCATTAGCTTCTGTCATTCCTAAATTGGCCACTGCAGAAGATGAGAATGACACGCTAAACGAAGTTATTAAAGGAATGAGCAATACACCCATTCCTGCTTGGAACCTGTCTTTAGTTCTGCAGGGTTTTTCATTAGATCTATAGATATTAAACTGTTCACTTTTAAGTGCGTTTTCTTTGTTGCAGCAGCATGGGTTAGAAGAGAATTGAAATTCAGGTTCTGTCTGCCGAGCAAAACCGTTTTGTTGTCACGGGTGAAGGTTTATGACGGCTACCCCATCTGTGCAAATATGATTATTACGGGAATACTGTTACAATGTACAACTGTTTAACCCTTTGAACACGATAGGCAAAAATGCCAAACTCCTCTAGCATGTAAGAATATCCCTGAACAAAGGTTGTTGAGTATCTTTAAAAGTGGTTCTGGGAGATGTTGCTGGCTTTGAAAGCCACATGTTTCTGTCAAATTAGTTTCAAAATATTTTACGGACTACTTGTATAGCCACCTCGATATTGAGATTATGGAAACTCAATATTCAAACGGTTAATACCATGTGATCAGGAAATCGCATGCCATGCAATGGACACACTTTTATATTTCTCTGACGTGAAATTATTTATTCCCGCCAAGATACTTGCCCTTATTCCCGCCAGATACTTTCCCTTATTACCGCCCAGATACTTGCCCTTATTACCGCCAGATACTTGCCCTTATTCCCGCCAGATACTTGCCATTATTACCGCCCAAATACTTGCCCTTATTACCGCCCACATACTTGCCCTTATTATCACCCAGATACTTGCCCTAATTCCTGCCCAGATACTTGCCCTTACTCCCGCTCAGATACTTGCCCTTATTCCCACCCAGATACTGCCCTTATTACCGCCCAGATACTTGCCCTTATTACCGCCCAGAAACTTGCCATTATTTCCGCCCATATACTTGCCCTTATTACCGCCGAGATACTTGCCATTATTCCCGCCCTATAATTGCCCCTATAACCGCCCAGATACTTGCCCTTACTCCCGCCCAGATACTTCCCCTTATTACTGCCCATATATTTGCCCTGATTCCCACCCAGATACTTTCCCTTATTACCACCCAGATACTTGCCCTTCCTCCCGCCCAGATACTTGCCCTTATTACTGCCCAAATACTTGCCCTGATTCACGCCCAGATACTTCCCGTATTACCGTCCAGATACATGCCCGTATTACCGTCCAGATACCTGCCCTTATTCCCGCCCAGATACTTGCCCTGATTCCCCGCACAGATACTTGCCCTTGCTCCCGCCCATATACTTGCCCTTATTCCCACCAATATATTTGCCCTTATTACCGCCCAAATACTTGCCCTTATTACCGCCCAGATACGTACCCTTATTACCGCCCAGATATTTGCCATTATTACCGCCCAGATACTTGCCCTTACTCCCGCCCAGATACTTGACCTGATTCCTGCCCAGATACTTTCCATTATTACCACCCAGATACTTGCCTTGGTTCCCGCCCAGAGACTTGCTCTGCGTGCTGTTTTATTGAATTAATACCATGATTACGGCTAAGACAATAGCTCGCATGGGCATTCTCTTGGTGACAGATAATTAAATCTCCGCCGAGTACGCCCAAGCTCCAACGTACCTAAATCAAGTTATAAAAATATAATATATAAAAAAAACCATATATTTTTAAACCTCTTATAAGTAAGACCGAAATTCGTTGTTCGTAGTTCGAAATTCGACGGGAACAGGCATTATAGGGTAAATATTATACGCTGCAGATTAAGCCATAGGCAGCAAGTCAAATGCGCGTGTGTGTATACTAAATAGGACACAGGCCTACGTATAAACTGAATAACGAACCACGTTCTAGCAATAAGATTCAATCCGAATTACGGTCTGGACTGTAATTCCAACTGAATAAAATTCCTAGAAGGATGGCGCGCATATATATATATATATATATATATATATATATATATATATATATATATATATATATATATATATATATATATATATATATATATATATATATATATATATATTGTGCAGGCCGATTTATAGACTGAATAACGAACTACGTTCTAGCAGTAAGATGCAATCCTGGACTCGACCATGATTGAAACTGAATTATGTTCTAACATGTGATGGCATCCGAATTACGATCTGGACTGTGATTCAAACTGAATTATGTTCTAACATGTTGTAGATATCGGATTGTCTTGTGGGAGTCATGACCCCGCGGGATGTCTTATATTTACGAA
>CM067373.1:133792002-133949002 GCA_034401795.1 Chaetoderma sp. LZ-2023a
TCACATGACCTGGGCATCTTAGAACAACTACAATCTTTGGAATCCAAAAAAATATAAAGATTTTCTAGAAACCAAGTGGATAACTTTGGTGATCACATCCAGATTTCAGTCAAAACACAATGTTAATCAAGGTCTCATGTCGAGACGTCTTTTCCAAAATATGAACTGAATCTAAACATGCAAGCTAACTGAAGTTATCGAGTGGAAACTAAATAGTTTAAGATTTTTCAAGCCAAGTTTCAGCCAAACACAATCTCAGTCAAGGGCCGAGTTTACGCTGTAAGTACAGTAGCTACTCGAGTTACTAGAGTAACGCCTAAACGGCTAGAGTTCCTACTTGGGTACATACTCGAGGCTACCCAGTTATCAACAAGGCTAAGTCAAGCAGATCATGTGCTTGCATTGAAATCAATGTAAATTAAACACGTGGTCATTTACCCGATGGTAACTGATCACATGCTGATTTACCCTAGAGTATTTACATGAGTCTTCACCTAGACTCGCTAAAGGTGTCATGAAGAGTGATGTATTTCTGAAATTTGAACTGAGTTCATGTAGGCTAACTGGGGTTATTGAGCGGAAACCAAATAGTTTACGATTTTTTCAAGAAATCAAAATGGATAACTCTGGTGATCTAATCCAGATTTCGGCCAAACTGAATCCCAGTCAAGGTCTCATGCAGAAGCATGTATGTCCAAAATTTGAACTGAATATATGTAGACTAACTAAAGGTATCGAGCAGAAACAAAATATATTAAGATTTCTCAAGAAATCAAGGGGGATTACTCTAATGATTACACCAACATTTTGGTCAAACCCAATCCCAGTCCTGGGCTCATGCAGAGCAAGGTATTTCTGAAATTTGAACTTAATCCAAGTAGTCTAACTGGTGTTAACGAACAGTAACGAAATGCACACATAGACGTATGCATGGATGGACAGGGTCCTTTTCTAGTTTGCATCGATTACATCTGGGGACTAAAAAACTGAACGCTGAGAAACCACAGCTGTGTTCCAACCTCATCATGCTGATTATCATATCTAATGATATAGACCGTTGTGTATCTAACTTTAGTTCAAATATTGAAATACAAGCAATCGTGAAATTTAAGCAGCTCTAGATGTTTTGCTAAAGGTAAAGACTTGGTTGAAAAAACAGCTTTGCACCAAGGCCTGTGACTTGAATTTTGACCATATGACCTCAATGTCACTGTGCTGCTCGCCGTCGATGCAGAGGCCGAGAAGGCTCGATAACCGATCCAGTCATTCCAATGCCAATAAATTTTCAAATGCAGTCTACTCTCAGCCTGCAAATGGACATTCACGATGCAGAAATTGCCATTTTCTTCACCAACCTTGACCATTAAAGGGTGAAGACACTGGTGATTCATCAGTTATTAGTCATACCTCTGTCTTGGATGCATTTCCGACTTCAGCAAACACGCTTGGATTGTTCGCAGCAATGTGATCCTCTCGAATCTGTATCTGTTTCAAGCGTCTAAAATACAATGTACTTAATCAGTTATAAAGTTTGCCGTTACATATTTAATTCAAAGACACTAAGAGAAGCAGTAACAGCTGATTAATGGTGGCATTCACTCAATTTCCAAATATTCTAAATCAGAGATGCAACTAGACCTTCCATGATGTCAAAGCAACAAAAGGTGTTTTTGCCAAAGGTTTTAAAAAATAATGTTATAGAGACCTAGTTTGTATCATGACTGGATCTTATCTATAGGTCAAATTCTCTTAAATCATCTAAAGTTTGCACTTTGAAGTGTCTTACATATTCTGGTAAAAGCAATATCATACTGTAGATCAGAACTCATCTTACAAATTGACAGTCATCTATTGGGTAATCAAATTAGATCCAACTAATCAACAATCACTGTGCAGTAAGGCCAGTCTGTTTTGAAGCTTTTGGGAAATGTGGTAGATTGGAGAATTATGCTCCGAGGCTTATCATTATTTACAGCCTGAAATTTGTGCATCTTTGGTTACATACAATAACAAATAAGACAATATTTTAGATAAAAAGACCACTTGTATTTAGTGACCACCTTTTCCCACCTGTTCCCTAAGGTGTTCATATAGGATGTATACTGTATTTTTATGTCTCTTTATACTGACTTTTCATTTGTTTTCATCTGCCATTGTAACGCCTGTTCAAGTACTTGTACCTCAACACGTTGCACAAACTCAATGTTCAACTTATCTTTGTTTGTCAAAGCATGTGATGGAACCTGAAATGAACAGCATACCCACTAAGAATTACTCATTGCCATGGTTTGATCAAATAGGTTAAAATTTTAAACCCGTAATTAATCAATAAATTGTGATTATTTACTATTTCAGTGTCACATTACATTATTGCCCATTATAATTTGTGAACATCATTATTTCCCACACACAGCTGTTCAAGTGATGGGACAGATGTGTAATATGAACACCCAGTGACACCAATTAAACAGGTCTGTATATGAACAAGATAATGTTGCTCATAGATTAGAAACACATACACAATTATGTGTATATAGTGGATCTCAAACCCATTAATATTTCATATAAATGTATCACATGAGTTAAAGTAAGATCTCATTTTGAAGGAGCTTTAGAGAGTTACAAATGAGATCTTAATAGTCGTGTGATAAATTTAATATGAAATAGCAATGAATTTGACAAATGATTCTATATTTACCTTAGGCGGTATGATTTTAAATTTTCACATCAGTTCTTAGCATTTTCTTACCATTTTGCAAAATGTTTGTTTATCGCTGTAAAGCTACACTACTGAGAGTTCTGACTAATACAAAATATAATGCCAAACGCAACATAGCATGATCTCTAAATTAGAATGATTTTTAATTGATCCACTGAATTTTGAGTGGTTCATTGAAATTGATCATCATATACCATGACTTCTAGTACATTCCATAACATCTTATCAATACCAATAAAGCTACATACATCATTGCTGCTAGGCTAGTAGGTCAATCAGGCAGCAGCATGTACAGTTTAAGCTGTTAACACTCAAATTTGTTCACGAAAATTTAATAGAAAGTATCCATTTGCAGACCAAGAGATTATTTGTGAAAATTTATCACTGAAATGGCCGGCTCGGTTATCGAGCCAGTTATTCTCGAGTTAAATTTACAAAAAATAGTCTTCTCCTGGTCCGCAAAGGGGCTTTTCTCAAGACCACTGCAGACACAGTTTTTGAATGGAGGAATCCAGCTTTAGCTATGCCCCGCCTATCTCTAACTAAGCTCCACCCACAATTCACCCGTGTTGGAATTAATCGATCCCTGAACTCCGTGACTATTACTTTCCAGAAAACTATACAGGTAAGCTGTTGAATATTTTGAAACTAATTTGACTATGGCAGCAACAGTGCCCAGTCAAATTAGTTTCAAAATATTCAACAGCATGTTTATTAAATAGTAAAAACATACAATTCGTACAATGCTTAGTCTGTCATCAATTAAACGTTTGTGATGAACTTATCTACATCATCCATGACGTATCGTAATTGATTATGACATCAGCCTACACGTCACATCATTGATTATGATGTCATATGATTGATGGATAAACTGGATTCATCCATTAATGTTATGCAATGGCTTATACGCCTGTTGCCATTAATAATCTGCTGTCATTAATAATCGGGTATAGGACTGGCATAACAGCAGCACTAACAACAGACCTAAACAATTCCTGACCAAGCTCAATATACTTACAACTGGTGGGAGAAAGCTACTTCTGCGTAGTCCAGCGCAGCCCATAAATGCAGAGATTTGGAATGCTTTAAGGAACTCATCCACTGTGCATGGAGAAGTAAGCTGACCATGAGGGGGCTGGTGGTAAAACACAGTGGAAACATTCAAACATGGACACAAGATGGAGCTTTGTTAACATAAACACACATGACTGAAAATACCAGTTTTATGGCAACAACTATCTCCTCAAGAAGCTCTATTAACCCTTCGATGGTCACAAAAATCTACATTTCTGCTTAGTGAATGCTCACTTGCAGGCCAAGAGACTATTTTTGGAAATTTGACACTAGAATGATCATTGGCCAAGGCATTCTAGTGATCATTTTTCAAAAATACTTCTCTTGACCTGGAAATGGACATTCCTCAAGACTATTGCAGATAGGATAGCGGCCAGTTTGGGCTGGCTTGACCATTTAAGAGTTAAGAGCATGGCACACGTCTTCGATTAATGCATCCCCCCCACCCTACCCCCCTTATCTGCTAACTGCAGTGATTGTCATATCAAACAACTTTATTTGCCGTAGCTCACCATATTGGAGGCAAGCTAAAATCACAGATTTTGTAATCGCCAACTGGTGCAAGATTAGTTTTCATTTTGAAAATAGCATTGCTGGAAGCTGTTGCTCTTCCTCAAATATAAAGATTAAAACTGAACGGTGAAGGCAAATTTTGTACTGTAATTAGCATCCGGTAATTATGCACAAGGCATGCCATGACATTAATAGATCACAGTAATATACAGGTATTGAATAATTCCTAAGTCTATTTCTACATACAGTTCAGATTTGTAAGCAGGGTATTACCAGTGAGATAACTACACTCTGATTTAGCGTGGAATTTAAACGTCCTGCATAGCTTATGTTGTCTCTGGGATCATGTGACTTATTAGCAGTCTTGTTGAAATCATCAAAGAAATCTGGTGGACCTTCCTCCATAAAACCTACAAAGCAGAGCATAACAGAGAAAGCTTGGTTAGTGTGAAGTCTGTATGTATGTACGTATGTACACAGACAGACACACACACACACACACACACCCACCCACCCACCCACCCACCCACCCACCCACCCACCCACCCACCCACCCACCCACCCACCCACCCACAAGGTGTGCTAAAAATTTATCACTGAATAACAAAGCCAGTCATTTCAGTGATAAAGTTTCAAAAATAGTCTTCACCCAATCTTGACAATTAAACGTCTAAGACAGTGACCCAAAGGTATGTCTTCTCACATGTTTTAAAAACTCCTTGTTCTGTTCCCTATGGTACCAATCAGACACAGGCCTTCTGTTTAACCCTTTAGTAGCTAAATTTGGTCAAGAAAATCTAAATATTTGAAATTGAATGTCCATTTGCAAGCCAAGAGAAGACTATTTTTGAGAATTTACCACTGGAATGAGCCAGTCATTCCAGTGGTAAGTTTTCAAAATAGTACTCTTTTGGCCTGCAAATGGGCATTCCTCAAGAGCAGTACAGAGACCAGTTTCAGCAAGAAAGGGTTAAATACAAGAACTAGAGGCTCAGTTATGTGTATGTCGAGCCATAGGAGAATTCTGAAAAAAAATTCCAAAAATTTGACAGATGACTGACAGACTGAAAGATCGACAGACTTACTGGTATACTAGTTTCGACAGACTTACTGGTATACTAGTTTCTTCAAGTCACATTTAAAACCCTTCAATTAAAGTTTTCAAAATAATCTGCAGAAATTATTGCTGCATCAACTAATAGCACATGATGGACAGTGGTGCTGTAGATATTGGATGTTATATCAAGCCTTAGACACAATGCTGTAGAACAAATGTGACAATATATCAGAAGCTAAAAGTTTGACTACCAGACCAACCGAATGAGGCAGACTAACTGGCTAATACTAATTGTGTGTCGCAAGTAAAAACTTACTAATCTTCAGTTTGAAAACTATATTGCTTAAAGCTATTAAAAACTAATAGCAACAATTTAGTCAATAATGGCATTTGACAAGGTCGAAAGGGGCAATGGTCTGACATTAACTGTCTGACTTGTATGTCTTTGGTCAATTAACTATTTCATAAACATTCTGTTGAAATATTTTGAAATTAATTTGACTCAGAACTATTGCAGCCATAAGCAGGAACAGCTCCCAGGCAAATTAGTCCCTAACTATTCAACAGCTTACCTGTACAGTTAGCGTGAAATTGAGATTCTGGGAATTCAGGGTTCAGTGATTAAAATCAATCCAAAGCATGTATAAAGTGGGTGGATGTTAACGAAACATGGGCGGGCAATAGCTAGAAATGCATCCCTATATTTTGAGGTCAAGGCGACATTTCTTATGCTACCTAAGTTGCAGTAAGAACTCACAGCTGTCTTAGCGAGCAGTCTTTAGAGAGGTATGAGATAAGAACAATATGGCCAATACAATAACTAATGGTAATGCTTACCGGTTTCATTTTGAAGTAGGTCACTGAGACGCTGAATAGACACGTTCATCTGATCCGGAAGGTTTCTGCTTACCGCTTGCATTTCCTCATTGTGATGATGGACAGCAGTCTGGTCAGCCAAACATCGGACCACAGGTGGAATATTCATAGGCTCAACATCCCTATTATCTATTTTATGTTGGCCAATATGAACGGTCTCATGTCTATCCTGTGTGTCTGATCTATAGCCATATTTGTTCTCGCTACTAGACAGTGTTTCATTGGGGTGTGCTAAGGTAGCACTACCATCATACAGAGTCAACGGACTGTGATTTCCATCGTTCATTTGGCCATTCACATCACTGTTATTCTCCTCCACATTCAAAGTAAGATCAGATGGCTTTCTGTAATACCCACTGTCTATAATCGGGACAGCAGCTGTGCAAGGATCTCTAGTTGTATTCAGTGTCTGTTTCCCTACTTCACTCTCTGAATTATTTATTTCATTTAAGCCTCCATATGATAACTTCGTGAAATGGTCTGTTACATGCACAATGCTTTTCAGTAATGGTGGCTCGGTGTCTTTGCATGGTACAACATCAAATATACCTTGTAGCAACTTATCTGTTCTGTCTTCAGCACTCATTCCACAGACAGAGCTCCCTTCTTGGCTGCTGTTTACCTTCTGCAGACCTGTACTTGTAACAGGTAATTCATTCGATATGCTGGTATTAATTTCTGTCATTTTACCCAGAACACGACTTAGCATTGGTATTTGGTCAGTACTGTTCATCTCGTGATCACGACAATGCGCCAGCAACTTTTGCTTTACATCCATGTCTCTAATCTCATTCACGCAAGATGTGTTCGCACTATCATCATCACCTTCTTTGATAAATGTTTTCAAACCTAACAGAGATCTATCTACTGAGCTAATATTTTTACTCAATACAGCTGATTCTCTCACAGTGCTTAGGCGTAGCCCATTGTCTTCTACATAATGTCCAATTTTCTTTGAGGGGCACAGAACTTGTTGTGAATCTTTAGCATCATCACACAGTCTTTCTGAAGTGGTAGTACTATTTTCACTGCGATCTGCTGTTTTGTAAATTGATGTTTCCATTTCCGGAATTGTAGGTCGAGTTAGTTTGGGTGGTGGGGATTGCTTTATTCTTCTATTTATTTCACCTGTTTGACATATATTTAGTACCGCTTGCAATTCAGAATGATTCAGTAAGGAATGTGTGGTTGGTGCTTTCAATTCATATGCATTATCAGAAATAGACTGACTCAATGCTCCATGACTAATTGATAGTTTATATTCAGGGCCAATGGTACTTTGACTTAGTACTGGCTGATCAGGTTCTATTTCATTAGCATTTGATGTGGTTAACATAGAGCTAGCTGTTGCGCTGCCAGATTCCTCCTCTATACAGTTAGCATCCATAGCTTGAGGTGCTACACTCTTGCCTAAATCATTATCAGGTGCCAGGTCCATGCTGAAGATAGGTCTAGACTCGGCCACACTTAAATTACATTGTTTAGATGAATCTACATCAGATGTATCACTGCCCTGTCCCTCTATAGATACAATGGTTCTTTCAAGTTTGACATTCTGTAAAGAGAGTCGTGAGAAATCTGACAATGACTTTTTTCTATGTTGCAAAACATTCTGTAGACAGGTCAGGTTTGATGCTAACTTCTGCGAACCTTTAAGCAATGCTACATTCTTCTCCAATCCATTCTGATTTACTGCTGGCTTTATTTTCTGGCCTCTCACTGCAGGTGTTTCATATGACTGTGACTGCTCCAGAAGGCTGGATGTTGTATTTAATCGATGACGCTTTGACTGCACACTATCAGAAGAATGTGATGCACTTTTAATTATTGCACTATTTTTACCATGACTTTCTATGCATTTTATAGTTTTACTGACTTCATTCTGAAAAGCTGCAAAATCTGTATCATAATCCTCTCCCAATGCCGACTGTTTCACAGGAAGCACATTACAATCAGGATTCTCTTTATCAGAGAAGCCTGTCTCTTGCTGTTGCACAGGAATTGTATAATTGAGAACCATCTCTGGCTTCTTTACAGGGATTGCAGCATCATTGCCCATCTGGGCCTGCTCGACAAGCAGTGCATCATTACGACACGTCTGAAGCTGTTCTATATGGAGTTCATCTCTCTCTTTGTCAGCATGATCTATCTCAAGCAGAGCAAGAGTAGCAGTGTCATTTGTACTCCTATTGTGCGTCGTAGTCTGACAGTTCGTAAAGTCCATAGTAAGTTCTGAGTGTACAGTTCTATCATTTCTCTTGTACAGTGATTGCTGTGATGTCATACTGGATTCATTTAAACCACATGTGAAATCCATTGAAGAATTCCCATATATACTTTTTGCATTCGCTGCCATACTTTCATCACATTCACTTATGTTTATTGTAGATGCTCTACCTTCCAAGATAACTCCGGTGTGACATTGTGTCATCTCCATAGTCAGACCAAATCTTGTGGTATTTTCTAAACTTATGCTTGTTATACCGCCTGTATTTATATTCTCAGGCTCGTTGTAATCATCTTTAACATCTTTCTCTGAATTATTGTATGTAGCCCACTTTGTTGAATCAACATCAGCTTTTGCAAACATTGTTTCACATGCCTTAAGGCTTTCCTCACCCCTTGTATGGTTTTCTTCAGCTAAGGCATAACATGCTGATTGCAGATTGTCTACCATGGTATGAGTGACATTGCCCTCTGTACTAACTGCTGAAAGACATGCATCATCGTTACCAATCTGATCTGGCAGATGACTCACTGTTGTTGTCTCAGATGCAGTTTCCTGCTGAGTAAATGAATCATGACCTGTCATGATGCCACCAACGCACTGTGTCATCTCCATGCCATGATCATCTAACAAAGAAAATACTACTGTTTTATCATTATCAATGATCGGTCGTCTTAGAATGCCAGCTTTGACAGAAGATTCTGAGCCAGCATGGTTCTGTAGCTCGCCTTTGTGGGATGGTATAATATCACCAATACAACTGGTCATGTCCATATCATCATCACCAGATGATGCAAACATTATGGTTTTATCCGTGACAATGGATCGCCGTTTCAAAATACCGGGTCTGTTGGAAAATTTCTCCGATTTATTGTTAAGATCGTTTTCTGGATCAGTATATTCCAGTGCATTATCTTTATCGGAAGGTAGAATGCCACCGATACAACATGTTGTTTCCATTGTGTAGTTGTCATCTGATGGTGCAAATATTACAGTCCTCTCCTCTGCTGGAGCTACAGAGCGTCTTTTTAGAATACCTGGCTTGTGTGATAATTTCTCAACAATGTCATTATTCTGTGAAAGTACACCACCAACACAAAGCGTCATATCCATCCTGTTATCATCTGATGCGCCAAAAACTACCGTCTTATCAATGCTCTTAGAATTTGTTAGTCTGTCATCAATATCTGTAGCCGATGATTTCAAATATATTTCCCCCCTGCTACCAGCCACGCCTCTATTCTCTTGCTCTAGATTAGTTGAGTTGCTTGATGTAGCTTGATCCGTCTTGTTTGACATGGTTATATTTGTCAACTCATCAATGTTGTGTGGTTCAATACATTCTGTGATCTCAAGATCATTGTCCACATTTGTGAAAACAACAGTTTTATCATATTCATGTTGTATTTCAGTATTCAAAGAATCATGCGTGGAAAAGTTAACAGAACTCTCTTTTTCAACAAGAGTTGGATTACAAGTTTTCTTCTGATTTGTCATACTCCTCCCATTGTTGCAACTACTGTCTTTAAAAACAGCGTTCTTCTTGTCAATAGTTGGGTCAAATGTTTGATGTCCTACAGCTTCTTTCAGGCCTCTGGATTGATTAAAACTATTTTCTTTCCCAGAAGTGGAAGATTGTTGTGTATTTTCTTTATCAGGTCCAGCGAGCACAATGTCAGGCTGACTAATCCCATCAGAAATGATAATACCACCAATGCAATTTGTCATATCTACAGTGCCCTCGGCTGCTGAGAATATTTCTGTTTTATCTGTCACCACAGGTTCTGATGTTGTAGCCATAGCCTTTTGTGCATTCTTAAAAGCATCATCAGGGGGCTTTCTCCTTAGATTCTTCATAAAATTTAGAAAGTTGCTATTAGTTGGACCACACTCTTTACTTGATAACAGTTTTTGCATATTCAATTTTGATTGGTCATTGTTTGTGTTAGATAATTCAACACATTCTGTTAACTCAAGTTCATTATTGTCATCTCTGAAAACAATGGTCTTATCATAAATGTCATGTCCAGTTCTCCTATATTGATATGTGTCAGTATTCTGTGAAAACTTAAATTCAGCACACGGTACAGTTTGGTGTAGAACATTTATCTCATCATCTGTCCCCTTGATCGGAATCAATGCAGTATTACCATCAGCTCTGTAGACACTCGAATCAACCACCTGGCTACAATTTATTACTTTCAGATCTGTAAGCTTATCACGCATATTAATACCAACACACCCTGCTATGTTTTCACTGCCGTTCTTTATATGACGATTTTGCAATGCACTTGATCTCTGACTCCCAACACTGCTATCTGCACCATTCATGCTAACATCCACACATGTCATATCCATCTCAGCTAAGCTGGCATTGCAAATTACGCTTACATTTTGTTGACTTTTCCAGGTTTCATCAGCAAAATGTTCTGTAGTAGAAGTAGAAGTGAGAACTGGCACACATTCTGTATATTCCAGCTGATTTCTAGTGTCTGAGAACATCCGTGTCCTGTTAACAGAAGACTGATTGTCTGATATTAACTCATGCGCAGGTGTCATACAGATCTGATTGCTCGATGTAGCATCGGGGCTATACACACTATTGGTAGTCGGATTGTGAGAGATGTCAGTTCCTTCTTCATTAGAAGTTTTAATTAGCGCTGTCGATTCATTCATATTTACTGGAATAAGTGGTCCTAAACAGTCTGTCATATCCATGTTATCAAAATCAAAGAGTGTCGACATGCCAGCTGACTTTCTGAGCATACTGTGACTAGCTGCATCAATGTTACTGCTGTTCGTTTGTTTTAGATCAATATAAAAATCTTGTGCACTCGCTGGTCCTGATGCAGGTCTAGATGCTCTGCAATCTGTTAAATCTAGCTCGGTGTCAGCATTAGCAAATAGTGTTGTTTTGTCAAATATTTCCCTCTCATTATTAAATATATTATCTCCATTTGGTTCAGTATGTTTATTTAGAGACGCCATAAAGCTACTAAAATCCATATTAGTAACATCACTCTGCATCAGATCCTCTTTGCCATAGCTGGATCGTGGTGCACAAGGAACATTCTCCTTTTCTGTTACATGTTTAACAGACTGATGCGCGCTCAAAACCTTGGTCATTTTGTCAGAAGTTCTGGTAGCATCATTCTGCTTACAGGTAGTAACTGAGTGAGTGGTCTGCTTATTTGGGCTGATCGAATACTTGTTTAAATTTGTATTCATCAATGTGCTGTAATCATTTTCATTGTTCAGATTGTACACTCCACGCTTCGCTGATGTCGGTTCTAAGCTATGGAAACACAAAGATATAAAAGATAACTTTAACTATTTAATGATCTATGGGTGACAAATAGCTTCCACAGTCGTCTAGAGAAATGTCCATTTGCCAGCTAAGAGAAGACTCTTTAGAAAGTTACTACAAGAATGGATGACTCGTTAACCAAACAAGGCACTCTAGGAGTAAATTTTCAAAGTCTTTTCTTGGCCTTGAAATGGGTATCCACTAAGCAAAAATACTGCGTTTCTTGACCAATCATTAGTCTTAAGCGTTTAACACTCATATCAGCCAAAAACAGCTTCTGTAGTGGTCTTGAGAAATGTCCATTTGCAGACTAAAAGAAGACTATTTTTGGAAATTTACCACTGGAATGACTGGCTCGATAAACGAGCCAGTCATTCCAGTGGTAAATTTTCAAAAATAGTCTTCTCTTGGTCTGCAAATGGACATTTTCTGAGAAAATTGAAGTTTTCGTGAATAAATTTGAGGTTTAAACTCTTCTACTTGAACTCACTGAAAGTTAACTTCAGAACTAAATGTAATGCTCTAAAGGGCGAACCAACAGAAGTGTCGAAATACACCAAATATTTTTGTATTATTCAGATAGAATAAAATAGATTATTTGGATATTTTCAAATCCCTAAGTAGTAAAGTTAGTTACGGAATCGTTTTCTTCCCTTTCCCATGAAAATCATGGGAGGGAAGTTATCGCACAAATAATTCTTGGGGCATGACATTGTATGACATAGAGTGAATATTTTGTTGTTGAAAATTGATAGCTCACAGCAGCTCATATACTATCATAATTAGTGAGATACAAGATAAATACTAGCATCTGATAAGTTAGAACTTGAATCTGAGCTGTATAACTATTAGACACCAGTTTCAACTATTCTGAAACCATGTGTGGCACAATCTGAAATGGCATGGCTGACGAATTACACGATGATATTGTCCCGTGAATTTTATGGGGTGTCCAAATTCATGACTTTAGCCAAAATTTTAAGTTTGTGGAAGTTTATCAAATTCGTTTTAATTCATAAAATATAATAAAAACTTATCTTTGGCATTTTTATTGAAACCTCATTCTCGTTTGTGATCCTTAATGCGTTAAAGCAAGTATGTGACTGAATGTTGTTAGAATAAGACAGATGATAATCAAAGATTGCTGAAGACGGAGGTTCCAGGCCGCACGGCGCACTCTAATAAACCATGGATCCACGCACTTAACGCTTATGATCATGTCGATAGTCACTTACAGGACTGGCGGTATGATCAGCGAACGACAAGAAGAAGAAGAAGCTGATCAATATCGTACCACACCCCAACCTTTGCATAATCACTACCAGCTTTCTTACACATGTCTCTAATGGAGGAATCCAGTTTTAGTTATGACCCGCCTATCTTTAGCTGAGCTCCACCCACCCTTCACCTGTATTGGGATAGATTGATCCCTTAGCTGCCAGACTATCAATTTTCAGAAAACTATACCAGTAAGCTGTTGAATATCTTGAAACTAATTGACTTATGGCAGCAACAGCACCCAGTCAAATTAGTTTCAAAATATTCAACAGCATCTTATTAAATAGTAAAGCCATACCAATTCGTACAACAACGCTTAGTCAGTCATCAATTAAGCATTCATAGCTAATTTATCTACGTCATTCATGACGTCATTGATTTATATGATGTCATTCTACACGTCACGTATTTGATTATGCCGTCATATCATTGATGGATAAACTGGAAAGGCCCATTAAATCAACACAACATTGACTCTTGACCTTTTGAAACAAAATCTATGGGCTCTCAAGCCAGTACAATATTCATAAGTAGGTCACTTTATTCTCCAATCAATAGGGTCCTTCAGAATCCAAAGGGGATTTATTAGGTCTCCTGAACAAAACACTAGACAAGTTTGGTAAACAGTCAAAACTCGCGATATCATGAATACGGAGAGAATTTCAATAATCGGATCACCAACAGATTTGTAGCTTTTTAGTTTCATCCAATTCAGTCTTTGACAGTGCTTTACAGCATTAGGGCATGAAAATCAGCTAGGCATCCCCATCAGGCAAAATCAGGACATGAGAATGACATCATGACAGAAATATATTAAAGCGCTTTAGAGGACTAACTTGGGAACAAACAGTCTCTGAAATCTGTTTAATAAAATTGCAAAATGTTGTTTGAAAAATAGCTGCATCAACAGAATAAAAGTTTTCATAAATAAATAGTGTCAGTAATATTGGCTGTACCTGTATAGTGCAACATATCCTTGCAATTTCAACATTTAGCTTCTTTCATTCTGAACTAGGCTTGTGCGATTATTGATTTGAGTGATCACGATCGAATAACCGTAATTACCTGATTAATCATCCTGGGTACAAATCATTCAGACATAACAACAAAAGCATATCAATGATGAAAGGTGCAATGGTGCTGCTTAGAAATGTCTATTTGCAGGCCAAAAGAAAACAATTTTTTTAAAATGTATCACTGGTATTCCTGGCTCAATTCTCGCCTAACCAAATGTCAATTTTCTTGACCTATCGCATTAAAGAATAATTAAACGTTAAATTTTGAAATATTTATGCAGTAGAAATTATTGCCGATTATTTGATTATTTAATTTTTAATTATATAAATTCAGTTTTAAAAATATTCATGATTTTCGACATAAGTGCGAAAGCCTATTCTGAAATGAAAAAATGCTGAATATTTTCAAAGCAACGTTCAGTCAAATTGTTTTCAATATTGTAAGTGCTACATTAACTTTATTACACCCAGTCAACATTATATTGTATACACAGAATGAGATGTTTAAAATGGCTATGCATACTTATCACTGTTCCTTTTCTTGAGGTTCTTCAGGAATAACAGGAATGTATCGCTGCCATGTGCTGGTGAGCACTGCTTGCTCGGAGATAGAGGCTCAGCAACAGAGAGATCTGGAAGGACTTGAGAACTCTCACGCACATTCGTTTGCTCAAATACATTATTCTCATAATTTGTGTCAGTGCTATATAGTATGAGCTCGCTCTGCTGTGAAAGCAATTCATATATAACCAGAATAAGAACCAGAACTGTGATTGCAATGCAACAACGAAGCTCACAGGTGAACATACATGCAATGCTGCTTGCTCACTTGTTATCTCCAGAAGGCTAACTATTATTTTTAGCATGACAAATTTATAATAATGCAGAATGCATGTATACATTTTATTGAACAATTACGCAATAGTATGGTGAAATAGGACATATATGAAGTAAATGACAACTGATTCATGAAGAATATCTAAATATACTGAACCAAACAAGTTTAGCAATTCTCATAAAAACACTAAATAAATATAATTTTGTAAAGAGAACGATTTCATTCGCAAATATTATTTAATTGGTGGGCCAACTTCCAATTTGAAAAACAGTTCATTGTCGCCCTAATGTAAGCATCACGCCTCTAACATGGCGCCATTCAGCGTAGGGGTCCAGGCAGAAAAATTTTCTAGAGGTGTCAATAGCCGGTGTGGCCTCCGCGCGCATTGACGACTGCCGTACACCAGGGGCAAGTCATCTCGTTGCTTCATGGCGCTGATTTTCGGATAACCCCGGGCGGCGGCCCATGTTAGGTGTAAACTTTATTAACGTTTTCAGTTCACGTTGGTTACCTGTTTTGGAATGTGGTGTCATTTCACCTACACGACGTGCAAATTTTGACCAGTGCATGCAAAATGCATTTTCACATGCATTAAGCCCACCAGTGTAAAATGCGAGAAATGATTATGATTTCATTACAGACAGCGAGACATTGTGTTGAAGAAAATTACCAGCAAATTTGATAACTTTTTGATAGCGCATAGATTTAATACAGCAAGCAAAAATTTGAAATTGCTACACTTTTTTGGCTCAGTATATGTGATAATGTCTAAACTCTGATTCTTAGAATCAGAAAGGTGGATGCAATGCAACGATGAAGCCTGTCTGATTAACATTACTCTCTATTTGTTGGTTATATATATGATGTTTGGTTGTACAAAAGGCCTGATAGGTTTGCCATGGCAAAGATATAACGAATTGTAACCAAGATTAATTGCCAATACCAGCGGGATATGTCGCTCAGGGTATCCCATAATCTCTAATTACCACGTAAATGTGAGCTGAAAACTGGAAGAAATGGCCACTAACCCACTACTCCACATTAAGTTTGATCTGTCTGGGTTTTTTGGTGATTAACAGTTGCTTTACGAGGGTCAACATTGAGGGCTACATCGCTTTGTCAAATTTAAGTACACTTTAGGATATCATATGAATTTTCAACTAGTTTTTTAGATTTCCCAAAATATTCAAGCACATTTCAAGGCAGTTCTCCGTTTTTTGTACAAAGCCTGTCTTCTTTTTTTGATGAATAATCTCCCACCAACACTCAGTGTGAACATGAATCCCTTCACCAGAACTAGGGGTCTGAGCTACATTGGGCACTAGCATGAATCAGGTATGGGAAAATACCTGCCATGCCTGGAGCTGATGAAATTTCAATCGAGATCTGGAATACAATGGACATTTTGAGGAGATGGTGCGCACGAGAGAAGACAAGTTGCTTGACTGGTCCAGGGCCATCTTTATTCCTCTTCCAAAGAAAGCGAATCAAAACGAGTGGTCAAAGCAAAATATCTGACAGACCATGCACACAAGATTCTTAAGATCATCAGGATAAAAAAGAGGTACCAACAGGAACTCACAGAACAGCCTATCAATGGAAAGGAAACCCAGGAGGAGATAATAAACATATAGAAACATCATTAAGAGAGGAAACATGATATGCCCCTATATATGTGCTTCATAGATTAAGACCTTCAACTGTGTTAACTAGTCATAACAGCGGACAAGAAATTAAAAAAAATGAAATTTAAAGGTTTCAGATCAGATAAATATAGTGAATATGGAGATTTTTCACCAAAATTAAATCATAACATTGCGTTTTCACATAAAATGCCTGCTGAAAAAGCTTTGTGTGCAGTCTCAAAACCGTTCCATATATGGATGGGATGAGAATCAAATAGACAGACAGACAGACAGACAGACAGACAGACAAACAGACATCTTTCGAGCCCCAATTGCGAAGGCGTTTATTGTTAGTATTAGAATCACAGAATATATTTTTCAAACTACATGTATTTCTGCCTATAATAAAGACAATTTACCAAATTATGGAAAGTCGCTTTAAACAGAAAATTAGTGTTCCGGCATGACATAGATGTTGGTCAAATTAACAGGTGTCATTATGCATTGATATGCTCCATAGACGATACATAAAAATTTCATGAGTTGAGATAGTGCGATTCTTTGTGACATTTTTGGTATGATGTAGGTATACCAAGAATGGGATACAATTAGCATTTCATTCTCAATCACCGATACCTTTCTAAAATGATCGTGAGAAATTTGATTACATGATCCAAATAGAAGTCCATTTCATGGAGATAATTTTATTTTTCTTCAGAAAGATTTTGTATTATATACCTACAACCCAATTCTCAGAAATACAGGTTGGAAGATTGAATACCTTACACATTAATAGAAGCCGAGGCTATAAAAAGGCATAATACAGTATGTGTTGTTATTGGATTTATCTTCATCCATACTCAAAATACAGAATTCTGAACAACATTTAAGATGTTAAGACAATTATTAGAATTTATATCGATTCAGTCTGTACGATATGTGCATAAAACTATGTAAATAATTATGTAAAATACATCATATATTGCGATGCGATACAGGATATGTTATGCCTTGGGTGCATATGGTCCAACCTGGAACTCATGTACACTAGTCTATGTAGGCCATCGCTTTACTCTATGTCTATCTAAATATATCATACCTGTGAAGTGCTTGATGGTGCTTGTATATTACCCGTCAACAACTTGTCCAAGCCTAGTAATCATAAAACCACAGAATTAGTCAAGTTAGTACTGGACTGAAATCATGTACAACATCAATGACAATACAGTCTACAATCACAATTGTCAGGCACGTCCTAACTGAATATGTTCATAACTCATATTGGGGAGAACTTCAGAAGCGCATTAGATTTGGGCAAACAATTTTGCTTTGCATAACTTGTTTTACAGATTTACCCACAAAATATAAACACATGAATGAAATTGTCACCATGGAAAACAGATTGTGAATATTTATATTATTTCCTTGCGAACAAAAATGTGTTATATCAAATTACATGTAGGCATACCGTATAAAATCTAACCGATATCCGACTGGGTCATTCCATGTCAAGTGAACCAATATTCTAGAAGTTGAACATATGACCAACTCAGATTTATTTGAAAAAAATCACCAAAAATCAATATATAGAAAATACTGAGAAAGCCAAAATTTCAGACGTCTGGGACAATTTCTGATAGAGTTATGGGATTTCAAAGATTGGCCCATTCTGCCCTAAATTTCATTCGCGGGTACATTTCAGCTAAAATGGAGTTTTCAAATCAATATTTATATGCTTTATAGTAAAGTTAGAGACTTGAAACGTTGCATACAGACTAACTGCCACCTGCTCTTTTCAGAAATCCAATCAGAAATTGGCTATATAACAATTATAATTATAATTATAACAACTGAGCTAGTTCCTTACAAATATTGGTGAAAATCTCATTGGCAACTTTTTCTTCATAGTTCAGAAATATTTTTCTATGTCTAATGTGAGGGTTATAGTGCAATGGCTTATGTTACTGAGAGTTTAAGTCACTAAAAAGGTATTTCCGGGAGCATGACTGCATAGCCTTCATATCTACTGAAATAAAGGTGATCAAAAATGGTCATAAACCGAAAACAACAATAATTTCACAATTTTCAGATGCTGATTTGGTAACGTAGAGTGATAAAAAATTACCAAACTTCTGTCATGTGTCTCTCATGTCCCTAAATGCCTGTAAAAATTTCAAAGGTGTTTCTCAACTCCTTCACATTAAATATAAATTTTCAATATGTGCACATATTTACTAACATCGTTCATACCTTTAATATTAGTCATTTGTATTTACCTTTGTATTAGGCATATATCCTTGTACAATAACAGCCTAGGTTACAATCTCCTCATGGATACTTCTCCTTGAAGTGAGATAAAACTTTAGCCTAATCTTGTTTGGATAAAATATACTGTCTACCGCCATGCCCAGTGAGCTGGGGTGCATCTACACAACACAGTACATGTTCAAATGGAAGCCAGCATGTCTGTCTTCTAACTGTCCATTTCTAAGGGTTTTTCTTCATGAAATCCACAAGTACATCATGTTCTTCATCTGATCAGTCAATGATGTTGCCTATGTGCCAGTCCTGATCATATACACAAGAATGAAGGAAATTTCAATTTCCCTTTCTCTGAGATCTAACAATACTTACCATTACATTACTTATTGAATAACAGCTCAACTAAAGCTGTGCACTAGGAATATAGATTTAGAAAGCTCTACCGGCTCCTGGAACTGGGTAACCGGTTCCCAACAACTGGGTAAGACCTACACGGACCGACAAGTTTGGGACCGAATCACATTCACATCACCGCTCCCACGCCCACCCCTTTCTCCTAAAAAGGGAAGAGAACTAATGAACATGCATCTCGCCTGAAACACAAGTGTGCCAAGAGGATTAACAGCTCTTGACACACATAAGCCGGGGAATGAGCATGAATATATAAGATGAATGATCATGTTATATAAACATAATACAAAAAACAGTCAAACTTGAATTACATCATGATTATTGGATTCCAGATGTGGTGCCATGAACCAACCCACTTTCAGCCAAACCTGTCACAGACGGTTGAATTCCTCTCACCTGGCCATGCCTGTTCTAACTACTTTTGCTTTTCAAAATTATCAAAAGGAGATGAACAGTGTGGCCACTAGACTATCGTTAAAAAACAGCTAAAGCAAGTGTATTGGTGGAGTCTGACATGTCCCTCATATAGTAATCCGTGAAAGAGGACTCAACAGTGCCATTGTGCAATGGCCATCATGTCCCCTGACGGGACACCATTGAATAGGACGATCAAGGTGGCTATTCCTTTAACATCGTGAGCCCTAGCACATTGCACCTGGTACCCAGACGCAATCTCGTGGGTAGGCTGAATGCATTCTACTACCCAACGAGAGATAAAATCCATGGATGCGCCGCCATATGGCTTCTTATGGCAGATCCACAGATATCTATCATTTGACCGTAGAGTCCATCCGTTTTTTGTACTTGGTCAAAGTACGGACTGGACACCAGGCACTGGCATCACGATCAAACCTAGTTAGTTTCGGTATAATGATCGGTTTGCCCGGATATTTCAAAAATTGATTCTTTGACATAAATTCTGCTATTGGCAGCAGTCACAGACCCTCTCCAGAGACAATAAATCGGTCCCTCTCTGCTGAAAGCGCATGGATCTCACTACGCCTTCTTGCTGAGGAAGCTGTCAATAGAAAGACTGCCTTAAGAGTCAGATGCTTTAGACTAGCCAAACCCAAAGGTTCGAAAGGGTGCTTGGCTAGCAGATTAGGCACCAAAGATACTCCGGGCTGGAATGACTACCGGTTGTCTCGGTGAGAGATTGCTCATTCCCTTCACCATCACATTTAACTGGGCCGCCTCTGGACTATCTCTGTTGGCTAGACAAGGATTAACTGATGCCAAAGCTGACTTGTATCCAGCAATTGTGACAGGAGTCAGTCCTGAATAGAACAACTCACAGAGAAAGTCTGCTATTTGCTGAATAGTGGATTGAAAGGGATCAATATCCTTTCTGTCATACCACTCTGCAAATTTGTTAACCTTGTGGTTATATGACTTGAAGGCTGATCTCCTTTTCGCAGTGTGATGAAACTCGCAGCCTGTTGAGAAAAGCCTTCCGACGTGGAACGTTGTTTAATAACATCCATGCAGTCAATTTCAACATCTCGGGCCGCTTGTGTAGGAAGCAGCCCTTGGCCTGGGAGATTATGTTCAGAATCTTGGGCAGCTGCACTGGATTGTCCACCAGCAGATCTAGAAGATCTGTGAACCACACTCTGCTGGGCCAATATGGCGCTATTAGCAGGACCAGGCACAGCTCCTCCCTGATCTTCACCAAGACCTTCGGCAGAAGGATGGTGGGTGGGTACGCGTACACGTGCATCCCTCTCCAGCTTATCGCGAGAGGGTCTGTATCGACGACATTTGGATCTAGAATCGGCGATACATAAGTCATGATTTGAGAATTTTCATCTGTGTGGCGAACAAGTCCACGTTCGGTTTGCTTCAATGCTCGAAGATCATTCGTAGAACTGGAGGGTTAAGAGACCATTCTGTTGGCAGAATTCTCTGTCCGCAAGACAAAGCATCCGCCAGAATGTTCAATCACCCAGGAATGTGAGCTGCTTTCAAAACAACTGAGTAACTCCTGCACCATTAAATCAAGAGCCACACCTTCATACAGTGTGGGTGACCTGGTCCCTCCTTGGCGATTTATGTATGATACTACTGTCGAATTGTCCGACCGTATCAATATCGCCTTGCCCCTGACCTCTGGAAGAAACTCAGAAACCTGTGCCAACCCCTGTTCATTGGAATGTGGAAATATGCATCTTTCAGTTCGATTGACACACACCACATTCCTTTCCTCAACCCTGCCATTACCGAGTTTCCATCTGGAAGCGAGGCATATGGATAAACCAATTCAATGGCCTGAGATTGAGTATGGTCTCCATACCTCTGTGCTCTTGGGGACAAGGAACATGTTTAAATAGAAGCCTGGAGTGTTCTGGTTTGCTGGTTTTATTGCTCCCTACAGAAGCAAACCTGATACTTCGTTCTGAATAGCTTATAACTTGTCTGACTCCCCCTCTTAATAAGAGAGAACCGTTTTGGTCTTAGCTTGACTGGTCTAACTGGCAGCGCTGTTCCTGTCGCACAGGTGCGGTCCAGACGGATACGAAGGGAGCTATCATACCCTCAGGTATGATCCACTCCCTTCTTTCCGCCCTTGGATCAGGGCCACCACTAGGGTGGGAAGGGCCTCCACAACCTTCCTCGCCTTCTTAGCCGCAGGTGGCTGAGAAGGCCCAGTAAGAGCAGAAGGAGCTGACTTGGCTTTCACCTTGCTCTTATGCTTCTGCTTCTTGGAGGAAAGCTGAGCAGCTAGCGATTTCGCTACAGCCCCTAGTGCATGCGCCTGACGCACTAGCTCCAGCTGTAGGTTCACCGCTAACCAACTGCGCAATGTTGGCTGTGTTTTCTAGAATGGCCGTTCAGGGGTGTTCCAAGCAAACGCTCCCTGACAGCGGAAGCCGGACGCATATGGTCAAGGACCATCTGCGTCCTAGACTTGGTCACACGTGCCTGCACCCTTGCCAGTGTGTCCATTGACAGCACAAGGCCGTTGTTGATGCACGAAAACGCAACAGGTGGCACAGGGTGGCCTGCCCCAGGTTCAGCCCACACCGACTGAAGCAAGCGATAGGAATGATTGGCAGCGTTCATAGCTGCCCTCACCCCCTCATCGCAGAGGGACAGGACTTCCTCGCTGTGTGCCTGGCTCTTGTCCACAAGTGCCTGAGCAGGGCCACCTGCTCCTGCACTCTGGATGCCAAGAACCCAATGGTCATCCTCAGTGACCGTTGGAACAACACCATAACGCTCGTACTCCCCCCTGGGGATACGGCACCTTGCCCGCACCTCCCTAGAGACCGCACGGAGCTGACTCTTAGTCGCGAATTGCTTGGCATAAATAGCGTCTAGCAACTCCTTAAACTTGGGATCCGAGCCACGGGCAAGACCCCTGTCTGAATGGATGCCACCGACGGATGAGGCATGTCTTCCTCAGCTGTGGCCGAGACCACGGACGGGTCCACCATGGCTAGCCAAGCCAGCGCATCGGACCAGTCCACAGGTCTACCAGCAGCAGTCTCCCAGCAAGGAGCCACTGCTGGATAGCCAACAACACCGGTACTGTGCGGTTCCGCCGCCACCCCATGAAACACATTGTTCCATGAAGTAGGCCCGCACGGAAAACTGTGCGGACCCGTAGCGGTTACGGAACCGTGGCCATACACGGGCGCCAATGGCACCCCATGTGTGGCCACTGGACCAGGCAAGATAAGTGTATACCACGCCTGGCCAGCAACACCCATCACCGTGTAGGTTTGTGGCAAACCAACCAGCACTGGACGGGTGCCGAGTACCGGTATAGCCTCAACTACGGCCGGAGCGGCTGCCATGGTGTGTGCCAAACCAGACAAATGTTGAGGGGTTCCGTCCAGGACGGAATCGACCTCTATGCGCTCCACCCGCGGTATCTCAGGCCACAACAACCTCTCCTCTTCAGCCTCCTCATCCTCAGACCCCAAAGAGTTGTCTTGGCGGACGCTCCCATGCCCGACGGACCGGTTACCGCTACTGGACCACCCAGAGGTGGCCGCAGAGCAGGAGTACCTGCCAGGCCGGAGCCCGACGGGACTGCCAAAGAGCCATACAAGATGCAACCCCCCCACCCACCACCTAAATACTGGGTCCATACCGGACACGGAGGTTGCACCACAGTTTTTTGTATCAAAGACGACACCAGCGTGGGTAGGACACTATGCAAGAAGCCTTGAATACCGGGCCCAAACCACGCCGGGGGTGTCATCTCTGAACCCTCCAACTGCGGATGAGGAGCGCCACCAGGGGCCGAAATGGACGCTCCTCAATTTTCTGTCTGCCTGACCCCGCGTCAGACCCCGCCAAGTCCTTCTGGGCATGGAACTCGACCACCAATTTGACGGGCCAGGATGCACAGACATTACAACGATCGTCAACATCACACCTTGCACATCGGTAACAGACATGGTCCTTAAAAGCTAGTTTCACGAACTTGTGGCACTCCGGGCATGATGGCGGGGTAGGCTTGGCCTGAAAACAAGCACAAGGCCAAAATAAGCAAGCGGAACGAAACAGGAATGGAAGGCAGACAAATAATTTTCAAATATTTTCACAATAAATTATAAGATTAACCCTCCAGCACCCAACACCCGCAACGTTACAACCAAGAGCGCGTAAGCTGGCAAAAAGAAAGAGGGTGGGCCAGGAACCATATCGGATATCGCGGTATATTTAAGAATTAATTCCAAAATTATACTACGCAAATGAACGCCAAACAATACGAGAAAGAACAACATATTGAATTAACATTACTGCTGTAGAACACAGTAAAGCCGCAGAACACACATCTTAATCAAGAATTTTGAGATCAATGATCAATACAAACAGATCGTGATTACACGCAAAACTTGACATAATTCAAGGTTCTTATACAAAAGCGCACGCAGCTACCAAGAATAAGATGCATGAATTAATGAAACATTTCCATCACCAAATAATCCGAGCAGTAAAAGGGTGTGACGTCACCCGCTTGGACCATACGGTTGAACGACGTAAGCCGATTTGAGTGTTAAACAAGAGGCACGATGGTCCTGTTATCACTCACCTGGAACATTGGCATTTCAAGTAATCTTACTTAAGTTTTACCTCCATCGGTGTCACTTCCAATGACTTTCAGTCAAATGGTTTAATTTTCGAGATATTGACAACAATCACTGGACTGTTTTTTTGCATTAGTGAATTTGAACAATGTTTAAGCGAAAATAGATGATATTAGTGCTAACAACAGCTGGTTTCTTAACTGTCTCACTGCTGCAAGCCAGTGCAGCCAATAATTTCAATTTTCAAAAGCTCTTGACTTGTTGAATATTTTGAAAACAATTCAACTGAAAGTTGTTGATTGCTGCAAACAACTTTCAATCAAATACATTTCAAAATATTTTTAAGAGCATAGATGTCAGAGCACATAATACATATCTTAAATATTTAGGCAATGATGGAAAGGCTAATCTGTTAATTGGAGTTTAATCTACTTTGGCAATAAAATCTGACATGGTGATAAATCATTGGACAGTGGAAACAAACCCTATGAAAGTGACTGCAAATATTTAACGGGTGATAACTCTGGCATTTGACATCCTATCAGTTTCATTTTCACAACACAGCTATTAGATGCCGGCTTTAACATTGTGGTCAAGTTTAGTAGTGTCAATCCGTCAAGAAATAACAAAATGAGCCACCATTGTTGGGGACGGACAGCTGATGGATGGACGGACATACAGAAGACGGAAAGGGTCATCACTATACGACCTCTGGCTGACAAGTAAGCCGAGTTAAGAAAACCAATTTCGGCTTCAAAATCCATCAAATAAAAAAATTGAATATGGCATCCAAACACGCTAAAATTTGATTGGTCCATGGTGGCCATGTTTTTTACCTATCAATTTCCCATGAACGAACTTTAATGGCCCTTAGTCCATAATCATATCCCCAAAACTTCAGCCCGATCCATTCAGCGGTTCTGCAGAAGTCGTTTTCACGAAAACTAGGTCATCCAAGATGGCCACCGAACCATTTGGCCAATCAAGTTCCTTCGAACAAACTTGGTTCAGCTCTTGCCCTATATAATATTTCGTGAGTTTTGAATTGATCCACCAAGCGGTTTCGGAGATTTTAAAGGTTTCTAAAAATTGGCCAAAATCCAAGATGGCCACGGGCAAAATTGACCGATCGACTTCCTTTGAACGAACTTAGATCTGTATGCCCTAAGGATGCTTCCTGCCAAATATGATTAAAATCGGCCCAGCAGTTCTTGAGAAGTCGCTTAAAGAAAAATTGATGGATGGATGGATGCCGGACAGACGATAGACGGTCGCCACGGCATAAGCTCACATGGCCATTCTGACCAGGTGAGCTAAAAACTGTAGACAAACGCCAACATTTCATATTACTGCCCGATCGCCGTAGAGATTTAAAGGAAGCGATCTTATCTGGCATATTTCGTTGTAACCACACATCCCAGTTCCGGGGTTCCGAAAATGGGACATGCAACACACACATGAAATTTCAGAGACATAAATCTCCATATAACTAGAGAAATAAAATGAAAGAATATGACCTGAGATTCAGTGGCGCTTTCCATTATTAATCCAGAGGTAAGAAACAGGCACAAAGCACAGAAAACACACACAGAAAACTAGAATTTCTCCTGAGGAAAAAAGCTTGTATCTGTTGTTGCTATGCAAACAAGATTGGCGTCTCTGGCTGGTGGGTACCCGGTTGTTGGTTCCAGGGGCCGATAGCTTTTTAAATCTAGATTCCTAGTGAACAGCTTCAGTTGAGCTGTTAGTCAATAAGTAATGTAATGGTAAGTATTGATCGAAGGAGAAATATACCTTACAGGCTGATAGTTCACTATTTCTGATATTGCCTTTTCTGTGAGTGAAATCGCTGAATAGATGGAGTCAGATGAAATGTGATACATCTTTAAATGCTTATCTGCATCGGGAATGAAACAGTGATGTGATCTGGTGCCAGGAAATGTCTTAACAGTCTCGTACCGATTTTCTAATTTAAATGTTTCTGTGTTTTGCTGAATTTCATCACAAGAAACAAAAAAGAATTTAATTCCTTTGACATTTTGTGAACACCAATTAAACATTTGCTGTGGTGCAAGAATTTTATCATTTAATGGTGCCTGTAGACTTGCTCTTGCAGCCAATCGTTTTACTGTGCCTCCTATACCATCACAAGGGCTCTTGCCATGAATATTTGCGAAGAAGTGCCATTGTGCATAAACGTCAGTCATCTCTGTGGTTGGCACCATTGCATAGGTTGCTAAAATTTGTGTAATTTTTATACTGATTACCAGCATCATCTAAGAAAATTTATCAAATTTCTTTTTCACGAGTGAGATGACATACTTACCTCCCTAACACTCTTGATATACTAGTATATCGGCTCTAGATTCAATAATATTCAGAATTATAAAAAGTTAGGTGCCCCTACTGGGCAGGTGGAATGTACACAGTCATGCACATGTCAGACCCGACCTCTGCGCATGCGCATACTGGTACTTCCATTACTAAATATTGGCTGACATAGAAGCAACTATTCAAATAACCAAAGGACCAGGCCTCCGTGGGGTGGAGTGGCCGGGATCCTGTTAGGGAGGTAAGTATGTCATCTCACTCGTGAAAAAGAAATTTGATAAATTTATTTCATATCATGAGAACATACTTACTCCCTAACACTCTTGATAAAAGCCAGAATTTGAAAGTAAATTTGGCGGGAGGGAGGCAAGGTCCTAAAACCAGCTCACCCTCGAAGAGACTAGCTCTTTGAATTTCCAAGAGATTTAAAACATCTGAAATTGTGTCTGAAACACAACCAGGAATAGAATTTTTAGATAATCGACCGATGAAGAGAGATTGATCAAAAGGCAAATGCACTCTCCACACACACACACCCCCCCCCACCCCCTCTTTCTGAGGAAGGTTAGGAAAAAATGCTGCTCTAAATGACTAGCACATTCTCTAATACTTTAAACAAGTATTACTAGACATTGGACAAAGAAGAATTGCTTCATTTTCAAAGAAACTCTCTGAAAGAACCACAATTAAGAGACATTAACCATCACCCTATTAATTAATAACATGACACAACCAACATGACAAAAAAACAAAATGGTCACATATACTGACCTCTGATGTCTTGAGCGCAGAAATCACCTCTTCCCCCATATGGATGAAGAGAATGTAACCAGAAATAGTAGGGATTCCCTACTAACAAATGTGATATTTGTAAATAGCAGAGGAGGAAAATCTAATCACAAATAAATACCTCTGAATTATTTTCTGAGGACTGAGACGGCGAGCGGGTTGGAAGTGTCATGGAGATAATGGTCGTAAAACTCTCGATTCACAGTGCTACTGACATAATGTCTTCAACAGAAACACCATTAAATAATGTCGTGGAAGTTACCACACCATGCACACTATGAGCCTTGGCTCTATCTACTTGTTTTCCAGTGGCTGTCTTATGACAGAATTGAATGCATTCTACTATTCATCTGGAAATAGTGTCTCCTGACGCCCTACCATGGGGTTCAATATCTGACAACCATAGGGAGCATGGGTCAGACTGCCAAACCTGATTCCTTTTCTTGTACTTATTTAAGGCACGGACAGGACACCATGCTTTAGCACCAGGATCATATCTGGTTAAGGCAGGTAAAATTATAGGTTGAACCAGGTATTTTAAAGATTGATTCTTAGCCAAGAAATTCAATCTCGGTAGAAGCTTACGGCCTTCACCTGTAACTATATAACGGTCAGGCTCAGCAGACAAGGCATGAATCTCACTTCTGCATCTGACTGAGGCTGCTGCAGTTAAAAATACAGTTTTAAGTGGCAATAATTTAATAAAAATAGCACTAAGTGGTTCAAAAGGTTTATCACTCAAAACTTGAAGAACCAGAGAAAGACTCCATGACGGTGTCTGTGGAGGATTTCTCGGTCTAAGACTGCCAATACTTTTGTTAAGAGTATTTAGAACACATACTTCATTGCTTCCCCTCTTTGCCAAGCAAGGGATAACAGTCATTAATGCTGATTTATATCCAGCAATAGAATTAGGCTTAAGACTATAGGCGTCATACAGATGACAGAGAAAATCAGCTACTACCTGAATAGATGCACCATTGGATTGATACATCTCTTTGAGCACCATTCTGCAAATCTGTTGATTTATAATTATATGCTCTGGAGGTTGACCCCCTTCTGGCTCTGGCCATGAAATTGGGTGCTTGCTTAGAAAAGCCCTCCTTAATTGCAGATTTTTTGACAACATCCCTGCAGTCAATTGAAACATTGACGGATTGTTGTCAAGGGTCTTGCCCTAGAAGATAATGTTGTTCACCAGAGGCAGAGGAACCGGATTGCAGACCAGAAGGTCCAGCAGATCCGTAAACCATGATCAGCTTGACCAATTCGGGGTGATCAGAAGCACTTGGCATTACTCCTTTTTGATTTTTTGAAGAATCCTTGGAATCAGGATTGTTGGAGGGTATGCGTATGCATACATTCCCTTCCAACTGATAGCTAGCGCATCTATTGCAATAGCGCTTGGATCTGGAATCGGGGAAACGTACGTCGTCATCTACGCATTCTTCTTCATTGTGAATAAATCTATGTTGGGTTTTCCCCAATGATTGAACAGATGATCCTCCACAAATTGATTTAGTTGCCATTCCATAGGCAGAATGCTCATCCTTCAGTTCAATTAGTCTGCTAACAGATTCAGCCTTCCCGGAATATGAACTGCTTTCAAGGTGATCATATGATCCATGCACCAGCAAAGCAGTTTCCATGTCATCATACAGAGACTGGGCAACTTCGTTTCGCCCTGGTGGTTTATGTAACTAACTACCGCTTAGTTGTCTGAACGTATTAACAAACTTTCCCTCCACTTCTTTTAAGAAGTGTTCCAGGCCTAGAATTACAGCCCGTAATTCTAGCGTGTTGATATGCTCCTTTTGACTAATCCAGATTCCAACGCCCTGATATTCTGGCTTCTTCCAGGCAAGCTCCCCATCCCTCCATCAATGCATCCGTTAACATCTTTACTTGAGGGCGCGGAGGGGTCAGCATGACCCCCGCCAGGAGATTCTCTCTCTCCATCCACCAATGAAGGTGATGATGAGAGGATCCAACACTTGAATGCATGAGTCCAGTGATCCTGAACTCTGCGTCCACTAAGTCATGAGAAACAGCTGATTCGGCTGCCTGCGCAAGGCCGCCTCAAGAATGACTGGTTCCATTGAAACCATCAGACCTAGCATTCTCAGATAGACTTGTGCTAGAACATAACGACTGCTGCAAACCAATTGAATGCATGAGAGGAGATTCTCCACTCTCTCCTGGGATGGATAAACATATCCTATCTCCAGATCGAAGACCATACCCAGGTAAACAAACTTCTGGGATGGAGTCAGCTCTGATTTCTGAATGTTGATTATCCAGCCTAAATCTGTGAGAGTTTTCAAAACTATCACCAGATTTGCTGTCAAGTTTTCTGGGTTGTGTACTTTTAGCAACCAGTCGTCTATGTAAGTGTGAACTGCTATATTTCTCCTGCGGAGGTATGCTGTGATAGCAAGGACCACTCGAGTGAAGACCCTCGGAGCCGTCGAGATACCGAATGAGAGAACTTTGAATTCCCATTGGCGTCCCTGAAAAGCAAATCTCAGGAACCGACGAAAACTCCTTGCAATGGGAATGTGGAAATAAGCGTCTTTCAGATCTATCGATGCTGTCCACATCCCCTTCTCTAACCCCAACAACACTGATTTTATTGTTTCCATTTTGAAACTCAGTGTGTCTATAAACTTGTTTAGAGGTTTGAGGTTGAGAATTGGTCTCCACCCCCCAGTGTTCTTTGTCACAAGAAACACGGTTGAATAGAAGCCCGGGAAATCCTACGCCGGTTGAATTGCTTCTTTTAGAATTAGAGATTCTATCTCCTCTTCTATACACAACCGCTTGTCTCGATCTCTTGAAATTTGAGTCCAGACTGGTACCAGAGACAGAAGCAATGGCGGACTTATTATCCACTCTGGACTGCATCCGCGTGAAACCATTGCAAGACTAAACGGTCCTGAATTAACCACCCCCACTCCTGAATGTGGAAAGTCAAACGACCTCCCACCGGTGCACCTAGGGTTAGCAGGGTGCACATAAATTTTAGAAGTGGGTGTGTCTCTGGTACGTGTGACAACACCAAAGTGGTACCTGTGGCAACCGAAAATTCTTTTAGGCCATCAGGCCCAGTTACCACGCGCTGCTCCGCACGTGCCATGCCCAGCGCCACGTGCACCTCAGTGCGCGGGCTGCTGCCTGGCTCGCTGCGCTTGAGGTTGGTTTCTGAACCTGGCCAGCCTGCTGATCTCGGACACTGCCAGCACCGCCACGAGCGTACTGCTGTCGTACAGCCGAGGGCTGAACATGCACGTGTTCTCTGCGCAACACTTGAAATAGTGCGCGCAGCACCCTCTGATTGGTGACCACGTTCACTGTCTCTTGGAGGTGCTGACAACCCTCACCTCCAAAAAGACCAGCGCCTGTCATTGGCGCTTGCGATATGAGCGACTTGAGCTCCTGGGACAGGCACAAATTGTCCAAGGCAAATGTGCGCCTCATCCTCAGTGACTTAGTCAACAACCTAGTCAAACAATCCAATGCCAGGTTGATCCCATCTTGGATGGCTCGTTGCACTGTCACTGGCCAAGGCTGCTGGTGAACCAAGGCTGCCACTACCCCTGATAGCAGCTGAGAGAAGTGAGACAGCACACTGATCGCTGCTCGCGAACTCTCCTCGGTATCATGCAGATCGGTGTTAGCTGAGCGCATAGGGCCCGAGCACAGCGCTCCCGTGTCAGCTCGAGAGCCTTCTTCCCCCCAGAGCGGCGCGGACAATCGCACTAAGTCTGGGCGCTATACCATACCAAGTGTACTGACTGGAAGTAACTCGGCAGCGTCTAGCAACCTCGCAGGGGGGCCTTCGCGAGGCGACCTTTCGGTCTAATTGATGCCTCTGCCGCAGTGAACATATCTAAGATATGCTCAGCATACGGCAGAGACTGAGCCGAGGTGGTCAACGGCTTAGCCCGTAACAACACCCGCGGGTTACTGGCGGCCGTATCATCCACGGAGAGCTCTGGTCTGACAGCGAGGAGCCACGTGCATGCGTCAGACCAGTATGCGCATGCGCAGAGGTGGGGTCTGACATGTGCATAACTGTGTATATTCCACCTGCTCAGTAGGGGCACCTAACTTTTTATAATTCTAAATATTATTGAATTTAGAGCCGATATACTAGTATATCAAGTGTTAGGGAGGTAAGTATGTTCTCATGATGTGAAAACTAAAATACATAATGTTCAACACTTGAGGTAAGATATCCTTGATATAATCCACAACAGTGGAAATAAAACAGCGAACAGTATTAATATCGTGTTTCTAACCATCAGAAATAATGCAAACACTAATGCATGCACATAAGTCTGCATCCTTATGGTAAATTGCAAATAGATGCAAAGTTGTTTGACTGTGGTCCCAGTGATGTCCTTGTACTGCATCCTGTATAATAAAGCTGTAATTTTCTGCAAAGTCTAGTAAAATTATTAAAAAGTATTTTCAACAAGACATTCCTTGGAAGACTAAGAAGCTTGACTGAGCCTTGGAAATGAAATGACGAGGCCTTAGTTTATCACAGCGTTCACAAACCATCTCAATGAAATAGACAGACTGGCGATTGAAGCGTTACTAATGTAGTACGATCTGTGTGCATCCATTGTTTATAAGAAGCAGTGTCACCTAGATCCATATCATTGCAGTTTAACAGTTCAGTCAGGTATTGCTTAAGTTCATCAGATCCAGGACAACTATCACATTCATGTAGCATGCTGTTTCTTTCATTGACATTACATACAAGTTTGTCCAAGAGTGACTTGTAATCCAAATGTTCAGGGAAAACTGAACACAGTAACTTAACATTTTGATGTATTTCGCATACACACACATTGTGTGAACCCTTGCTACCAACAGTCACACACCATTTTGTATTCTATATAAGCGGGGTTATTGCCTTAGGTAATAACCCATATTTATTTCCGCATATCAGAGATTGGTGTCTTTTCCGGAGTTCCGAGTCCCAGTTTTAACATTACTAGACTCACAGAATAGTGACGCTTTACGCAGGAAATAGACTGCTGTGTAAGCAAATTCCTTTTCACTTCCGCCCATCATCAAAACAGTTTCAAGAAAATTTGTTTTAAAAATCTTTGTTATTTTACGTGTACGTTTCATAAATTCAGTCTAAATTATGTCAGCTAGAGGAAAGGGCAAGCGCCCGGCTAATCCAAGTTCGTCGATGGCTTCAAAACCGAAGAGGAAGCAGCCCCGGGTGCAGATGCCGTCCGATACTAACGCGACTCGTGCGGTGGCGAATGCGACTGTGTCAAACGACCAGCCCGAAGTTGAGATTTTAACGCTATATCCGGATGTGGATGAGGCGGGGCCAAATTCTGGAGGGACGACGAACACACCTGGTGAGAGTATGGGTGGTTTTATTGATTTTCAGCAGGCCTTACTGGCCTCTGGAATAATTAATCCAGGTGGCACACATGTGGAGTCGTCGACCACTAATGTGGGACAAACAGACGCATCACAGCCATCGTGTTCTGATGATTTTTGCGGGGATTTAGAGCGCATAGATTGCGGCAGCGAAGATATGATTGCCCAGGTTCCCCAGTCTATTCATCAAAAAATTTGGAATGATCATTACATCAATTTATCTTTATTATTGAAAGGCACTTTAGAGTTGGACGAATTATCATCAGGTACTGTACTGTATCTCAATGATGATGGGGCTATTAAAACTAAGCAAAAAATGGTAGCAGATAAGTTGTCAAGTATCGAAAAGTGGAGAGGCGTTTTTAATTTTCATTGCCATATACATTAAGAAACACCCAGACACTATATCAGATTTGTTACAGTATGTATCCATTATCCACGAAGCGGCGCACCGCACCCATGGTTTTGCGTGGCGTATATATGATGAGCAATTCAATCTTCGTCACGTACTTGGTCCAAAATCATGGGGAAAAATCAACGCGGATTTGTGGTTGCGTGTAATGACATTTCAGGGTGGTATGAATGATCAGCAGGGGCCAAACCTTTCTGCTTTGACTTCAATAAGGGTGGATGTACATGTGGAGATCATGTAGGTTCCAGCATGTTTGTATCGGATGTGGTGTGTATGGTCACGGGAAGTGGAGTTGTTACCAGTCACAATCGAGCACACTTACCCAAGCCTTGGGTGGTTATTTTCATAAATTTCGGGGAGGTAGACAAATGAACCAGCAGGGCCGGGGACAATTCACTCCCGCCACATCATTCAAGGAGGGAAAATGAAAAGAATTTTGAGTTGGCTAAAACACCAATTAATTTGAAAAAATTGCATGAGGAATTATCCTTTTATGCACATTCAGATGCTAGTTCTATATTTGAAGGTTTTAAGTGTGGTTTTTCATTGAAACATACTGGCCCGAGAAATCATTTTGAGCCTAATAACTTGAAGTCTGTAAAGATGCACCCACATATTGTCAGGGAAAAAATTGACACGGAAATTGGGGCTGGTCGTATGGCAGGTCCATTTCAAACTATTCCTTTTACAAACTTACGAGTATCACCAATTGGTCTAGTCTAAGAAAGAGCCATGGGATTTTAAGTTAATTCACCATCTGTCACACCCATTGGGAGAGTCTGTAAATGATTATATATTGATCCGCTATTGTGCTCGGTTAGATACACTAGTTTTGATGAGGCAGTGCATATGATCCAAGACCTGGGTCCAGGGTGCCTACTTGGAGTCTGATTTAAAATCAGCTTTCAGACTGCTACCAGTAGCTCCTGAGGATTTTGAGTTACTTGGTTTTAAATGTGACGAAAGATATTATTTTGATACGTGTCTGCCTTTTGGCTGTTCCATAAGCTGTAGTACTTTTGAAAGATTTGCTTGTTTTTAGGAATTTTTTGTGAAAAGGTATGCAAAACATGGACGAATCATACATTATTTGGACGATTATTTTTTGGTAGAGCAAAAGATACACTTGATTGCCAACATGTAATGGAAGTCTTTCATTCATGCATGGATAGTTTGGGCATACCAATTGCAGAGAACACAATGGATCCCCAAACGGTGATTTGTTTTTTAGGCTTGGAAGTTGATTCAGTAAAGATGACAGTTAAATTGCCCATGGGAAAAGTAGCAGAAATTATCGCAAAAATTGACGCAGTGTTAACTAAGGAGAAAGTGAGGTTACGAATGATGCAATCATTGATAGGAGTTTTGAATTTTGCATGTAAAGCAGTGGTACCCGGTAGGCAATTTTGCAGGAGGCTGATCAATTCAATTTGTGGTTTTACCAAGCCACACCACATGCGTATCACTAAGAACATGCGTTGTGATCTGGAGTTATGGCTAACATTTTTAAAGAATTTTAATGGAGTGTCAGTATTTCGTGACCGTTTTTGGTCCACTAATGAAGATGTTCAGCTTTTTACAGGTAGTGCTGCGGCCCGAGGTTTGGGATTTGGGGCTTACTTTGCAGGAAAATGGGCTTGTGCACAATGGTCAGATAACTGGTTTCAAATTGGATTGACAGACGACATTACTGTGTTGGAGCTATTCCCTTTATTAGTGTGTCTAGTTCTGTGGGGGGAGTTTGCGAAATAAAAAATTCTTTTCAGGTGTGACAATATGGCGGTGGTCCATATAATTAATAAAATGTCATCAAGGTCAAAGTATGTCATGGTCATTTTACATGCTTTTACTTTGAAGGCCTTGGAACTAAATGTTATGGTGAGGGCATGTCACATTAGTGGCACACACAATATTCTTACAGATTCCCTCTTATGTTTTCAGATAGAGAAATTTCATGTAGGCTCCCGACGAACCATGTCAAGTTACAGACCACCTATCGCGAATATTCGACGCAGAGCTGCGGACCTTATAAAAGCGAGTTTGTCAGTAAATTCAAGATTGGTTTATTCTAATGCTGTAACTGCATTCATACTTTTTCACTCAGCATACAATTTAGGGTCACAATGGCCAGTACCACTCTCACAAATAATTTTATTCATTTTATGCTGTTTTGAAAGGGGTTATGCCCCATCGACCATATCATCATGTTTCAGGCTTAAGCTACTGGCATAAAGTTAATAATTTTCAGGATCCAACTGCCCAGTTTGTGGCAAAGAAATTATTAGAGGGATGTAGGCGTCTAAAGCCGAGAGTGGATAATCGGGCTCCAATAACTGGTGAGATATTGAAGGGTATAATGCGACCATCACCATCGATTTGTTTTTCCCCCTTTTAAAACTGTTTTATTTAAGGCTGCTTATTCATTGTCATATTTTGGTTTGCTTAGATTGAGTGAGGTAGTGTTTACATCACATAGTCAGGTCCATCGCCCTTTAATGTTAGACGATGTTTCTATTGAAGGGGGTGGAAAAGCCCTTACAGTACGAATTAGGTTTTCAAAGACAAATCAATTAGGTAAACCTGTAACCTTGCGTATCCCAGGGGACGATGATAAAGCCATATGTTGTGTCCAAGCAGTGGCTGAATATTTAACTCAGAGGCCACCTAGCCAACACTATTTTGTCTGCCATGCTGATAGATCTCCATTGACACGGAGTCAGTTTTCAGGTGTATTGACGAGGGTCATTCGTAGCATGGGGATGCCAATGGAACGATTTCAGACACTTTCGTTCCGTATCGGCCGGCCAACCACCTTAGCGGTACAGGGTGTTTCATCAGAAGTGATTAAGAAATTAGGCAGGTGGCAGTCAAATGCATACAATAGTTATATTAGAATCACTCACTAAACATACGCAATGTCTTGTTCCATTACAGAGATATGCATTATTGGGTCATCATTAATTCACTGGGCTCATGAGCGGGCATTAGTTTTGGATTTCGCTAACATGGGAATAGATACAGAGGAGTTCAGTCTGCTGGATGGGCAAGAGTGGGATGCTGTGGAGTGACCTATTGCCAAAAATTCAATACCAAATTTTACACAGTCCTATTCCGGTAATGATAGTCATTCACGTTGGTGGTAATGACCTTGCACAATTTAAACTATCAAATTTGTTTAGGAGACTGTACAGTGACAAAGTATATCCGTTCCATTTTTAAAGATGCAGTATTGGTCTGGTCGGATATTTTGACGAGACTCTCATGGCATGGTGTGCATCAAGATGCTACTAAGACAATTGATATTAAGCGAAAGCGCAGAGAACTCGTCACCAGAGATTGTTTGGGCAAATTTATTTTGCATGATATTACACATAGACTCTACATTATTTCGAGAGGATGGAACACATTTGTCTAGATTTGGCAACGATAGTTTTTTTAAAGACTTTCAGATTCGTTAAAGGTTTATTTGTAACAAATCTGAGTAATGTTTTTGAGATGTTTTCCTGATAGAATTGGCGGACAATTTTAATTGAGTAAAGATGAATATTTTTTAATTGCGTGGCGGAATTATAGCGGTAAAAGGTGGGATGGTGGAAACAATTACATCTCTTGGCTTGTGTTCAGAATTCTGTGACCTAGCTTGAGATGTTCCATTTAGACATATTTAAATCCAACTGCCACTCCTCTCTCTCTCTAGGAATAAACGCTCCTAGCCCAGTACTATTGTGCAGCTCCGGAGCAGTATACTATATATTATTGGGCTGGATTGGTCCAGCTGGTTGCTATAATTATGTGCGGGTCCGGTCCCGCTGGGTCGTATAATTTACGTGGGTGTGGTTCCGCAGTTTTTATATAATTTGTGGGTGGGTTTGGTCCCACTGTGATAATTTCGGCGGGTTTGGTCCCGCGGAATATTCCTAGTGAGAGGGAATTACCTAACCACGTTACAACCATATCATTGTGTGGGTGAAAATTGACTAGGATTTTTTTAAAATTATTAACTCCAGTATTTTTCTCTTAAAGTCAATAGAATCACTAAAACAATGTTGTGTAACGGTTTGTTATTACACAACCATTAATAAGCCTAGACAAATAGTAAGAAAAACTTACTTATAAAGTACATGACAAGTTGACGGACAAAGCACATACATGTATGTACACACTATATATATTGAAAAGTTTAACTTATTATGAAGGAGTTGAGAAACACCTTTGAAACTTTTACAGACCTTCAGGGACATGAGAGATACTACAGAAGTTTTGTAATTTTTTATTACTCTCTACATTACCAAATTAACATCTGGAAATAGTGATATTATTGTTGTTTTCGGATTATGACCATTTTTGACCACCTTTATTTCAGTAGATATGAAGGCTATGCAGTCATGCTCCATGGAATACCTTTTTATTGACTTAAACTCTCTGTAGCATAAGCTATTGCACTCTAACCCTCATATTTACTATTGATTGAAAGAATTTCTGAACCATGGAGAAAGTCGCCAACGATATTTTCGTCAATATTTGTAATGAACCAGCTCAGTTGTTATAAGAAATAGCCAATTTCTGATTGAATTTCTGAAAGGATCAGGTGGCAGTTAGTCTGTATGCAGTTTCAAGTCTCTAACTTTACTATAAAGCATATAAATATTGATTTGGAAACCCCATTTTAGTTCAAACGTACTCGTGAATGGAATTTAGGTCAGAATGGGCCAATCTTTGAAATCCCACAACTCCATCAAAAATTGTTTCAGAGATCTGAAATTTTGGCTTTCTCAATAATTTATATACATTTATTTTTGGTGATTTCTTCAAATAAATCGGAGTTGGTCATATGTGGATCATTGGTCCAGTTGACATGGAATGACCCCACTAGATATGGGGCAATTACAGTGCCTTTGGGAGACCAACTGATTACATATGCAGCTCCATTGAAAAAATTCAACAAATATTATTATTACAAGTGGTTGAAATAACAAATTTGTTTTACATGCACATCGTGAATTTAAAATCGGAGTTTTACCTTCATTGCACATAATCTACATGTACATAAATCGATGTCATAGCATATCAGCCAGAAATGCACATAGGTTTGCCAACTTACCTGCAGTGCACAGCCATTTTGAGATGCATTAAGAGGCCTTATATCGAGCTTTGAAATTATCATACGCCACTTTGCTAAATTAATTTTACAACAGCAGTCAGAGATTAAAGAACCTGGCACTCACACTTTTGTTACATTGTAAGAAGTTTTCATATTTTTAAGATGTTTTTTTGATTTTCCAAATTTCTTCAGATCACGCCAAAAGTTGTGGAATCCTAGTGTATGGGCGCACCCTTTCATGTGTTAAAATCTGAGTAAAATCGGATGAATAGTAGAAAATGTGATCTGATCCGGATCTGAGTTCTTTTATCCGCATCATGGATGTTTAGAAGTCTATTGCCCTATGATCCTACTAGCAAGTTTGCTTAAAATTGGCCAAGCGATTACTGAGTAGCTGCCATCCATGGCATAAGCTCAATTGGCCCGTCAGGTCAGGTGAGCTAATAATGATGTAATAATTGGCCACTAAGCTTATTATGTGCCAATGATCATCTTAATTATAATTGTTAGATGACATAATATTGATCTGAATTCAATTGAATGACAATGTGAGCATAGCATCTTCTGAGCTGATACATACCACTAATGGAGGCATCAGCCACTTCTCTGCCCTCTTCATTGGAGACATGGACTTGATCTGTAAACAGCACAAATACATTAATTAGCTATATAGCTGTACAAATAGAGAGGTGATCGTAACTACGTGGCTGTCATCGGCAGGTGTGAGTATTTCGGTCAGTTTTGTCTGTATGTCCATTTGTTTGTCTTGTTATCTGCAACATATCTGAATGCGAGAAGATAGGATCACCAAATTTGGTACAGCCATTCATATTGTGACAAATTATGGAAAAAATTTAGTTTCACATCAAATGGTCACTGAGTACATTAAGAAAACAGAGCATAAAGGCATAAATTAGCCACCCACCCCAATTGTTACTTATCAAAGATTGTGATACGGTAGATAACCCCCCACAGACCCCCCTTGTGAGTTGGTCTGTTGTTTTATTAACCACTATAAAAACATACTTACCGTTCAATCAGTACTTGCTAAATCAATTATCTGCATTTAGCTATCAGAATAAAAAATTTTATGCCTGCATACACATCTCCCCATGCCTATTCCTATTAATATGGACCCTTAACCAGGCTAATGGTTAAGTCCATCTCCAGCATAATGACAGATATAGACTGGCACCAGTCTATAATCCCTCATAGTGACGCTTGTTACTAAGCGCGCTCACGCATGCGCACTGGAGCCCAAATAGGAAACAGATTCACTTTTCTAAATTTAAGTGCTAAATATTAAAGTCCAATTCTCAAATCTTACCACGCTGTTGAGGCCGGGTCGCAGTGATTGAACGGTAAGTATGTTTTTATAGTGGTTAATAAAACAACAGACCAACCCGCAAGGGGGGTCTGTGGGGGGTTGTTATTACACCACAAAAACATCCATTACCGTTCAATCACTACTTGCTAAACCCAGAGATTTGGTCAGTGCCCCATTTAAACATTAGGTGGGAGGAGATTTGAGAATCAACAAACAAGGATAAAAATTAAACCAATCTTATCCAAATGTTAATAACATAACATAATAGTGCATTTAGCTCAATCACACCGTGATTAGCAAATAAGAACAACTTGAACTTAAAGAAATAAACAAAAACCAAAAGAAGACTCTCACCATTTCTCACAGCGCAGAGTCCTAACGAAAATGGTGGGAAGTGCTTGGTAAATAGTCTTCGGCTTTTTTAGTTAAAAGTGGAAATGTTACGAAAGAAGGAAGCCGCTGCACTCTGGTCTTTGAGATAAAAGGATGTAAAGGTGTATTCAGATTTCCATCCTGCCACCTGCATGACCTCATCTAAAGACGAACCCTCAAAAAGAGCGAAAGAAGTAGCCATACCTCTAACGTCATCGGCTTTAATAAGGGAGAGATTTATTTGATCCGGTGAGGCTATCTCATAACAAAGCTTAATTATTGTCTCACAAATCCATCTGACAATCGAAGAATTTGAGACCGGCTTAGATAACTCTTCCGCGTAGGAAAAACATAAATGAGATGGATCGACTTATAAAATCTGATCGCTGATTGAAGGTTCCTAATGCCCTAACAGGACACCAAATTTTTTCGGATGGCGAAAGACGAAAAAGATTTTAAAATGATCGGACTAGCAGGATAGTGGTTAGTTTGAGTTTTAGATAAAAAATTCCTTCTGGGATATAAAACCAAGCCGTCTCCTGAAACTATAAATCTCTCCTTTTCAGCAGAAAGAGCATGAATCTCTTGAACGCCTTCTAGCAGAGGCTGTAGCAACAAGAAAAAACAGCTTTGACAATTAAAAACAAAACAAAACTTAATACTGGTAGAAGAAATAGGTTCAAAATGGCGACCTGCCAAAACTTGAAGAACCAAAGCCAAACTCCAGGAAGGTAAAGGCTTAACAATCGGAGGACGAATATTACTTAGTCCTCTAATAAAGCTATTAAGAGTCTTAGTATCCTTGACATCGGCATACAGAAGACAAGGAAGGGATGACACCAGAAAAAATCTATACTCCCTGAACGTAATAACTGACAGATGAAAATAATCAAACAGATAAGATAAAAAATCTAATACTTTGGGTATAGAAACAGAATCGGGCACGAAACCTTGGTCTGAACATCATTCACCTAAGATTTTAAGTCGACCCTTGTAAACTCGACGGGTCGAATCCCTTCTGGCAGAGTCAATAATTTCCTGAGATCAGAAGAAACCTTATTCTCGAGGACTTCAGATTCAAGATTCTCCAGATACACAGACTAAAATTTATTGGATTTGGATGCACACAAAGACCTCTTACTTGAGATAGAAGATCCTGGGATACTGGAAGAAGAAGAGGGAAATCTACCAGAAAATCTAGAAGGTCTAAAAACCAAATTCTCTTTGGCCAAAAGGGAGCTATCGGAAGAATTTCGCAAACCTGATCCTTGACCCTCTTCAAAACTAACTCAATCAAAATCGTTAGAGAGAAGGCATAGACGAACATTCCTCTCCACTACTGAGACAGCGCATCCACCACCAGGGCTTGACTGTCCGGAAAAGGAGACATGTAAGAGAAGATTAAACGAAATCTAGGATTTCTTTTTTCACGAGAGAGTTGATACTTACCTCCCTAATACTTTTGATATTGCTAAATATTGGCTTTCACTCAATAAACACTCAGATTTAAAACAGTTAGGTGCCCCTACTGGGATGCCAGCCCCACCACCGCGCATGCGCAGACTAGCACTTCCTCTGACTAGATTATTGGCTGACACACATGCAACTATTAAGAGCCTGAAGACCGAGCCTCTGTGGGGTGGAGAGGCCGGGTCCGTATCTAGGGAGGTAAGTATCAACTCTCTCGTGAAAAAAGAAATCCTAGATTTCGTTTATTTCACTTCAAGAGTATACTTACCTCCCTAATACTTTTGATATTGCCAGAATTCGAAAGTGAATCTGGCGGGAGGGAGGCGAGGTCAAAAGACCAGCTCATCCCTATACGCTTTTCTGCGTTTAAGGCACTTAAACTTCTGAAACTGTAAGAAAAAACAGTCAGGATTTGACTAACCATCGGATAACACCACCGATGTATGAGAGATGACCGAATGTCATATGCGCTCCCCCCCCTCCTTCCTGGGAGGAAGAGTCGACTGACCTCAATGTCCTATACGCTCTCTACGTACAAGTGCCATGTACTACAGGACAGAGACGAAAAAGCTCCATTTTCGTAACTCTCAACAATGAACCACACAAATACACAAACCATCACCATATTAATAACGGGTAATCGTGACAATACAATCAACAACGGACAACACATGAACAAGACTGACCTTGTTGAAAATGGCTGCTGACATCATCTTCCCATAGGTAAAGACTGATGCAGGCCCAAAAAAGTGGGTGTTTCCATAAATTAATTGTGAAATATATAAGTAATGAGGAAAAACCTCCTCAAAAAACATAAACCGATTTATTTTTTCAAAACCGACAAGGCGAGAGGATTAGAGGTGTCACGGAGATAATGGTCTGTAAAACTTGACTCACAGTGCCACTGAGCCACCGACATAATATCATCCACAGGGACCCCATTAAATAGGGCCGTGGATGTCACTACGCCGCGGACACTGTGAGCCTTGGCCACGTCAACCTGCTTCCCGGTGGCGGATCTATGGCAAAACTGAATGCATTCCACAATCCACCTGGAAATGGTGTCCTTAGAAGCCCTCCCATGGGGCTCAATATATGACAACCATAACGCTGACTGGTCGGTGCGCCATGCCGCCGTACGTTGTTTGTACCGGCGCAGCGCCCGGACGGGACACCATGCTTTAGAATTAGGATCATATCTAGTTAAAGCAGGCAAAATAATAGGTTGACCTGGATATTTCAACGACTGATTTTTAGCCAAGAAATTAATCCTAGGTAGCAGCTTAAGGCCTTCCCCTGAAACCACAAAACGGTCATCCTCGGCTGATAAGGCATGAATTTCACTCCTACGCCTAGCCGAGGCCGCAGCAATTAAAAACACAGTCTTCAGTGTTAATAGTTTCATAGAAATGGAACTAAGTGGTTCAAAAGGCTTATCACCTAGTACTTGAAGCACTAGCGATAAACTCCAAGACGGAATCACAGGTGGATTCCTTGGTCTTAGATTGCCCATGCCTTTAATCAATACATTCAATGTATTTACTTCATCACTTCCCCTCTTAGCCAAGCAAGGAATAACAGACATTAATGCTGACTTATAACCAGCAATAGAGTTAGGCTTGAGGCTATAGGCATCATAGAGGTGACAGAGGAAATCAGCTACTACTTGAATAGATGAATCCATTGGATCAATACATCTTTTTGAGCACCATTCTGCAAATCTGTTGATTTTATAATTATATGCTCTGGAGGTTGACCCCCTCCTGGCTTTGGCCATAAACATGGCTGCTTGCTCAGAAAAGCCCTCCTTAATTCTAGATTCCTTGACAACATCCACGCAGTCAATCTGAACATTGACGGATTGTTGTGAAGGGCCTTGCCCTGGAAGATAATATCGTCCATCAGAGGCAGAGGAACCGGATTGCAGACCAGAAGGTCCAGCAGATCCGTATACCATGATCGGCTTGGCCAATCCGGGGCGATCAGAAGCACTTGGCATTCCTCTTGTCTGATTTTCTGAAGAATTTTTGGAATCAGGATTGCTGGAGGGAATGCGTATGCATACATTCTCCCCCAGCTGATAGCTAACGCATCTGTTGCGAAAGCGCTTGGATCCGGAATCGGAGAGACGTACGTCGTCATCTTCGCATTCTTCTTCGTTGCGAACAAATCGATGTTGGGTTTCCCCCAATGGTCGAACAGACGATCCGCCACACATTGATTTAGTTGCCATTCCGTGGGTAAAACACTCATCCTTCGGCTCAATGAGTCTGCTAGCAGGTTTAACCTTCCCGGAATATGAACTGCTTTCAAGGTAATCTGGTGATCCAGACACCAACAAAGCAGTTTCCATGTCATCATACAGAGACTGGGCGACTTCGTTCCGCCCTGGCGGTTTATGTAAGTCACAACTGTTGAGTTGTCTGAACGAATAAGAACAATCTTGCCCTGAACTTTCTGTAAGAAATGTTCCAGGCCCAGGACTACTGCTCTTAGCTCCAGTAGATTTATATGTTCCTGTGACTGTTCCAGATTCCAAAGCCCTGATATCGTGGATTCTTCCAGGCAAGCTCCCCAGCCCTCCATCGATGCATCTGTATACACAGTCACCTGAGGGTGGGGAGGGGTTAGCAAAACCCCCGGCAAGAGATTCTCTGTATTCAACCACCATTGCAGGTGGTGAATCAGAGGCGCCAACACTGACACATTCGAGTCCAGCGAACCTGTACTCTGGGTCCATTGTGTCATGAGAAACAACTGGATCGGCCGCCTGCGTAAGGCGGCCTGAGGAATGACTGGTTCCAACGAAACCATCAACCCCAGCATTCTCAAGTAAACCCGTGCCAGGACATGACGACTGTCGCACACTGACTGAATCAACGAGATGAGTATTTGAACTCTCTCCTGAGTAGGATAAACATATCCTGTCTCTAGATCGAAGAACATCCCCAGGTAAACAAACTTCTGGGATGGAGTCAGCTCTGATTTTGGGAAATTGATCATCCAGCCCAAGTCTGTGAGAATTTTCAAAACAATCTCCAGATTGGCGGACAAACTTTCCCGGGTGTGCGCTTTCAACAGCCAGTCGTCTATGTACGTGTGGACTGCTATGCTTCTCCTGCGGAGGTATGCTGTGATCGCAAGAACCACACGGGTGAAAACCCGAGGAGCCGTGGAAATTCCGAAGGGCAACACCCTGAATTCCCACTGTCTGCCCTGGAATGCAAATCTCAGGAAGCGACAGAAACTCCCGTGGATGGGGATGTGGAAATAAGCGTCCTTCAAATCTATCGACGCCGTCCACATCCCCCTCTCCAACCCCGCCAACACCGAGCGCACCGTTTCCATCTTGAAACTGGGCGTCTCGATGAACTTGTTCAATGGCTTGAGGTTGAGAATCGGTCTCCACCCACCGGTGCGTTTTGTTACCAAGAACAGGGTTGAATAGAAGCCCGGACACCTTTGTGCCGGCTGAATAGCTCCCTTTTGTATGAGGGAATTTATCTCCTCCTCGATACACAACCTTTGCTCTGGATCTCTCGGAATGGGAGTCCAGACTGGCACCAGAGACAGTCGCGACGGCGGGCCTGTCACCCACTCTGGATGATACCCGACGGAAAGCCATCGCAAGACTAAACGGTCCTGAGTTAACCGTTCCCACTCTTGCAGGTGGCCGGCTAGCCGGCCTCCCACCGGCCCACCTAGGGACCGCGGTGGACACGAGGCATGCAAGAGCGGCACTGTCTCCGCCGCCATACACACCGGAGTGGTTCTTACCGCGGTAAGCGTCCTGTCAGGACCGATAACCACGCCCAGATCCTCGCGCGCCCCGCCCCGCCCCGCGCGCACCTCGGTGCGCGGGCGGCTGCCTGGCTGACGGCGCCTGAGGAACCTGCGCCCCCCTCGCTGCTGGCCGAATCGCACGCGGCCGAGGCCGACGCTGCGACGGTGGCTGGCCACTGACCTGGCCAGCACCACCTCGAGCCTGCAGGGGACGATACGCCGGGGCCGCGGCGCGAGCGTTAGCACGACGCAGCACATCAAACTGCTCGCGCAGCGCCCTCTGGTTATTCACCAGGGTGACCGTCTCCTGGAGGTGGCGACATCACTCACCTCCAAAAAAACCAGGGCCCGTCATAGGCGTACGCAGTAGCCTATTGTACAGGTCCTGAGACGGGCACAGATTGTCCAGGGCAAACGTGCGTCTTGCCCTGACACTCCTGGTCACCGCCCGAGTCACACAGTCCAGCGCCAGGTTAATACCATCCTGGATGGTTCGCTGGACAGTGAGCGGACTTGGCTGGCGCGATGCGGATGCCGTTACTACCCCCTGTAACAGCTGGGAGACGTGGGACAGAGCGGCAATCGAAGCCCTCCCACTCTCCTCCGCATCACGCAACGCGGTATTCGCCGAACGCAACGCGTTCGCGCACAAGACACCCGTGTCAGAACGGGAGCCTGGCCGCGCATCCTCACCCAAAGCCGCGCGGTCATCCACGCTGGGCTTGGGTACCACACCGTACCGCTGGTAATCCAGGGGCACGATGCGACAACGCCTGGCCACCTCGCGAGGGGCCTTCGCGAGACGTCCACTCGACTTAATGGACGACTCCGCCGCCTTGAACATGTCAACGACATGCTCCGCCAGCGGCAGAGAAGGCATAGCGTTAGCAGTCGGTTTCCCAGCTAACCACGGCGTGTGAACACGCTGGCTAGCCGACTGCTCCACGGGCAGATCAGGCCTAACGCTCACCAACCACTGGCAAGCGTCATACCAATCCTCCTCCGTGGCTAACTGCGAGCGCTCTACAAGACGGGGTCCTTCGTCTTCCTCCTGAGCGCAAGCAGTAGAGCTTGACGGCGGGTATGCTGATACACCTGGCAAGCCAGGGAAAACACGCGGGCCTGACAGCACCGGCATGAGAATATCACTGGTTTGACCAGGAGCAGGCACCGTGGCAGAGCGCGGGGTATATATAGTCTCACCACGGGCCCGGCCAGCACCAGCAACACCCTCGGCAAGCCGAGGCATGCGGTACCGCTGGCCATCGGCAGCGCCCTGGGCCACCACCTGAGCCGCGGACTTTACTCCAGGGTGAGTAAAACCGTGGAACAAGGCGCCTGTATTCCCCGCGAGGGGTGCACAAACGTCTTCATCCATGTCCACGTCGTCAGACGGCGACCCTAGCAGGTAATCCTCATTACCCTGGTCAGAAAGATTAGACCCCGGGTCAGCAAAGAGAGCTAACCCGGGCTGACCAGGAACGGTGCCATAGGAGGTACTGGCCACCGCGGCGTGCGGATACCCCTGGACTGATAAGCAGCCCGCGGGTTCCAGCGACAACCGTCCACGGTCCCCTATCGGCGCGGCAATAAGCCTGCTGCCAGGGCCGTGGAACGCCCCCTCTAATGGGGCCACCTCTGAATCGTCGAACAACGGAAGCGGACTAAGGAAAATCGATCCAGAGGCGGGGATTACCTGCTCCGAAGCCGATGATGAGGACAGTAAAGGATTTGGTCCAGGAAGCATGCCACGAAGCAACCCTGGAACCAAATCCTTTATTGTCCTCTTCATCTCTCCCAACATCTCGGTCCGGAAGGCCTCCATATCCACCGCGGACGAGACCTTCCCCTTACCCTTCCTACTCACAACCTCTCGTTTCCGCTTCTTCTTCTTCTCCTCCTCTACCACCTTGTCCGTCGCCTGAAAACAGCTCAAGAATTCGGACATTAACTCGCCCCCCCCCCCCAGTGCTTACATATGTCACAATTAACCAATGGACCACAAGGGCTACATTGACAGCACAGATGCGGCCAGAACTTATCCGGCAGAAAACGACCAAAGGACGCGCAACCCGGTCCCTGAAACAGGGCAAAGGACAAGGAGTATGAGCAACTAGTTAAGCTTAGAAACTCAATCCAACTCAAAGAGAAGGAAAACGATCATAAAGATCAATATACATCAGAAACCAGCATAGCGCTTGAATTGCTGATAAACACATAGCCAGGCTGATTATGACGTCATTAATCCCGTGACAGGAAAAATTCGATCCCAACAAAACATCCAAGTGCAAGGACGAATTGTATGCTGAATGGATAAGTTGACTACACAACCATCAGATACATATAGATAACTCTTTTCTGGCAAAAATGTTAATTATCTCCCTTTGTTTGTTTACAATAATTAACATCACCACATTATCAATAACTAGATACCTGACACTTTGTATAGACAAACCATCCAACGTGACGAACCGGAGAACTCCACCATCTGCACGCCTCTTAACTCTCTCCACCTCATGGGGAAGGAATTGGATCAAGAGGGCAAAGTGAGAAGACCTTTATACTAGGCCTCCAACTCACTGGACATATTTTTCATTTGGTTAGATAACCTAACAGTGTTAGTAGGAAATGGAACCATGGTGGAGAGAAAACTAACTCTCTGCAACTGTGATGTCACCACCTAGCGTCATACAGACCTGTGGACATAAACAGAAAGAGAAATTAGTCCTAGGTAGCACCGAGTTGACCTAAACCAACTAACTAAGGCGCTTATCACGGTAAACGCGAGTCCCGGAAACACAATACACCGGGAAGAAAACTCGCTAATTTTACTAGAAGTCACCTGATTTAAAGGTCCTAAGTCCTCCTTTGGCGAATTGATACTTCCCGCCATCCAAAAAAGTGACTATCACACCAAACAACACCACTTAAACTAGTTTAAGATAAAGAAAAGCTTCAGCACAAAAAGACATGTGTGAACTCTCTGCCAATAATCTAGCAAAGAGGAAGTGCTAGTCTGCGCATGCGCGGTGGTGGGGCTGGCATCCGCCAGACTACGCTCTGACTCCCTGCCCAGTAGGGGCACCTAACTGTTTTAAATCTGAGTGTTTATTGAGTGAAAGCCAATATTTAGCAATATCAAAAGTATTAGGGAGGTAAGTATACTCTTGAAGTGAAACTGCATTCAGAGAGGCCGCGAACAGATCCATAAGACTAAACCTCATTCCTCCTTCTAAAAATGAAAGAAAACCCCATGGCAATGACTGAACGAATCGAGATTTAGAAGACTAACAGACAATCCAACCAATGAACAGAAGCCTGGATCTACTTTCCAATGAATAGCCTCTTCTCTAGACTCCTTGCTAGGGCTTCACGGTATTGGAAAAACGAAAACCGGTTATGGTATCAATTTCAATACCGGTATACCTTTCATACCGGTATTACTCATATGTGCATTGAATGATGTTGTAGGGGGTACTTTGGGCGCCATAGCATTTGTATATTCTACATAAAACATGTGTTTTGTTGTCATTTCCCCACCCCCAAATCATCGTTGTCGTATAACGTATTAGTGTTTGAACGACATACATATGACACCATGCTCGGACATTAAATACTATTCTCAGTTCGAATTTGTTTCCATAAATGAACAAGCGGCACTATTTATATTATCATCTATATACAACGATAACAATATAAATCGCGTTACTCGTGTATTTTGGAAGCAAAGTCGCGATATTAGTTCATAAAATGTTGACTCACGTAAAATATGTGCAAGCCGGAAGTGACCCCGTAAAGTGCGCAGAATGTTTACGCGCACTTGATAACGGGTGAATGATTGACAGCTACCATTAGTCAGCAGAAATAACAGCGAGCCAAAATATTAAATGTAAATTTATTCCAAATATTTAAAACAAATCAACAATATAATCAAATGATAAACTTTTTTTGAAAATGTATCCTTGGAATGACTGACTCGGCTATCAAGCCAGTCATTCCAGGGATAACTCTTTTCAATAGTTTTTGCTAGGCCTATTCACTCGAGAGCACTATGTTTACTAATCTAAATGTGTGATTTTAGCACTTAAGAATACAAAACACGGGGGTCACGAGTACAACAATAGGTCTCTTATGGTTCTTAGGTGTAGAGTTAATTGCAAATAATGCATTTGCACACCAAGTGAAAACTTATTTAGAAAATTTCCCACTGGAATGACTGGCTCGGTTATCTAGCCAGTCATTCTAGTAAAAAATGTTCAAAAATAGTTTTCATTTGGTCTGCAAATGGATAATTCTCACTGCTACAGCATTATTGTTTTACAAAGTTTGACATATTTCCTGCCAGAAAAGATAGCATGTTGACCGTATCAGGTTTTAAGCAAGCACGTTTGGGGTTAACAATCTGGCCTGCTTTGCTAAAGAGTCGTTCTGAGGGACAGCTTGTGGCAGTCACACAAAGATACTTCTTAGCAAAGTTGGCTAAGGTCGGATAGCTCTTTTCATGAATTTTCCACCAGTCTAGTGGATTGGAGTCTTGGTCTGGTTCAGGGGCACCTAAATACAATACAAGTTCACTATCTACTGGGAGAGTGTCTACTGAGCTACATTGATTGTCACTTGATTTCTTGGTTTTGACAAACAAACTTGCTAAGGTTTTCTTAGCTGGTGTGTGTTTAACATGGACATCGTTACTGATAGACACAGGCTTGACATGTAGTGATACATCCATACGAATTTTCTCCTTCACAGTGTGGTACTCCTCCTCGGTCAGATATTGATTCTTGAACTTAGGATCAAGAACGGTTGCCACACATAGAAGTTCATTAATTTTATCGTCATTGTAACGTTTTGACAGAGATTTCTTTATCGAATCTCGCATCTCGGTTGTCAAGTCATGAACAATTACATCATCCTCTGTTGGCGGATTGAGAACATTGACATTGATGACATTAAGCAGAGGTTTCAATGAAGATACACTAACATATTTCTCCTGTGACAAAATATCGGTAAAGTCTCCTACACTTTCTAGGGCACTACACACTGCTTCCAAAACATGGGAATCCTGCCAAGTAGGGGCTAGTTGTTTAGTCTTCCGATCTAAATTTAATACTCTGGTAATGGCTGGCTCCTGCTCAACTATCCTCTTCATCATGGCAAACTTGGCTCCCCATCTAGTGGCACAATCCTGTGAATAGATAAGATTAAGACATATTCATCTTAGGGCTTGCAAATGAACAATTTAGTCAATGTGCATATCATAGTAACTTAGCCAGTCATTCCAGCGGTAAATTTTCAAAAAATAATTTTATCTTAGGGCTTGCAAATGAACAATTTAGGATAACATATCTAATTCTAACAGAATAAAATGGGTCAATGTCCTCATCATAGTAACTTAGCAAGTCATTCCAGCGGTAAATTTTCAAAAAATAATTTTATCTTAGGGCTTGCAAATGAACAATTTAGGATGACATATCTAATTCTAACTGAATTAAATGGGTCAATGTCCTCATCATAGTCATCTTGCCGGCTAAGCGGTCAAGCGTTACTAAGGCAACAACTACTGGCCTACTATAGAAATAATACACCACATACTGTGCTTGACTGATCAACCATTTTCATCCCAAACACACATAATAGATGAATTCTGCTGAATATTTGAATAATTATTTTACTGAAAACTATTATAATGATTCAGTTAAACTATCACTGCAAATATTCAGCAAGAGTACATGTAGGCCTACTATATGTAAACTACAATATATAGATAACAAACTTACTGTAATCAGCTGATGCTTTGGCAATCCAAGGGTTTCCTGCGCCTCCTTGAGCTCGCGTCGCTTCTTCCAGCTGGTAGAGAATGTCGACACAATCTACACCTAACGTTCTCGATATACGCTTATCGTTCATTGCACCATTTACTGCTAGATGCAAATTGTGGCCAAAGCATGACAGGTTAATCCAATCCAGATCTCGTAGAGCCTTTTTTATGTTGCTGCCGTTATCCGTCGTCATGCACACATGCTTGTCAGCGCTAAGTCCCCAGTTTGCAAAACATTCTGTCAAAGTTTGTCCGATGTTATCTGCTGTATGGTCATTTGGAAAATACAATGTTTCTAACACACGAGCCTGTAGGGTCCACGTCCTATCGATGAAATGGACGGTTAGGCCAAGATACGGCACCATATTTTCTGATGACCAAAGATCCGTGGTAGTAGCAAAGTAGTCTGCACATTTCAGTTCATCGACGATCTTATTGCGCACCTCAATATAGAACTGCGGAATCGCAGTATCGCCAAAGTAATTACGACCAGGCAATTTGTACCGGCTGTCAAACTGTGAGAGCATGTTAATGAAGTGATCGTTGTCTACTGTGTATATAGGAATCATACCTCCGGCTAAGTATCGCGTCACTGCTTCAGTCAGGCGTTTGTGTCGTGGATGCGATTTCTCGTAGATCGCTCCTTTACAGAATGACTCACTTATCTTCTGCTGCTTTCGCGGCGTTGTCTCTGTCTCGTCATCAAGGGTTAAATCGTCACTCTTTCGTTTACCAGGCGTGAACGTCAGTTGCAAAAATGCTTGCGGATGATGCTTGCGTAAATGAAATCGTAAATTAGAGGTGTTACCACCTCTGGCGCACACAGGCTCTTTACACAATTTACACACTGGCTTTTCTTCATCAGTTGCTTTACCGTCATCGCCTGCTATAAATCCGAAATGTAACCAAACGGGAGACGTTCCCTTGGCTTTAGGAATCAATTCCATAGTGTTGAAAAGATATAATCGTCCGAAATTAATTTTAAAACATTAATACTAGTATGGGCTAGGACGGCTATATTTATAAAAAGGTCTTCTTGAGCTTGGGTCACATGACGATCAATAATTTATCAATAATTTGTATGAATAGAATGGATTAATAGCCTAATAATAGGGCCATTGATTTCGCGGTGATCAGAGTGTGTGACCTATACTCTTGTTTTCTTTACAAAAAAATTAAAAAAATCAGTAAAGTTGAAACACTTCTTCCAAAATAATTTTAGTGATATTTGTTATCAAGAACAGCACAACAAATTTGAAGGAAATTTTTTTCAAAATAATCATTTGCTCATATACTACATATTATGCATTCAAAATTCTGCCACTGTATATCGAAGGGTTAGGCGGCCAGGGTGGGCAATCAATAGTCTTAGTTAAATTAGTCAATAAACGCTGGACACATACAGGTTTGAATGAGCATTCTTTCTCAATTCTAGTTTTGACAAGGATTTATTGTATGATCACCACGTGGAAAGCGAAAGTTAACAATAGGTGTCGACCTTGTAATGCCGTCAATAGCGTCATCAGAATGGAATGTGGATGGAGTATTCCCGTAATGATAATCAGAACGAGGCTGAGCTGTGTTTATTTTAATTTATTCTTGAGCATAATGACGTCAAACGCGTCATCATCACCCTTTGTAAGAACAATGGCGGACATTTATCGGAAATTGCGTTGCAAAAAAACTTTGAAATTTTATAGTTAAATGACCTTTATTGGCATAGAAAATCGTTACACAATGAAGGATTAATATAATATGAACTGAACAGGTATGGATATAACAATAAGGCATGATAAATTTGTAGATATTTCGGCATTTTTACTTTTCAGTGCCGATAAAATGTACTTATGACTTTCAAATCTCGCGAGATTTGCGCGAGATTCGCGAGACTTGGCGGTTGTGATTACTTCCGGGTTGGATTTTGACAGTTTTTGTTTACGACGAAATGATCATTGCAAACTCTACAAATAATATTTTTTATAATATTTCGATATTTCGGTATTGAAAATATCATTCCGGTATGACAACCGGTATGGGTATGATACCGGTATTCGGTATCATACCGAAATACCGTGAAGCCCTACTCCTTGCCAATCATAGAAAACAATAACCCCTCTAAAGCTAATAGCTTCTAATAAGAAGGAACAGAAGACCATATTGGAAGAAGACTACAGAGAAGGATTCTAGATCCAAGAATATCTATCCCTTTTGATAAGGGCCGCCCTTAAAGAAGTGTCAAACTTACTATATGCTAAAGAGGACTGCTCATAGAAAATACATAGATTACATATGCCATGATGCTCCAACCAAAAATCCTGGGCTATATCATAATGCTTAGTCCTCACTAAAGAGGTAACCCCCGTTTATTATGGATATTTTAATAATACTGCTTACTCTGAATGGAGACAAAAAAGGGACATATCAGTATAGCCTAACTTATTAATAATGCTAAAGACTCTGCAAAAATTATAGATAACTTTATTTATAGAGATTTAACCAGAGATTGTGGCAAACCAAAAACCCATAGTAAGTCTATGGGAGTGCTTAGAGTCAAGATATAGCCCAATCATGTGCCTGAGATCCACATGAACTACGGGAAAGTTACTAGTGATGACCGTCATCACAATTCTATGAATAGAATACATGACAAGGTCCTGATAAGAGAACTATGGCAAACATTAGACTATCTAATTAAAAAATCGTATAATAATGGAGATTTAATAAAAAATTGTATTGAATACATCAACTCATAATGAGCGGTTGCCTAGCCGCTCGGGCTTGCTGATAAATTAGATATCCTAAATAATTCGATATTTATGCCAAGAGGCAGAAAACTTCAAAGATTTCAATAAATTTATTGATTCTTATATTTATAGTCTTAGCATCAATAATTTCATCTTTGTAATAACAAATGACATTGTGTTAGAAATCCCAATAAAAGGAAAGATTGAACACTGATACTAGATATTAACTGTTTGAATACTGAATTTTGCAGACAACATATTACAACTGTAATATCTCTGGACTTGCAAAGATTTTGAAAACATTTTGATCGAAAATAGTTGGAGGATGCTTAAATCCCAAGATTCTCGGCCGCTCTTCCCCCCTCCAGCGCAACCCCCACACCACTCCAACCGCCCGCCGCCAGGCCCCAGACAACAATCTCAACGAGCAAAAACCCAAGACCCACCGAATAGCCCGGGAATAATCCGACCGAAAATTGCCGGTGGCATCACCAACAACCCTCAGCCAAACTGCCCCCCAAAAAACCAGCAAATCCCGAGCCCCACCCCCCGAAACCACCGTCCGAAGGCCCGCAGCAACCCAGTCAAAATAGAGCAAAAATTACGCTATAAAAGGGAAAACAAACAAAAATCTGGAAAAAATGAAAACAAAACAAACTCACCGAAACTATGTCAACGCAGAAGAAGAATTCGACTCATATTCCTCCTTCCTGCCCCTTAATCGATTGATTATCTTTTCTAAGCGAATATTGTACTTGTAGACATTAATCCTGTACTCATAATGATCCTATGAAACCTTTACTGAATCTAATTCTTTTCAGCGACTGACGAAATTATACTACGATTTACGTAAGAATCCGGGTTATCCCATCCACAAATAAACTCCCTTTGGTTAAATAAATATGTCTACCTGCCGACATAAGAGGTAAAAGGAGCGCGAAAAAAGGCTGAATGGCCCGAAGACAACTGGCCATCTAAAGTTGGATGAAAGCAAAAATCGTATCTTGAAATAATGCGTAGAATACAAACTGACTTATCGGCTGATGAAATGCGCATAAAAAATAATCTGCAACAAAATCCCATACGGTAACCAGTCAGAAGAGTCCTTAATTACGTTGAAAATTGTCACTGATAAACGAATAAATGTCTGAATAGACTACAATTCCAAGAGAGAGTACAAGACTGGCAATGACTTGGTATGAATATTTTCAGCCATTAAACATTCCCAATATTAAACAAATACGGAAATAAGACTAATTCTTAGGCAAGAAGATGACTAGATTCTAGGAAAGCGGATGTGGAAAAAAGGAAACGGAAATGAATAAACCGGAAGTATACTACCGGAAACTTATCAAAATCCTACAACCCGGATGTACAGAATTACCGGAAGAGGAAGCTGAAAAAACGGAAATGGATGAACAATGTAATGCCGGGTAAAACTGGAAATGACCCTATCCCCGGCTGTACGAAATCCGGATGTGGAAAAAATGAAACGGAAATGGATAAAACCGGAAGTAGACACCCGGAAACTGATCAAGATCCTACAACCCGGATGTACAGAATAACTGGAAGAGGAAGCTGAAAAAAACGGCACCGGAAATTGATGAACAATGCAATGCCGGGTCCAACAGACCCGGATATGCATTCTTCCGGAAGCGCTCATGAAACCGGAAACGGAACTAGGAACCGGATCTTGAAGAGCCGGATGTTCTACAAAAAAGGAAGTCCTACCGGAAACGGACGCAACTGAAAACCAGATCCTGACGACCCGGATGTCTTGCTAAACCGGAAATTAAAACGGTATCTGATGGAGCGGAAGATGCGAAAAAAGGAAATAAACCCGAATCCAGAGGACCCGAGTCCACCACAACGGAACCGGAAGAACTAGCAAGACTAGGATTTTTGGCAATGGGCGATCTACAAAATACCGTGATGACCGGTATAAACGAAAAATTGGCATTAGCATAAGGTCTAGCCTTATGGACGTCAGCTTCAGCCTCCGCCACCACTGCTTGTGAGTTATGCCCTTCACCCTCAAGTCTTAAGTGGGTTTGACCCGGTGCACTACACGAGCCCACCTTCGAGAGCTTGGTCGCTCTAGACTTTGCTAAAGAAACTTATTAACCTGCATCGAGGTTAGAGGGAACGGTTTCCCCCATTAGCAGGTTTCTTTCTTGACGACCGGAAAATTGGAAATTGGCATTAGCATACGGTCTAGCCTTATGGACGTCAGCTTCAGCCTCCGCCACCACTGCTTGTGGGTTATGCCCGTCACCCTCAAGTCTTAAGTGGGTTTGACCCGGTGCACTACACGAGCCCACCTTCGAGAGCTTGGTCGCTCTAGACTTTTGCTAAGGAAACTTATTAACCTGCATAGATAAGAGGGATCGGTTTCCCCCATTTGCGGGAACACCCGCTAGTCCTCGGACTATCGTCAGAACTGGAACAAACATCCTGTTTCTTAGTTTCCTTAAATCAGCAGATATCCATTTGTCCAGAGATTTAATCAAGACCGACGCGAATGACTCAAATCTCGCAATAGAACTAGTACGGCATCTGAATTCAGCGAAGAGATTCCCCCTCCGTAACGACGAGTATGAGGGTACAAAAAAGGACATCACACAGACATGTCCGGCAAATTCAGCTGAGTGATGGCGATCACAAATCGATGACGAACATTAAATCTTATCTGACGATTTACCAGACTCCTAAAACGAAAAAAGCATAACAATGATAGCTACCGCTTAGAAATCGTAAAAAGGAGACTAGAAACATAAAACGCACTTCTAAAAAAGGCAAAAAAGTTCAAATTAGAAATCAAAATCCCTACCGACAAGAAAACAAACTTGCATAGGAATAAATGAAAATCTTTGTCGAACGCTAGATAATGATGATGATGATGATATAGACATAGTAATTAGGTTACCACGAAACGAGAATTCGATCTTTCACGAAAACTGGTAACAATATGAACATAGTCATAAAATACAATATAACCACTAATAAACTTCCTAAACAAAACTTAGGGAGGATTGAATTCATATTAGGCATATTCCTTGGTAATATAAAAGACAATAGTGTAGCTGACACAGCGCAAAGCATAAAAAACCCTTAGAGAATATTTTAGCAGTAGTTCTGCTTGCAGAATAATTGAAAAGTGAATCTGTTTCCTATTTGGGCTCCAGTGCACATGCGCGAGCGCGCTTAGTAACAAGCGTCACTATGAGGGATTATAGACTGGTGCCAGTCTATATCTGTCATTATGCTAGAGATGGACTTAACCATTAGCCTGGTTAAGGGTCCATATTAATAGGAATAGGCATGGGGAGGTGTGTATGCAGGCATAAAAATTTTATTCTGATAGCTAAATGCAGATAATTGATTTAGCAAGTACTGATTGATCGGTAATGGATGTTTTTGTGGTGTAATAACAACTCTGCTTATCAAATCTCCAGATAAGTAGCGCATTTGCATAAATACGCAAAAATATATTTTATAAACCCAATTTAAATCACACCTCCAGCCTATTAAAAATGCAATCCAATTACCAAATACGCAAAATATTGAATAAGTCAAGCATATACATGATTCTTATCAATGTTGAAATGGGCATCCGCTATGTGGATTGGATCAGACCTGCAGTACACGGTTACCATTACTTAATGATAATATTATGAAGTAATTTCCAAATTCTGAGTCCAAAATTACAGACCCGCGAATAGCAGACGACTATGCCGAGTATTCGCTCTAAATATTGAATCTACTCGCAAATTCCTGACGTCACATGATTTGTAGATTTTCACGATGAATTTTTGTTATATTTTATAAAGAATTTTAGTGCAAAAACAATGATTATTACAGCATACGCAATATTTATACAGTGCCACTTAATAATTTCACTTCAAGATGTACATACTATACATTAAGCATAGTTGTAAGATGAAAATAATTTGAACCAGGGAAATGTGCCCTATTTTCATGTTATTAAAGATCGTCAAAGTGCATTTGAAAACAACCAATTTGCAGAGAATGACAAATCCATAGATCTATAAACCTTAGATAGCATGCAACAGGGCCACTACAGTTATGACAGTATAACTATCAGCATTGCATATTTAAAAAAATATCTAACAGAAGGTTGTTGCAGCCTAAGGCAACAACAACTTTATGTTAATTAGTTTCCAAAATATTTAAGTGAGTTATTTCTAAAAAAAATCTGATACATTGTAGCCGCTTGTCTAAACATAGCTCTATTTCTTGGAAATTGCTCTTGCTGACTTCCTCATTTTGGGAAATCACCTAGCAAATGAAACTGAAACCGTGAAACTGCCTCATTACTGGGAAAGCCCCTTCTTTGATACAGGTGTAATTCATTACAAATTAAAACATATTCTGTTGAATATCTGGAAAATATATTACTTGAAGCTGTTGCTGCCTTCGGGCTTCCAGTCATAATGAGCCTGTCATTCCATTGGTAAATTTTCAAAAATAATCATCTTTAAGTCTGCAAAAGGACATTTTTATGAGAAAATTTTAATTTTCATGAATAAATTTTAAGGTTACAGGGTGGTGGTGGGTTGGGCTGGGCAGGCTTACTCAACTAATTAAGACACAGCAATGTAAGATATTCATTTGTTTGTTTTGCGTTGGGTGCATGGGGTTTTTTGGGGGTGGAGGGATATTACAGGGCTGGGGGTGGGTGGGGGTGGGGGGGGTGGGGGGAGGTTGTTAGGGATCATACTGGCCAATATACATTTGACTCATAAGATTCTGAAAATTACCCCTATCTTTCACTAGTGATGGGCCATTGGCCTCACTAAATGAATTTCTTGGCAGAACCCTGCTGTAGCAACTGCCTATGACCTAAAATTTCTGACTGGATTATACGCATCAACACATAGAAGTCATGGAAAATGGAAGTGACAAAATTAGTTTGTCAATTGTCCTTAATGTCATGCAGTGGCACTGTGCTAGGAACATCTTTTATTGCAGTAAAGAAAACAAAACAAGGATTGCCAGTTGTCACAGACTGGCAATGTTGCCTAATTTGTAATTCAATTCATCAGTCAACTTAAGAAATGTGGATTCCATGTATACATCAGTGATCATACATGTAAAACACCATGAATGATTTGAATCACTTGACACACTACATTTATATCAGAGACAGTGTGAATGTATGATAATATCAAATGATTTGATATTGTCATACTGTCTCAGGATGTCTCTGATGTAAATGTAGTAGGCTTGCGCGATTTCATCGAAAATGGCGATTTAGAAAAAAAATCGCCATTTTATACGATGTAATTGAAAACAAAAATTCAAAAATCATGAAAAAATTGATCAGACTAAGATTTTAAAACTCATCATTCAGCAGGAAAAGAATACAGTTATAATCCATTTGCGCATGCATCCATTGTGTTTTTTCTTGATCGCTTCACGCATGTATTCACTAAGTCCTAATCAAAACACAAAGCTCTAAGGTAAACCAGCTAACAATAGCGAGGTAACACCTTTGCCATTGAGAAAACCAGCTAGTTACTACGTCGTATCGCCATATAATTTTCTTTCTTTCGCTGTAGACCCCCCGAGTCTGTCGTGAAATACCAAGTATACACTTAGTTGCAGTGTCAGGCAATAATCACTGAACATAATTCTTTTTAATTCTTTTAGCCATTTCAGGCTATGTACTAATTTTTCCTTTTTGATTTGGTTGTCATCCCTAATTAAAGAAAATAATGCAACAGCATTCCAGATTGTTGTATTTTGAACTGTGCATTCTGTTGATTACTCTTAAATGGAAATTGTACATTCTGAAAGCAACTATAAACTGACGAGTTTACGCCGTTACTATCGTAGCTACTCAAAGCTACCGTCCTATGTATATGGATTGCGCAGTATCTTCCCGGGTACTAATATTAGCGTCTTCGCGCTACTCGTAATGTAATTACGTAAATAATTTACATGTCAAAAAGTCATAATCTATATATGTAAGTTACTTTTCAAGTTTAAAAAATGTGTATTATTAGAGACTAATTGACCATACTGAGTCAGTATAGTCAATTAGTCTCTAGTAATACAAAGTTTTTTCACATCTAAGTGGGCCTCAAATACTCAATTCCTGCCACTTCCTATGAGTAAAGGTGTTTTGAAATACCCAATTAATACGAAGAATACTCAATTATAATCATCCCCTGTGAGTAAAATGCTCAAAAGACTAATTCTTATCTGGAACTCTGCTGTTTATTAAAGATTGTGATAAGGCAGATAACTCTTTCCTTATTAGATTGTGAGAATGGAGATAACTCTGCTTATTACATATTGTGATATGGGAGATAACAGCTTATCAAAGACTGTGTTTAGCTTGTATTTATTAAATTATTATGGTTACCTACATGGGAATGTGATCGAAACATGATTGTGATGCATGCAATCCTCACCCTATCAACCCATAAACTACTGAAATAACAGGTTCCAAGTCTCCATTCATATTCATAGCAACTTCATTGTGAAAACTATGAGTGCACGCTATTGCAGTACATTAACAGTAACAGTTTTCATCAACATTGCTTCCAAAATGTACATCATACTATCTTTTACAGAGTCTGTAACAGTTTTAACAGAATTTCTGCAGACTACATTTTCCATCGAGTTTAACACTGGATATGCTAAATATTTTGAAAGTAATTGGACTGAGAGTTGTTGATGGCTAAGCCACCAACACCTTTCAGTCAAATTGTTTTTAAAATATTCATTATGTCCAGAGTTATTGCCCACTGAAATTACTGTCTTATGGCTTGCAGCAGTCAGACAGTTAAATGTGATATGGGTTAGTATGTCTTCTATTCTGATTATCTAAGGTCAGTCCTGATCATGCCACTGACTTGTACTCATACAGCCCTATAAGACTGTGAGTGAGTGTGCATGTCTGTGCTGTGTCTTACCTGCGGCAGACTTATTTGGTGATAGCTCAATAAACTCCCTGAAACAGAACACAACAGTCATAGCAGTGACATAATACACAAATATAGATATATCCAAAAGATGAACATCTAGATTTAAACATGTCTTTTAAGAAAACAACTCGGGAGCAACAAGTACCGGCCATAAAGTATTATTGAAATCTCATGGCTGCAAAATAAGAAAGCATCAACATAGCTAATTACTTATATTTCAAGGATTGTAACTCGGTCAAATATGATCATCAAAGATTAACACTTTAATGGTCAAACCGGCTAAAACCGGCCTCTGTTATGGTCTTGTGGAATGTCCATTTACAGGCCTACAAAATACAATTTTTGAAAATTTATCACAGGAACGCCTGGCTCGATAAACAAGCCAGTCATTCCTGTGATAAATTTTCAAAAATTGTATTCTCTTGGCCTGTAAATGGACATTCAATAGACAGATATTTCAATTTTCTTGACAAAGTTTGACCATTAAATGGTTAAAGGAATATGAACATGCTTCCAGGTAGTGGTACCATAGGCTATACATAAATTTGTATCAAATCTGAATAGGCCAATATATAAGTGATTGAATAGATAAAATATATATCATTGTAGGAACAAATTAACACAATGCCATTAAAGTACTCGCAAGCCATTGGTAATAATGTACATGTACAGAGAGCATCATCTTTCTAGACTTACTTGACTTGACAACTTTCTGCAAAGCTGACACGCTTGGAACACCGTCGAATCTTCTTGACCGGTGGCTCGCTGGCACATAGAGGTACCTATAAATCAGTTATTATTGTTAGGTGAAAGCGGGAGAGGGAGATAGATGGTAGTCAGTAGATGGTACATTTATATTATTATAGTCATTCCAGAGCTAGTCATTCCAGTGATACATTTTCAGAAATAAGTCATCTCTTCACCTGCGATTGGATATTTCCCAGGACCACTGCAGAGGTCCATTATGGCCGGCTTGACCATTAAAGTGTTAAGGCAATTTACTAGATTATTCAGAAACACAGAAATGCTAAATGCACATACTGTGTATATGCGGTTAGGGAGAAAAAAAACCAAGTGAAAATGCCAAGACTTGCATATGCGCATGTATGACAATGTAGTACTAATTTTGAATCTAGATGAAAATAAACAACGAAAGATGACAAAAAGCAAAGGATGTTTAGACCCTATATCACTTACATTTCAGATTATTAAATTTCATGATATAATGGGTCTTCCGCTTCAGGAAATAATGTTAATGTAGCCAGTTACTGACAGCAACATGTTTTCGCAATTCTGTTTCCAAAATATACACTGGCCTTTCTTCTACTGCAAAACTTAGCCTTTTGACATCAACACACTAAGGGTTATAAGGGAAAGGTAATCATACTGTTACACTTGGAGACAAACCTGTGAGTTTGGATCCAAATCGGAAAGCACACCACCTGGTATCTTCAGAATCTGTTGAGAAAATTAACATGAGAAATTATTACAACTACAAAACCATCCAGATTACGGGTACATCTCTCTGCAAAGATCACTTGCCTTTCATAGCCAAAAAGAGAGTAACTGAGTAAGTACCATCTTGTGTGATTTAGCCATCCAATGGACCTTTCCATCTTTAGCTATGCCCCGCCCATCACTAGCTAAACTCCACCTACACCTCGCCGTGTTGGGATTGAACGATCCCCAAATGCCCTAGCTATCAATTTCCTGAAAACTATACAGGGAAGCTGTTGGATATTTTGTAACTAATTTGACTGGGCGCTGTTGCTGCCATATTAAATAGTAAAAGCAAACAATTAGTACAACAATGCATAGACCATCTTCAAATATATGTTCGTGACAAACTTATCGACGTCATTCATTATGATGTCATTGTACACATCGTGCAGTTCATTATGATGTCATATGACGGGTGGGTACTCTGGAAAGGTGAATTTTAGCTCCTACAAACTACATGTATACTTAAACATGCCATCTATTCACCTTAGCTTTCTGTAATGTCTCTCTACAAATAGGTCACCTTTTACATTTCTAACTTTATTTATTTATATTGTCACCAATATTACCGCCACAGGAGATTTTACTGTTATTTTCATCTTATACACTATAATATATGGCCTTGAATGTGGGATATGCTCATATCTTATGGTTACATGGTTCATGTGATTACTTTATAAATACTGGACGACCAGAATAAAATTGCTTTGTTTTGCTTACATTTGATGTAGGAATAAACCTCAGTAAACCCTTCCATGGTTATATTCAGTTTTTACAATATATTGTGTTACATTGAATAGCCCTTGAAAGCTCACATTATTTACTTTAATTTGAGATCAACGTCTTTAGGGAATCACATTCCATGGGTCAAAATCTATTGATGACCATTATGGCTAGTCATCAATGCTGGTGACCCTGAGCTCACGGATAGCAAATTCTGGTGCTGCCGACTTGCCATACAAAGGGGCATATACAGAGGTGTTCCATCTAGACAACCCAATGTTGCATTGTTGAGTCTACAGGGATGAAACAAACATTCTGCAGAATTAAATGTCTCGCCTGTCCTCCTAATTGACTATAAGTATCTGAGGTTTGACATTGTCACATCTATGAAGTCATTTTGATTCCTAGCAGCACAGCTAACTATGTATCCAAGTTTAGCTCTAATAGAGCCAAGCAATCCTGAGACTCAATCAAGCCTAAGGTTTACCAAACCTGAAATATATGCCAAAGTGATTTGCTAATTGTAAAACGTAAACTTGACGACACTGGCTTAAAAAAATGTCAAGAATGCAGTTATTGCTTTGAGCGATCACGATCGATTATGTAAAACTAATTGTGATTACTCAATTAATCAGTTTAGGTATAAATATAATTCACCAAGACATAACAACAATTTTAAGAATATCAATAACGAAAACCGTAATGGTGTTTAGAAAAGTTCATTTGCAGTCCAAGAAGAATAGTTTTGAAAATGTATCGCTGTAACACCTGGCTCGATTCTCGAGCTAGTTATTCCAGCGATACATTTTTTTAAATAGTCTTCTCTTGCGCTGAAAATGGACATATATTCAGAGCAAATTGTTAATTTTCATGACCGTTCGCATTAAAGAGTAATTAAAAGGTAGGTTTTGAAATATGTTATGCAACAGAAATTATTAACGATTACTCGATTATTAGCTCACCTGGCCTGAAAGCCCAAGTGAGCTTATGCCGTGGCGACCATCCGTCGTGTGTCTGTCGTCCGTCCGTCCATCAACTTTTCCTTTAAACGACTTCTTCTCAAGAACCACTGGGCCAATTTCAATTATATTTGGCAGGAAGCATCCTTAGGCCATAGGGATCCAAGTTTGTTCAAATGAAGCCGATCAGCCAATTTGGCCGGTGGCCATCTTGGATTTCGGCCAATTTTAGGAAACGTCTTTAAAAATCTTCTCCGAAACCGCTTGGGGAATCGATTCAAAACTCATGAAACATCATCTAGGGAAAGAGGTAAGCAAAGTTTGTTCAAGAAGACTCGATTGACCAAATGGTTCAGTGACCATCTTGGATGACCTAGTTTTCCTGAAAACAACTTCTCCAGAACCGCTTAAGGGATCGAGCCGAAATTATGGAGATATGATTAGGGACTAAGGGCCATTAAACTTTGTTCAAGGGAAGTTGATCCGTTAAAAAACATGGCTGCCATGGTCCAATCAAAATGTAGCGTGTTTGGTGGCCATATTGAATTGTTTTATTTGATGGATTTTGAGGCCGAAATTGGTTCTGTATATGTTTTTGGGTATTCTGAGCTCAAATTTGTCAGTTTTGTAAATAGTTGGATAAACGGTTTGGCGGCCATCTTGGATTATTTTCCCGACAAAGATGCCCATACTAAAGCAATGGGAAATTTAAAATGTTTTCTGGAGAACTACTACGTCGATTTCAATTATATTTGGCAGGAAGCATCCTTATGGCATAGGGATCCAATTTTGTTCAAATGAAGCCGATCGGACAACTTGGCTGGTGGCCATCTTGGATTTTGGCCAATTTTAGGAAACGTCTTTAAAAATCTTCTCCGAAACTGCTTGGCGGATCGATTCAAAACTCATGAAACATCATCTAGGGAAAGATGTATGGCAAGTTTGTTCAAGACGACATGATTGACCAAATGGTTCGGTGGCCATCTTGGATGAGTGACCTAGTTTTCCCGAAAACGGCTTCTCCAGAACCTATGAAGGGATCAGGCCGAAATTTGGGAGATATGATTAGGGACTAAGGGCCATTAAAGTTTGTTCAAGGGCAGTTGATCCATCAAAAAACATGGCCGCTGTGGGCCAATCAAAATGTAGCATGTTTGGCACCATATTGGATCTTTTAATTTGGTGGATTTTGAGGCCAAAATTGGTTCCATATATGTTCTTGGGTATTCTGAGCTCAAATTTGCCATTTACGAAACAGTCGGATAAACGGTTTGGTGGCCATCTTGGATTATTTTCCTACCAAAGGCACCCATACTAAAGCAATAGGAGCTTTAAAATGTCTTCTTCTCGAGAACTACTAGGCCGTTTTTAATTATATTTGGTATGAAGCATCCTTAGGGCATAGGGATCCAAGTTTGTTCAAATGAAGGCAATCGGCTAATTGAGCCGTGGCCATCTCAGATTTCGTCTGATTTTTAGAAATGTCTAAAAATTTTCTCCGGAACCGTTTGAGGGATCGATTCATAACTCATGAAATATCACCTAGGGCAAGAGCTGCACCAAGTTTGTTGAAGGGAACTTGATTTGCCAAATGGTTTGGCGGCCATCTTGGATAACTTATTTTTTGCCAAAACAACTCCAGAATCACTGAATGTATTGAGCCGAAATCTGGGCGATATTATTAGGCTCCGAGTGCCATTAAAGTTTGTTCAAGGGAAGGAGCTACGTCAAAAACATAGCCATAAACATAGCATTTTTGGCGGACATATTGGACTTGCAAAAATGTCCACACTCATTTAAAAGACTACTCCTAAACAACGCACCAACAATTTTGAGTGCTCCAGGAGTCTAGGTGAGCGACACAGGCCCCTTGGGCCTATTGTTTAATCATATAAATTCATGATTTAAAACATGATCGCAATTTTTTATTTAATCACGTAATCGCACAAGCCTACTGATATCTCACTTCTGATTCGCAGGCAAGACAGAAAGTAAATTTAGTTATTACGCAAACATTTGTTTGGCGAGTCGCTATGGTTCTCATTGGCTAGCCAGAGTCTGATGTCATACAGGCGATATGCTTTTTCAAGAGTGATAGGGTGTGCTAATGACAAGGATTTACAGGTTCTTTTCATGTTGAGCAATTCTATTCAGACAGTCTAAATTAATATAATATAACATCGTTGTGTTACTGTAATTCACCTTTCGAGAGTACCCACTCATCATATGACGTCATAATGAACTGCGGGATATATACAATGACATCATAATGAATGACGTCGATAATTACATCACAAACGCATATTTGAAGACGGTCTATGCGTTGTTGTACAAATTGTTTGCTTTTACTATTTAATAAATATTCTGTTGAATATTTTGAACTAATTTGACTGGGACTAGTTACAAAATATTCAACAGCTTCCCTGTATAGTTTTCAGGAAATTGATAGCTAGGGCATTTGGGGGATCGATCAATCCCAACACAGTGAGGTGTGGGTGGAGCTTAGCTAGTGATGGGCGGGGCATAGCTAAAAATGGAAAGGTCCATTGGTAATGAGTTTGCCTATAATGATAATAGATTATCCCCAAAAAACAAGCGGCCTAAGAGACATGTATCCCTCACCTGGAAAATTGGCATTTCAAGTTTTAAAGCGCAAATTTTTGCTGGAAGAATAGCACAAAAGCCAAGATGACTGCCAAGTGTCAACCAACTCAAACAAGCATTTGTTTTTTATAAACATTCAAAATTCTGAATGAAAGTTCTTGAGCCTACCACCATAAGATTCTTGCACCAAAATTTCTTTGAAATCCCCAAAGCCGTTTAAAGGAAAGGATCAGGGAAAAGTTCTAACAAATGCTCTTGAATGATAGATTTAGATAATAATCAACCTATAGCCACCAGTAAAAAACAGAAATAAATCGGAATTATTTGAAAAAAGCAAATAAAAACCATTTATATCACTCTGGCGGGAATTAAATAGTGATGCCGGTGGTGCTGTGCGCTCTGGTGTATGCTGAGAGAATAAATAATATCCGCTACAGCTAGTCATATAATCTGTTATATTTGCGCGGTAAAATACTGTCTAATCTTAAAACAATTTGACTAAAAGCCATTGTTTCCAGAGAATGATCTAAACTCAGTTCCACAAATTTAAAAATATTCAGTAGGCATCATGTTGCGACCTTGGAAACCAGCAGTGTATTTTTAAATCATTTTGACCGAAACTCATTGCTTCTACCAGAAACAGTGACTTTCAAATATAATGTTCTCAAAAGGATCAATAGTAAACTAACAATAGTGAGTTAATCGCTCTACATCGATGCCTATAGAAAATAGTATTCCTACCGCTAACGAAACTATATTCAGGCTTGCGTTTGTTATATTCGAGTCAATATACCTGCACACACAGTTGACACACAACAGAGTGCGAAGCACCAACTACGTCACTAATTGGTAAATGTTTTTTCTCAAATAATCCTGATTCATTTCCATTTTTACTGGTGGTAATTTATTTAATATCATAAGAAATTACCAATAAACATCATTTGTTTTTTCCCCTTTTCCCTTCCGTTAATGGCCGCCATGGCATAAGATCATTCGGCTCAATGGCCCAGGTGAGCTAATAAAGATTTCCACACAAAAAGCTGAATAAAATTATATATGGATGCCTACCACCATAGGATACTTCCGGCCAAATGTTGTTGAAATCAGCCAAAGAGTTTAGGAATAGTAGCAATTTGACAATTTCTAGCACATTTTTCATCAAATCTTAAGATCTTCACCCAAACAATTGATAAAGCAAAATTTTAGAGCCCAGCACCATATGATCCATCTAGCCAAATTTGGTTGCAAACGGTCAAGCTTTTAAGAAGCAATTACCAAAAAGTGATGAATCAAGGTTGTGAATGGAGGTTTTAGAGTCTATCACCATAGATTACTGTCTAGACAAAATTTGGTCAAATCGGTAAAGATGGTAAGAAGTAATTTGACAATTTCTGGAAAGGTTTAATAAAATCTAACAATTTCACCCTAAATTTGATGTTCTAGAACCTATCACCTTAGGATCCTTTCAACCAAATTTGGATGAAATCGGTCAAATTGGTAAGAATAAGTTCGAAGCGAATTTACAATTTCCATTAAGTTTTTATAAAATGAAAGTTGTTCACCCACAAAGTGACGAATCAAAATTTGTAATGGAAATTCTAGACCCTACCCACCACATAATCGTTCTAGACAAATCTGGTTGAAATCGGTCAAACTGTTAAGAGATTTGACAATTTCCAATAGATTTTTTACCCAAAATTTAGACGGATCAAGGTTCTGACTAGATTTTCTAGATAGGACACTTTCAGCCAAATTTGCTTGGAATTGGTCAAATTGGTAAGACGACAAAGCGACTTGACAATTTCTGGTAAGTTTTTCATAAAATCTATTAATCTAAGATCTTAACCCAAAAATTAATATTTAAATTCCGAATAGACATGATAGAAGTCCTAGAGCCTATCACCATCGGGTCCTTTCAAACCGAATTGTTTGAAATCAGTCAAAAGGGCAAAAAAACCCAAGTTTTTGCTTAGCTAGTGTCCATTTGTAGGTCAACAAAACTATCTGTGAAAAATTTCACGCTGAAATGATTAGCTTCGTTACAGATATGTCAGTCCAGTTGTAAATTGTTAGAAATGACATTATCATCATGGCTACTACTAACTTGAAGACATGAGAATTACTTACACTAGAACGCCGCTCACTAGATCTTTTATTAATGCGAGACCTGCAAAAATAATATAAATTTAAAGACTTAAACTTCCATTCTACCAGTACTGCATATACATAAGAATTAGCTAGCTACACAATACAAACACTAACCAAAATAAATGAAATCATGGCTTTATTTTTTCACGAGAGAGTTGATACTTACCTCCCGAACACTTTGATATTCCCAAATATCGACTTTCACTCAATAAACTCTCAGATTAAAAAGGTTAGGTGCCCCTACTAGGCAGGTAGTCAGATGACAGTCTGGCGGATGCCAGCCCCAACCTCGCGCATGTGAAGACTAGCACTTCCTCTGACTAATTTATTGGCTGACACAATGCAACTTAAGAAAGCCTGAAGACCGAGCCTCTGTGGGGCGGAGAGGCCGGGTCCGTGTTAGGGAGGCAAGTATCAACTCTCTCGTGAAAAAAAAGAAATCTGTGATTTCTTTTAATTCACTTCAAGAGTATACTTACCTTCCTAACACTCTTTGATATTGCCAGAATTTGTAAGAGAATTTGGCGGGACGGAGGTGAGGTCAAAAGACCAGCTCTTCCCTATGCCCTTTTCTGTGCTTAAGGCACTTAAACTTCTGAAATTGTGAGAAAAACACAACCAGGAAATGATTTGGACATCGGACAACACAACCGATGGCTGAGAGAAGACCAGATGTCATATGCGCTCCTCCCCCCCACCCCCACTTTCTTGGGAGGGAGACAGAATGACCGTCCCATACGTTCTCTACCTACACGTGCCATGTACTAAGGACATTAGACGAAAAAGGCTCCATTTTCAAATACTCTCAAGAATGAACCACATAAAACACCTACCATCACCATATTAACAAGCATTCTGTAAGTATTGCTTTGCAATACATGTCCCCTACCTGGTGATATAAATCTTTAGAGATTGATAGTCAAACATTTTATTAAAAATTGTCAAAAGTAGCTGAAGGTCGAACATGATCTGTAACTTCTCATAACATAGCAATAAACCAAGTCTCAGTTATATATGGTGAAGGAGAAGAAAAAAGTCTTGAAAGCTGATATGTTTGTATTTCATAAGTCGAAAGGGGACATAACTCCATCAAAAAATTACGCAAACGCCTGAAACCCGAACTTGGTCTGTAATTTCTCATAATAAAGTAATACCAATTCTCAGTTGAATATCTTGAAAGACTGCGAGAGAAAGGGTGGAAGACTAATATTTTTCGTATTTCATAGGTCGAAAGGGGGCATAACTTCATCAAAGATTTACACATATGGCTGAAACTCGAACTTGGTCAGTAACTTCTCATAACAAAGCAATGTAGCAGTTCTCAGTATAATTTCTTGAGACTGCGAAAAAAGTGCGGAAAACTAATATATTTTGTATTTCATAAGTCGAAAGGGGCATAACTCCATGAAAAATTGACGAAAATGTCTGAAACTCGAACTTGCTCTGTAACCCCTTATACCAAAGCGATGTACTGATTTTTCCTTAAATATCTTGAAGGAGTGCGAAAAAAGGTGCTGAAAGCTGATATTTTTCGTATTTCTTAAGTCTAAAGGGGGCATAACTCCATGAAAAATTGACGAAAATGTCTGAAACTCGAACTTGCTCTGTAACCCCTTATACTAAAACGATGTACTGATTTTTCCTTAAATATCTTGAAAGGAGTGCGAAAAAAGGTGCTGAAAGATATTTTTTGTATTTATTAAGTCGAAAGGGGGCATAACGCCATAAAAAATGTACGCATATGCCTGAAACTCCAACTTGGTCTGTAACTTCTCATACCAAAGCAATGTAAGACTGCGAAAAAAGTGCGGAAAACTAATATTTTTCGTATTTCATAAGTCGAAAGGGGGCATAACTCCATGAAAAATTGACGAAAATGTCTGAAACTCGAACTTGCACTGTAACCGTTATACTAAAGCGATGTACTGATTTTTCCGTAACTGTCTTGAAGGAGTGCGAAAAAAGGTGCTGAAAGCTGATATTTTTCGTATTTCTTAAGTTGAAAAGGGGCATAACTCCATAAAAAATTGACGCATACCCTGAAACTCGAACTTGGTCTGTAACTTCTCATAACAAAGCAATAAACCAATTCTCAGTTGAATATCTTGAAGGACTGCAAAAGAAAGTGCGGAAAACCAACTGCGACAGACGGACAGACAGAGTGCAAACCTATAGTCCCCCCGGTTTTACCGGTAGGGGACTAACAAGAGGCCCAAGGGCCTGTGGCGCCCACCTGGACCACTGGCATTTAAACCATTTGCATTTAAACAGACATGATGGATGATTTTCAGAAAATCCAAGATAACCACCAAAAAATTGCCCAATCAACACTCGTTTAATATGTTGAAGCCTACCGTCATAGGATCGTTCCACACAAGAGATTATCGGAAAACCCAAGATGTCCACCATCAAAATCAAGCCGTCAGCGTACGGGCCTATGGTTCTTCCAGCTGAGTTTGGTTGAAATCAGCCAAGCGGTTAACCCATAACACACTGATGTCAATAACCTATGTTTACGGTGTCAATAGCAAAGAAACTAGTGTACATTTTTCAACAATTTTGGTGGAATATGTTGCTGTATATGACAGCACCATCATCTTCCACCAAATTTGTTGAAAAATAAACACCAGTTCATCTTTTACTTTAATTTGAAAATTTTGACATTAGAGTGGTAAGGGTTAATGAGGAGCAGCCTTTTAACTGATTTCTCAAAATATTCAGGCAGCCAGTCGGGTTGAAATCGACCAAGTAGTTAATGAGTAGACGATTTTCAGCCATTTTCCCCCGGAAAATTCAAGATGGCCAGCGAATAAACTGACTAATCAAAATTCTATATCCAAGCTCTGAAGCATAGCACTTTATGGGCCTTCCAGCCGAGTTTGCTTGAACTCGTTCAAGTGGTTAATAAGGAGTAGCCTTTTAACTGATTTCCTCAAATTTTCAGACAATTCAAGATGGCCGCCGGAACAATGGACCAATCAAAATTCTGTATACAAGTTCTGGAATCTACCAGGCTAATATCCTTCCGGTCAAGTTTGGTTGGAATTGCTCAAGCAGTTAATGAGGAGTAGCGTTTTAAACGATTTCCCGCCATTTTTCAGAAAATCTAAGATGGTTGCCGAAAAAATTGACCAATCAAAATTCTGTGTATGCGTTCTGAAGCATACTAGGCTAGGAGTCTTCCATCCAGAGTTGATTGAAATTGGCCCAAAATCGAGTAGGCTTTTAAGTGATTTCCACCGGAAAAATTGACCAATCAAAATTCTGTATACACGCTTTGAAATTTACCAGCCTGTGTCTCCTTCTAGCCAAGTCTGGCTGAAATTGCTAAAGCAGTTAATGAGGAGTAGTGTTTTAAACGATTTCCCACCATTTTTGGGGAAATTCAAGATGGCCACCGGGAAAATTGACCAATCAAAATTCTGTATACAAGTTCAGAAGGATACCACGCTAGGGTTGTTTCATCCAAGTTTGATTGAAATCGGCTGAGTGGTTAATGAGACATAGGCGTTTTTCAGAAAATCCAAGATGGCTACCGGAAAAATTGACCAATCCAAGTGGTTAATGAGGAGTAATATTTTTAAGCAAAAGTTGACGGAATGATGGACGCCGGACGGACGGACGACGGATGATCACTATGCATAAGCTCACTTGATCATTCTGGCCAGGTGAGCTAATAACGAAGGGTCACGTGACAAAACAATCAACAATACATAAACAAGACTAACCTTGTGAATTGCTTGATGCTGTCATCAATTTCGCCTTGGTGAAGACTGATGCAGTCCAGACAAGTTGTTGTTTACATTGATAAATTGTGATATATATATATATAAAATGAGAACCTCATCAAAATATGTACACCTAAATTATTTTTTCAAAATCGATAAGGCGAGAGGATTCGAGGTGTCACGGAGGTAATGGTTGGTGCAACTCGACTCACAGTGCCACTGGGCTACCGACATAATGTCATCCACAGGTACCACATTAAACAGGGCAGTGGAAGCGACTACGCCACGAACATTGTGAGCCTTAGCTAAGTCAACTTGTTTACCCATGGCGCATTTATGACAAAATTGAATACATTCTACAATCCACCTGAAAATGGTGTCCTTGGATGCCCTGCCATGGGGTTCAATATATAACAACCATAACGCTGTTGGGTCCATCCGCCATTCCTGAGTATGCAGTTTGTACCGGTTTAATGCGCGGACTGGATACCATGCTTTAGAATTAGGATCATATCTAGTTAAAGCTGGTAAAAATATGGGTTGACCTGGATATTTCAAGGGCTGTTTTTTAGCCATGAAATTTATCCTTAATTTAAGGCCTTCCCCTGTAACCACATAACGGTCTGCCTCGGCTGATAAGGCATGAATTTCGCTTCTCCGCCTTGCCGAGGCCGCAGCAATTAAAAATACAGTTTTAAGTGTCAACACTCATAGAAATGGAACTCAGTGATTCAAATGGCTTATCAGCTAGTACATGAAGCACTAGAGATAAGCTCCAAGACGGAATCACTGGGGGATCCCTTGGTCTTAGATTGCCCATGCCTTTAATTAATGTATTTAAAGTACTTACTTCATTACTTCCCCTATTAGCCAAGCAAGGATTAACTGTCATTAAAGCTGACTTGTAGCCAGCAATAGAGCTTGGCTTGAGGCTATAGGCATCATACAGGTGAGAGGAAATCGGCTACTACCTGAATAGATGAATCCATTGGATCAATACATCTTTTTGAGCTTCATTCTGCAAATCTGTTGATTTTATAATTATATGTTCTGGAGGCTAACCCCCATCTGGCTTTTGCCATAAACATGGATGCTTGCTCAGAAGAGCCCTCCTTAATCCTTGATTCCTTGACAACATCCGCGCAGTCAATCTGAACATTGACGGATTGTTGTGAAGGGCCTTGCCCTGGAAGATAATGTCGTCCATCAGAGGCAGAGGAACCGGATTGCAGACCAGAAGGTCCAGCAGATCCGTATATCATGATCGGCTTGGCCAATTTGGGGTGATCAGAAGCACTTGGCACGCCTCCTGTCTGATTTTCTGAAGAATTTTTGGAATCAGGATTGCTGGAGGGAATGCGTATGCATACATTCCCACCCAGCTGATAGCTAACGCATCTGTTGCGAAAGCGCTTGGATCTGGAATCGGAGAGATGTACGTCGTCATCTTCGCATTCTTCTTCGTTGCGAATAAATCTATGTTGGGTTTCCCCCGATGGACGAACAGATGATCCGCCACACATTGATTTAGTTGCCATTCCTTAAGTAAAACACTCACCCTTCGGCTCAATGAGTCTGCTACCAGATTTAACCTTCCAGGAATATAAATTGCTTTCAAGGTGATCCTGTGATGCAGGCACCAGCAAAGCAATTTCCATGTCATCATACAGACTGAGCGACTTCGTTCCGCCCTGGCGGTTTATCTAAGTCACTACTGTTGAATTGTCTGATCGAACTAGAACAATCTTGCCCTGAAATTTCTCTATGAAATGTTCCAGGCCCAGGACTACTGCCCGTGATTCCGTAGATTGATATGTTCTTGTGACTGATCCAGATTCCAAAGCCCTGATACTGTGGCTTCTTCCAGGCAAGCTCTCCATGCCCCCATCGATGCATCTGTATACATCGTTAACTGAAGGTGGGAAGGGGTTAGCATCACCCCCGCTAGATTCTCTCTCTTCATCCACCATTGAAGGTGGCGAATAAGAGGCTCCAATACTGGCGCATTCGAGTTCAGTGATCCTGTACTCTGGGTCCACTGAGTCATGAGAAATAACTGGATAGGCCGCCTGCGTAAGGCCGCCTGTGGAATGACTGGCTCCAGAGAAACCATCAACCCCAGCATTCTCAAGTACACCTGTGCCAGGACATGACGACTGTTGCACACTGACTGCATTACGGAGATGAGTACGTGTACCCTCTCCTGAGTAGGATAAACATATCACACCTCTAGACCGAAGAACATTCCCAGGTAAGCAAACTTCTAGGATGGAGTCAGCTCTGATTTTTTAAGTTGATTATCCAGCCCAAGTCTGTGAGAGTTTTCAAAACTATCTCCAGATTTGCTGATAGACTTTCCTGATTGTGTGCTTTTAACAGCCAGTCGTCTATGTAGGTGTGGACTACTATGCTTCTCCTGCGAAGGTATGCTGTTATAGCAAGAACCACCCTGGTGAAGACCCGAGGAGCTGTCGAAATTCCAAAAGGTAAAACCCTGAATTCCCACTGCCGGCCCTGGAATGCGAATCTCAGGTACCGGCGAAAACCCCTCGCTATTGGAATGTGGAAATATGCATCCTTCAAGTCTATTGATACCGTCCACATTCCCTTCTCCAACCCTGCCAACACCATTTTCACCGTTTCCTTCTTGAAGCTCGGTGTGTCTATGAACCTGTTCAATGGCTTGAGGTTGAGAATTGGTCTCCACCCTCCAGTGCTTTTTGTCACTAGGAACACGGTTGAGTAGAAGCCCAGGCAATTTTGTGCTGGTTGAATTGCTCCTTTTAGCATGAGGGAATTTATTTCCTCCTCTATACACAACCATTGATCTGGATCTCTTGGATTTTGAGTCCAGATTGGTACCAGAGACAGCTGCGATGGCGGGCCTACTATCCAGTTGGGATGATACCCGACTGAAAGCCATCGCAAGACTAAGCGGTTCTGAGTCAACCGCTCCCACTCTTGCTTGTGGTTGGCCAATCGGCGCACCCCACCCCCCTACACCGGACCACCTAGGGAGAGGTGGACATAGTAACGCAAGCGTGGCACTATCTTTGGACCCAGAAGCTCCGCACCACCGCCCGCATCTCAGTGCGCGGGCGGCTACGCTGGAGGAGCCTGTGATCCCCCACCCATCGCTGCTGGCCGGAGCACGCGCCGGCGCTGGTGACTGGCCTCTGACTTGGCCACCGCCACCCCGTGCCTGCAGGGGATGATATGTAGGGGGCGCTGCGCGAACGCGCTCTCTGCAGAACACTTCAAATTGCTCGCACAAAGCCCTCTAGTTATTGACCAGGGTGACCGTCTCCTGGAGGTGCTTACATCCCTCACCTCCAAAGAGATCAGGACCTGTCATAGGCATACGCAGAAGCCTATTGTACAGGTCCTGGGACGGGCACAGGTTGTCTAAGGCAAACATGCGCCAGGCCCGGACACTCCTGTTCACAGACCAGGTTAAACAGTCCAGAGCCAGGTTAATCCTGGATAGCTTTCTGGACTGTCACCGGACTAGGCTGGCGCGATGCGAATGCTGTTACTACCCATGCAACAGCTGGGCGACATGCAAAAGTGCTGCAATAGAACTCCCAAACTCTCCTCTGCATCACGCAACGCGGTATTTGCCGAACGCAAAGCATTCGCGCACAGCGTTCCCGTGTCAGACCGGGAGCCTGGCCGCATATCCTCGCCTAGCGCAGCGTGGTCATACGCGCTCGGCTTAGGCACCACACCGTACCTCTGGTATTCACCAGATACGATACAGGATCGCTTTGCCACCTCGCGAGGGGCCTTCGCGAGACGTCCATTGGCCTTAATAGACGTCTCTGCCGCTGTAAACATCTCTACAATATGTTCCGCCAGCGGCAGAGATGGCATCGCAGTAGCAGTCGGATTACCTGCCAGCCACGGGCGCTGGTCCCGCTGGCTGGCCGACTGATCAACAGCAAGATCTGGCCTAACGTTTATTAGCCAATGACAAGCGTCAGACCAGTCTTCCTCTGTGGCTACCTGCGAATGTTCGACTAGGCGCAGGCCTTCGTCATCCTCTAGAACATTCGCAGACGTGTACATGGCTGGAGGTACCGATACTCCTGGCAAGCCAGAGAAAGCATGCAGGCCCGACAGAGCAGGCATGCTAAACACACTGGCTTGACCAGGAGCAGGCGCCGTGGCACTGTGTGGGGAATGAAAACGTGCCACACCACGGCCAGAACCAGCTACACCATCGGCAAGCTGAGGTATGTGGTAATGCTGGCCATCAGATCCAGCCCGGGCTACCTTCTGTGCCGTGAATGCGACTCCTGCATAAGTAGACCCATGGAAAATGTCGCCCTTGCTCCCCGCGAGGGGTGCATATACGTCATTTCCATGGCCATAGCGTTAGGAGAACCCAGCAGATAATCCTCTTCTTCCTGGCCAGAAAGATTAGACGCCACGTCAATGAAGATTGCTAACCCGGACTGGCCAGGAAAGGTACCATAAGAGGTAGTGGTACCTGTAGGGTGCGGATAATCCTGGGAATCCGATAAGTGGGGACCAAGCTCCAGCGACTCCTGCCCACGAACAACCGGCGCGGCAAGCCTGCTGCCAGTGTTCTCATAGTGAGCTGCCCCTTCCAATGGGGCCACCTCTGAATCTTGGGCGAAAACTGGTAAGTCTCTAAAGAGAACCGATTCAGAGATGGGAATTATCTGCTCCGGAGCAGGAGAAGACAATAAAGGATTTGGCCAAGGGAGCATGCCGCGAAGCAACTCTGGAACCAAATCCTTTATCGTCTTCTTCATCTCTCCCATCAATCTGAAGACGGAAGGCCTCCATATTCATGGTGGAGGAAGCCTTCCTCTTATCCTTCTTATCAAGACATTTTCGCTCCTTCTTAGAGCGTCTCTCCTCCTCTAACATCTTCTCATTGGCCTACAATGACATGACTCAGTCATTAATTTGCCCCTCCAACCCCACTGATTACATATGTCACAATTTAACAATGGGCCACATGGACTACATTGGAAACACAGGTGAGGGGCGAATGAATCTAGGTTTTAGAAACCTTCCACAAGTAAGACAACCAGGTTTCTGAAAGGCCTTAAGATGAAGACAATGAGTATTTTAGTTAATGAATTAGTCAACTCAAACCAAAATAAAGAAAGAGGACTGGTGGCCATAAAGACCACTACACTAACAGTTAAACCAGCGTTGGACAAAACTTTATGATAGTTAATAAAGGTGCAAGGCTGAGGTAATCCGACTTGAAAACAACATCCAGGTGTAAGGACGAATTGTATTCATAGTCCAGAACATAATAACTGGAAAGGATAGTAATACAAGCTATGCAAACATCAGATAAACAATGATAAATTGGCAGCATATTTCAGAAAAAGTTATAAATATTTTGAAGTGCCTAATATCATAGCTAGAATACCTGCGTCTTTAGCACAGACAAACCATCCGATCTGATGAACTGGAAGCTCCACCAATCTCTATGACCTCTTAAATCTCTCCACCATTAAGGAAGGGAAGTGGACCAAGAGGGCAGTGAGAACAGGCCTGGAAATAACTTTAAAAATGCTGCCTGTCACTATGGCAGTCACTAACCAGTTGGTACCTCTCATACTCTGATTCCTGCCTGTCACAGGGTTGTCTTAATCAAGCGTATGGTGTAAGCAATGTAGGATTGAACTTGAATTGGATGACATGTGAGAATTGAAACAATGGTCGCAAAAACAGTAAACTTACTACCAGTGTGCCGTTTTATCGGACTTATCTTGATAAAAATTGAACGGATCTGTGACTTTCTCAATTTCATTTCAAACGGAAGAATGAATGTCATCGCTTACCGACACGTTTGTTGTATCTGCGAATCTGGTTGGACAAATTTTTGCTGATGTATGCATTATAAGCAGGGTTCGAAATTAGCGAAAAGTTGATGGAAGGGCTACCAGACTTGGCAAATCAGTAGTCCGTCTACAAAATAAGTACGTAGTCCATAAGACGTAGTTTACACAAATTGTACAAATGTGACATGAATGGATGGTTGAATAACTAATATTGGACTTCTGAAAATATTGAGGATAGTGTATCAGTCTTCAGGTCTACAGTAGCCAGTATTGTCATTTTTCAGTATAACACATGTCAGATTCAGAATATGCATGTACTGGCTCTGGCCAAGGTCAGGGAGTATAGGAAAACTAAGATAATACGTATTGGCAGATTGGGCAATTACATTGATTGGAAGCTTAAGGCAGCAACACATTCCAGTAAAATTATTTTCAAAAAAATCAATAATGTGCCTCCCATGAATACTGTGATTTCATTGACTAGGGTTAACATATATTTTGTAACTTACCAACCTACATCACATATCCCTTTCAACTGGTAGACTAAACAAAGTACACATCATTCAATACAATGTAAGAAGGCTGAATAGTGTTAGTGCTTATCTGGAAGCTGTTGCCGGCTATGGCAGCTGTGAGCAACAGGTCCCCCTTAAAAACTTGCAACATATTCAACAGCGTATTAAGATGAAATTGAGTTTCTGCAATACTATGACTTCAGTTGAGAGGTAACAATTTTTATTTTAAAATTACTAATGGTTGTTTTCTCTGGCTTAAATAGTGAATGATAAAAAAGTTTTACTGTGATCAGCGTGTATCAATCGGCTTACATGTTACTAGTTTTACAACGAATACTACGAATGCTATACATAGATACTACTACTACTACTACTACTACTACTACTACTACTACTACTACTACTACTACTACTACTACTACTACTACTACTTCATTCATAAAATTACCGCGTAAAACATTGTTTATTTTCTTTACTTTCGGTAGTTTTATTACGATTCATTGGTTGCTTTCAATAGTTATATTTATTAACCAATAATCTTGCGAGAAAGTATGTTCTCGACTTTGGAGAATAGTACTCAAGAACACTGTCGCGCATGCGTCGATCTTGGTGACATGTCATTCTAAATCTATTGCTTACGCGAATCAAGTGCGATATGGCGCCGTAGCATGGCTAACTATACAGTGTCGGCCTTGATTTGGGGATGCGCTAACAGGAGTTTAGCATTCGCGATGAAATAACTTAGTTAGTCTAGTTTCCTAGACAATCATTGTCTAAACCGACCAGAATCAGCCTAGATAAACTTGTATTTTTAAAGTTTATCATAACGTTAACTAATGATGAGGCAATGATCAATAGCCATAATCCCCTATAGGAGAATTTAGATTTACAAGAGAGTCTGTTACGAGCAATATGTCGACAACAGTGAATACCCCGTGATACATATTGCAAGTTTCCGACTGGTGTCCAAACTCAAAACTGAAGTCCTTGTAACAGTTTATTATTATACCGGAAGAAGGAAGCTGCTAACGCATGCGTGCATTGCTAGCTTTTAGAATTTGACAGATCAACATGACATTTTCATGATAAAATACATAAACTAAACTAGAATAACAGTCAATAGTACGCAATAACTGGTACCGGTACACACTTTTTTGCTGCCAGACAAAAGGACAGGTCCCAAATTTATTGTGCCTGTCAACACTCTATATACTACCGGACATTGACCATGACCGGCGCCTTATTTCCAGGCTTGGAAAAGATCTTATGAGACCTCCAACTCACTGGGCATAGATTTTGATTAGTTCCCTAACATATTAGTAGGAAATGGAACCTTGGTGGAGAGAAAAACACCCTCTGAAGATGCGTTGTTCTTTTCAATCATAGATTTAGACCCTCTGAAGATGTGTTGTCCTTTTCAGTCATAGATAGATACCTGTGGACACAAACACAAAGAAAGAGTAGTATTTCACAGTGCCAGATACAAATAAACCAGTTTTTTAGGCGCTTATCACGTCTAATCGCGAATCCCGGAAACACATTACAATGGGATTAAATTAATGTAATTGAAATCACCTGATAACTTGGTCCCTGGCCATCCTCTGGAGACTTTCCACGATCGGACATGATTTTCAGGTGAATTTGTTTCAGAAAGTGAGAGAAACTAGCTGAAAACTTTATAAACAAAGAATAGCATGTGTCTCTTTAGCCAAAAAATTGGAAAAGAGGAAGTGCTAGTCTGCGCATGCGCGAGGTTGGGGCTCCGCCAGACTGTCATCTGACTACCTGCTCAGTAGGGGCACCTAACCTTCTCCATCTGAGCGTTTATTGAGTGAAAGTCTATATTTGGGAATATCAAAGAGTGTTAGGGATGTAAGTATACTCTTGAAGTGAAAATAAGTAGATTAAGCCAGACTAAAAGAACATTTAAGACGTAGGCACATGGTTGATGACTAATATTCTACCACTATTCAAAATGTTGTGGCAGGTGGGTCAGCGGCGCACGCCATGATGCCTCTCATCGTTACATTGTTGCCAGTCCCGGTTGTTGTTGGGGTTTATGGCTGTACATCTGGTACAATTTTACGTGGACTCGAGCGACTCTCAGAGAAGCCTTTTCTGGCTTGATGATCTCTATCCTGATGTTTCCTTCTTCCTCTGCCATGAAAACTAGCCTAAACATCACTATGTCTGCCACGCAGTCGAACTGGCTGGGAGATGTGGCGGATATTACAGTATAAAAGGGGCCTGTATCGCTCATCTGGAATTATTGGACACTACGAAAACTAAATAAAACAAGATGACCACTGAAAGAATTTACTAATCTAATTTCTGTGAAAAAATGCTTAGCTAAGTTTTCAGAAAATCCAAGATGGCCGCAAACATACTAAATTTTGATTGATCCATGGTGGCCATTTTTTTTATGTATCAACTTCCCTTGAACAAACTTTAATGACCCTTAGTCTCTAATCATATCGCCCAAATTTCAGCATGATCCGTTCATAGGTTCTCAGGAATTTGATTTCGCAAAAACTAGGTCATCCAATATGGCTGCTGTAGATCTTGGCCAATCAAGTTCTCTCGAACAACCTGTTCATCTGTTGCCCTAGATGACATTTCATGGGTTTTGAATCGATCCCCCAAGCAGTTTCGGAGTAGACTTTTAAAAGCATTTCTAAAAAGACAAAAGTCCAAGATGAATACCAGCCAAATTGGCCAATCAGCTCCATCAAACAAAAAATTTAGCTCTATGACCTAAAGATGCTTCCTGCCAAATATAATTGATATCAGCCCAGTGGTTCTTGAGAAAACGTTTTAAATTTCCTTTTGCTTTAGCATCAGATTTTTTGGCGGGAAAATGATCCAAGATGGCACACGAAACCGTTTATCCAACAATTTCGAGTGGCAAATTTGAAATCAGCAGCCAAACACACTACATTTTGATTGGTCCACGTTGACCATGTTCTTTGATGAATCAACTTCCCTTGAACAAACTTTAATGGCCCTCAGTGCCAGTCATATCTCCCAAATTTCAGCCCGATCCATTCATCGGTTCTGGAGAAGTCCTTTTGGCGAAAACTAGGTCATGCATGGCCGCTGTAGCATTTGGCCAATCAAGTTCCTTTGAACAAACTTGGTTCAGCTCTTGGCCTAGATGATATTTCATGAGTTCTGAATCGATTTCCCAAGCGGTCTTGGAGAAGAATATTTTCAAAGACGTTTCTAAAAATCGACCAAAGTCAAAGATGGCCGGTGACCAAATTGGCTGATCCTTTGAACTTCCTTTGAACAAACTCTATGTCCTAAGGATCCTTCCTGCCAACCATAATGGAAAACTGGACAGCGGTTCTCGAAGACATTTTAAATTTTCCATTGCTGTAGTATGGGATTTTTTGGTGATTGAAAGATCCAAGATGGCAACCCGCTAGTTTCGAAAGTGAAAATACCCAAAAACCTAGATATAAAACCAATTTTGGCATCAAAACCCTTCAAAAAAAAAAATCAAATATGGTCGCCAAACACGCTACATTTTGATCGGTACACGGCAGCCATGTTTTTTTAAAGTAATAACTTCACTTGAACACACTTTAATTTAATGGCCCTTACTCCCTAATCAGATCTCCCAAATTTCAGCCCAACCTGTTCAGTGGTTCTGGAGTGGAGCTCCTTCCCTAGATAATATTTCATCAGTTTTGAATCGATTCCCCAAATGGTTTCGGAGATTTTTCAAGATGTTTCTAAAAATCGGCCAAAATCCAATATGGCCACTGGCCAAATTGGACAATCGACTTCCTTCAAACAAATTTGGATCCCTATGCCCGAAGGATGGTTCCTGCCAAAAATAATTGAAATCAGCTCAATGTTTCTGGAGAAGTCACTTACAGAAAAAGTTGACGGATGATGGATGGTCACCATGGCATAAGCTCATTTGACAATTCTGGCCAGGTGAGCTAATAAGGATGCCTCCTACCAAATTTGGCTAAAATCAGTCCAGTGCCACAGTTATCAAGAAGTCATTTTAAATTTCCCATTTATTTACTATGTGACAGTTTTTGGCAGCAAAATAATCCAAAATGGCCACCAAACTGTTTATCAGACAGGGTCAAGTGTGGAAAATCTGAAATCACCATACTAAAACCCCTAAACAAAACCAGTCATTTTCTTGATAAGTCATTGAAGCATTTGGCCAATCAGGTTCCCTCGAACCTTGGTTCATTTGTTGCACTAGATGATGTTTAATGAGTTTCGATCAAACCCACTAGCGGTTTCAAGAGGTCCAAGGGTGTTAATGCTCACCTGGACCATTAGCATTTGATTTAATGCATTTGAACAGACATAATCCTTTAAATTTAGCAGCAGCAAGGCATCAAATCCAAAATCGGAATTCAGTAAAAATCACATTTAGTGGGAAATTAATGATGGAAGCTGTCCACACAATCAGATTGAACCTTAGATTTTGATTGGTCCATGACAACCATGGAACAAATGCTCTTGAACAAACTTTAATCACCCTTATGTATCGATGAAATTAAATGTAATGAGTATCCGCCTTCTCCGTACAGCAATTCCTAAGATGTCAGTTTCACGAACAAGCGGTTAATGAGGAGTAGCGTTGATTTCCCAACATTTTCCAGAAAATCCAAGATAGCTACCAAAAATTTTGCATACCAATTCTGAAGCGTACCAGCCTAGGGTCCTTCCAGCTGAGAGTAGCCTGCCCTTTTAACTGATTTCCCAAAATTTTCTGAAAATCAAAGATGGCCGTCACAAAAATTGACCAATCACAATTCTGTATAAAAGATCTGAAACCTACCAGCCTAGTATCCTTCCAGCCAAGTCAAGTTGAAACTGCCCAAGCAGTTAATGAGTAGCATTTTAAACGATTTCCCGCCATCTGTCAGAAAAGGCAAGATGATTGCCCAAAAAATGGACCAATTAAAATTCTGTATACAAGTTCTGAAGAATACCACACTAGGGTCTTCCCAAACAAGTTTACTTGAAATCGGTCAAGTGGTTAATGAGTAGGCTTTTAACAGATTTCCAGAAATTTTCGGAAAATCCAAGATGGCCACCGGAAATATTGACCAATCCAAGTTCTGAATAGAAGTTATAGAGCCTACCACCATAGGATTATTCCTGTCAAATTTGGTTGAAATCGGTCACAGCGTAAATGAGATGCGATTTGATGGATGGACGACGGACAGACAACCACCATGGCATAAGCTCACCTGCAGGTGAGCTAAAAATCGGCCAAAACCCAAGATGGTGACTGGCCAAATTGGCTGATCGGCTTCATTTGAACAACTTTCGATCTCTGCGCAAGCAGGAGGTTTCCTGCCAACCATAATTGAAATTGGCCCTGAGGTTCAAGAAAACATTTTAACTTTCCTGTTTTAGTATGGGAGTTTTGGGTGGGAAAAGATCCAAGATGCCTCCAAATAGCATACCTATAATAACAGTTTCGATTTCAAAATCCATCAAATAAAAAAATCAAATATGGGCACCAAATATGCTACATTTTGATTGTTCCACAACGGCGATATTTTTTGATGCATTAACTTCCTTTGAACAAACTTTAATGGCCCTTTGTCCCTAACCATATCTCCCGAATTTTGGCCCTGTCCATTCAACGATTCTGGATAAATCGTTTTCGTGAAACCTAGGTCACCCAAGATGTCCGCCGAACCATTTGGCCAATCAACTTCCCTTGAACAAACTTGGTTCAGCTGTTGCCCTAGATGATGATTTATAAGTTTTGAATCAACGCCCCAAATGGTTTTGGAGATTTTGAAATCGGCCTGGTAGTTCTTTAGAATTCATTTTAAAAAAGGTTGATGACGACGGATGAACGACTACCATGGCATAAGCTCACTTGGCCTTTCTGGCCAGGTGAGCTAATAATTGTTCGCTAGGCGGTGTCACGGTTGCAGAACCTCCGTGGTGACGGGAATTACATGGCGGTCAGAAAACGGTGGAATAAATTCTGCTCCCCTCTGCTGTTGTCATTGCTGATGCCGTGTTACGCTAAGCAAGAAGACGCCTGGTGCACTATGTGTGTTTTTTTGTTGACTGGAGTGCTGTGATCGCCACTGATGCCTGGGACTGTTTGTTGCTCACTGAGTTCGTCTGCTAGCTGTAAATTATTTGCGCATTTCCCATCTCATGCAGTGGAACTGCTGGATCGGGTGGTTTGGAAATCAGGCCAGATGAGCTAATAAGTGAACAGTAGTTGGGTGCAGGAGTTACGTATACTACCCTCGCTTCATGCTGATGCCCATAGTATTAGGTTAAAACACTATGTCTCTCCATGTCCTCTGGGCGCGCATGCATAGCAGAACATTCAGAAAACTGTTCTTTCCAAGTGCTAGACACCGCATAGAGTTGCGCATATGCAGGCAATTTTAATACCGCATCTTCCATCCACACCGTGTTGCGAGGTGATGAGCATCTTGCATGCCCCCGAGTCTGTTATTGAACCTCTCTTGGCCATGGCTATGCCATGATCAAAGAGCAAATTATTAGCCCTGCCATAGGTCAGCTACGGCATATTAGATGTTACCGATGCATTCTTATTACAAAGTCATGACATTTTAATGTTCAAGCCGACCAAAACAGCCACGGGGCAGTAGTCTTAAGAAATATCCATTTGCTAGCTTTGTAAATTAGTTGTAAATTAAAAAAAAAAAGTCCTGTCTTGGCCTGCAAATTGATATTCGATAGGGAAAAATTCAGGTGTTGTTTTTACAAATCTTGAGCATTAAGGCGTTAATTAGTATAAGTAACATGTCAAGGCGCCATTGACACAAGACGGGGTAATTAGGCAACAATCTGTACATATGGAACGCTCTAACTCATATGGAAAGATCAGCAAATAATACAGTGAGTAATGAGGGCTCCTCCATGAGCAGCAGCAGCAGTAATCTTTAATCTTTACCTGCTGTAAGCATTCTCATCCTGTGTAAAATCCATGTTTCACCACCAACTCAACTCATCTGAAATCAAGGGAAAAGACATAGTTAGCCGCCATTATTTGCTGTGTTTGTGTACATGTACAGAATGGTTTCAATAGCTCTCCTCTGTGTCTAGAGATGACATATGGCAGTATTGAGGAATATCTATTTGCAGGCCAAGAAGACTATTCTTGAAAATTTCCCACTGGATTGCCTGGCACGATACACGAGCCAGTCATTCCAGTGGTAAATTTTCAAAAATAGTCTGCTCTTGGCCTGCAAATGGACATTCACTACAGAAATACTTTGATCTTGACAAGATTTGACCATTAAAGGGTTAACTGGACCTGCAATGGAACACCTGTATGATCAGGACGGCAATTCCACAATGAGGTCCACAAAAGCACCAATGTGTCAAGTTTTTAATTTAGTAAACTGATATATACCGTAGGTGCAGGTATATAAATTGTACTGACAACTTTTTAAACAAGAGGCCGGTATCACTCATCTGGAACATAGGCCCATTTCAACTAGAAAGGCCATCAACTATAAGTGGAACCCTAAGGAGCTGACCAGAATTGTCACAAGGACATAGCTGCTATCTTTCTGAACAAATTTTAATGTCCCTTAGTCCCTAATCATATATCGCAAACTTCAGCCAGATCCATTCAGCGGTGCTGCAGATGAAGTCGTTTTTAGGAAAACTATGTCATCGAAGATGGCTGCTGAAGCATTTTGCCAAACAACTTCCCTTGAACAAACTTGCTTCACCTCTTGGCATAGTAGTAGATGATGCTGTATGAGTTTTTAATCAATCCTCCAAGTGGTATCGGAGAGTCTTTAAAGACATAGTTTCTAAAAATCGGCCAAAATCCAAGCTAACCACTGGCCAAATTGGCCGTGCTTTGAATAAATCTGTATCTCTATGCCCCAAAGATGCTTTCTGCCAAATATAATTGAAATCGGCCCAGTGATTCATGAGAAGACATTTTAAATTTCCTATTGCTTTAGTACAGGCCTGTCCAAATTGGCGCAACCCATTTTTCATTCGCGCAAAGGTTACACAAATATTTCTGACACAACCTGTTTTCCGCTCCTGCAATTCCTTTCACATTGTACATAAATGCATGATAGATGGCTATGCAAAACAGAATGGGTTACCTAAAACAAATTTGCTTAACCCCAAAATGGTCTACCCACATTTTCAATTTAGACAGGCCTGTAGTATGGGAGTGTTTGGCAGGAAAAAAATCCAAGATGGCCACCAGACATGCCAGACCGTTTATCCCACTTTAGAAAATAGCAAATTTTAAATCGGAATACTTAAGAACCTATATAAAACCAATTTCGTCTTCAAAGTCAAATCAAAAAAAAAAAATGCAATATGACCGCCAAACACGCTACATTTTGATTGGCCTACGGTGGCATATCAACTTCCCTTGAACAAACTTTAATGGCCTTAGTCTCTAATTGCCCTGTAGCTGGGGCTTAGAATACACCTTCCGTATCCTCTGCGTGTCATACGAGGCGACTAAAGGAGGTAAGGGTGAGGTAACCCTGACAGAAACCTCGAGTGCTGAAGACGGAGGTTCCAGGCTGCACGGCGCACTCTAATAAACCATGGATCCACGCACTTAACGCTTATGATCATGTCGATAGTCACTTACAGGACTGGTAGTATGATCAGTGAACGAAAAGAAGAAGTCTCCAATTATATCTCCAAAATTTTTGCCCAATCCGTTCCGCGGTTCTGGGGAAGTCTTTTTGGCGAAAACTGAAGGAAATGTCAATTTCCCTTTCTCCGAGATCTAACAATACTCACCATTCTGTTACTTCTGATATACAGCTGGCCCTGACAGCTGGCTCTAGGACTATAGACTTAGAAAGCTTTACCGACTCCTTGGAACCGGGTACTCGGCTCCCAACTGCCGAGTACCCATCTACCATAGAGCTCATATTGTTTGCATAGCCACCAAACAAGAGAAATCCATGGCTTGCCTCCGTGGGGCTGAGAGGCTGGGTCCGTAACAGAATGGTGAGTATTGTTAGATCTCGGAGAAAGGGAAATTTAAATTTCCTTCATTCTCCTTCGATCAATACTCACCATTCTGTTACTTCTGATATACACCAGATTTGGTCAGTAACCTGGTGGGAAGGGGCAAGCCATAAATGCTACTTTTGCCCCTTGGAGAAAGAGTTAGACTTAAAAACTTGACCAACGGAGACCTAAAAAGGACTGTCAAGTTAAGGGAACCAAATCACATTCGCATCACTGCCCCACCCCCATTTTTTCTCCTAAGAAAAGGGAGAGAACTCACGAACATGCATCTCGCCTGAAAACACAAATATGCCAAGAGGGTTAACTGCTCTTTGCATATATTAGCCTGGGAATGAGCATGAATATATAAGTTGAATGATCATGATATATAGACATAATACAAAACACTCAATCCTGAATTACCTCATGATATTTGGATTTCAGACCTGGAGCCTCCAACCATTCACTTGTCCGGCCATCAGTGACACAATCTGGTTGATATCCTCTCGCTCGACCATGTCTGCTTCTTAATTCTTTCTTACAAATGCCAAAAAATGAAGAAGAGCAGTCTGGTCATATAGCTATCGTCTCAAAACAGCTAAAGCGAGTGGAATGGCGAAGTCTGACACATCCCTCATATAGTAATCCGTGAAAGAGGACTCACAGTGCCATTGTGCAACAGCCACGATGTCCTCTAACGGAACACCACTGTAAAGGGCGGTCGAGCCGGCTATTCCTCTAACATCGTGTGCCCTTGCGCCTTGCACCCAGCGGTCATCCTCGATGACCGACGGGACAACACCATACCTGTTGTATTCCCCCCGTGGAATACGACACCTCGCCCGCACCTCCATGGAGGCAGCAAGAAGCTGGCCCTTGTTCATGCGTTGTTTGCTATAAACAGCATCAAGCAACACCATAAACCATGGATCCAGTCCAACAGACTGGATCAGGGCTGCGGGCAAGATCCCCATCCTAATTGATGCACCGATGGACGGGGTACATCCTCCTCGGCCGTGGTCGAAACCACAGACGGGTCCACCCTGGCTAGCCAAGCCAGAGCCTCAGACCAATCCGACATGTTCACGGCCCGACCAGCAACGGCCTCCCGGCTAGGAGCCATTGCTGATATGCCAGGAACTCCGGTACCGTACGGTTCCGCCGCCACCCCATGGAACACACCAGTCCATGGAGTAGGCCTGCACGGAAACCGTGCGGCCCCGTAGCGGTTAAGGAACCGTGGCCAAACACGGGCGCCAACGGCACCCCATGTCTGACCGCCGGACCAGGCGAGATAGGTGAGTACCATGCCTGGCCAGCCACACCCGTCACCGTGGCGGTTGGCAGCAAACCAACGATCACGGGGCCGGTGCCCGGTACCGGAGTGGCCTCAACCACGGGCGGAGCCGCTGCCCTGGCTTGCGCCAGGCCAGACAGATGGAGGTCGGGTTCCATCAGGACGGAATCGACCTCCATGCTCTCCACCCGCGGCCTCACAGGCCGCAGCACTCTCCTCCTCGGCCTCCTCATCTTCAGACCCCTAAGAGTCGTCACTAGACAAGGAAAAACCGTGGAGCCATCCTGGCGGACGGCTCCCATGTCTGACGGACCGGCCACCGCTACTGGACCACCCGGAGGTGGCCGCAGAGAGACAGAACCCATCAGGCCGGAACCCGACGGGACTGCCAGGGGGCCGTACGAAACGGCTCCCTCGGTGTCCAGTCCAGAACCCTGTCCAAGGACAGGGTCCGAATCAAACATGGTGAGAGACTGCCCTACAACTTTTGGCAGCAGGGACGACACCAGCGTGGGCAGAATGCTATGCAAGACACCTTGCCTAGCCGGACCAAACCACGCCGGCGGTGCCATCTCCGCCACCTCCGGTTGCAGACGTGGAACGCCGCCACGGGCCGAAACGGACGCTCCACGATTTACTTTCGGACCGCCTGACCCCGCGTCAGACCCTGCCACGTCCTTCTGGCAAGGAACTTAAGCATCATATCGACCGACCACACCGCGCAAACGTTACCCTACTGTCAAGACTACACTTAGTACAGTGGAAACAGACATGGTTCTTGTATAGAACCTGTACGATATGTGGCACTCGACACATGATGGCGGGGATTGCTTGGCCTATAAACCAAACCTACAATAAGCCAGCGGAACGAAACAAAAGTGGAAGGCAGACAATTAATTTTCAACTAATTTGACCATAAATTAACTGCAAACCCTCCCGCACCCCACCCCACAACGTTACAGCAAAGATTGCATTGATTATGACGACAAGAACGAAGCGGGCATAAATACACCCATAAATTGATCCTCCAGGATGTATAACGGAACCAGGAATCATATCGCATAGCATTCGGGGTATATTTACCAATCAATATAAATTATACTCCTAACGAAAGCCGACACGATATGTGAAGAAACAACAAAATGTAAACAAACTGCTGTAGCACACGGTAAAACCGCAGACCACGCATCACTCAAGAATTTTGACACCACCGATCATTGCAAACCGATTAAGATCACACGTAAACTTGACCATTCCAAAGTTTTCTGGTACCATTTTTAGTACGCAGCACCCAGAACAAGATGCGCGAATTAATGAAAAAATTTTCTTCACATAAACATCCGAGCATCACGGGTGTGACGTCACCCGCTCAGACCCTACGGAGAACGACGCCAGCCGATATTCGTGTTAGAAATACCGTAGCAAACACCTATTTTCATATCTGCCGATCGCCTGTTGGGATTTAAAGAAGGCGATCGTTTGGCATATCACGTTGTTAGCACACGTCCCCAAAAAAACGTGGACAGCTCTTGTCGCTATGCAAACAAGAATGCGCTCTATGGTAGACGGGTACTCGGCAGTTGGGAGCCGAGTACCCGGTTCCAAGGAGTCGGTAAAGCTTTCTAAGTCTATAGTCCTAGAGCCAGCTGTTAGGGCCAGCTGTGTATCAGAAAGTAACAGAATGGTGAGTATTGATCGAAGGAGAATCCAAGATGGGCGCCGGCCAAATTGGCCAATCGGCTTCATTTGAACATAGTTGCATCCCTGTGCCCTAAGGATGCTTCCTGCCAAATATAATTGAAATCGGGCTAGTAGTTCTCGAGAAGCCATTTTAAAGTTCCCATTGCTTTAGTATGAGCGCCCTTGGCTGGAAGATAATCCAAGACGGCCGCCAAACCATTTATCCGACAGTTTCGAAAATGGCAAATTTGAGTTCAGAATAACCAAAAACATATATAGAATCAATTTTGGCATCAAAATCCATCAAATAAAAATTAAAAATATGACCACCAAACATGCTACATTTTGATTGGACCACGACGGCCATGTTTTTTGACGGATCAACTTCCCTTGAACAAACTTTACTGGCCCTTTAGTCTCTAATCATATCTCCCAAATTTTGGCCCAATCCGTTCAGTGGTTCTGGAGAAGCAGTCGTTTTTGGGAAAACTAGGTCATCCACGTTGGCCACCAAACCATTTTGTAAATCAAGTCTTCTTGAACAAACTTGGCTTACCTCTTTCCCTAGATGATGTTTCATGAGTTTTGAACCGATTCCCCTAGCGGTTTCGGAGAAGTTTTTAAAGACGTTTCCTAAAATCGGCCAAAATCCAAGATGGCCACTGGCCAAATTGGTCGATCAGCTTCAGTTGAACAAACTTGGATCCCTATGCCTTAAGGATGCTTCCTGCCAAATATAATTGAAATCAGCCCAGTGGTTCTTGAGAAGTTGTTTAAAGGAAAAGTTGACGGAAGATGGATGGACGACGGACGGTCACCACGGCATAAGCTCACTTGGCCCTTCAGGCCAGGTGAGCTAATAATAGTGATTTGTTTATATTTTGAAGCTTCTCATCTGACAAATCTAATTATACCAAAAGGAGCTCAAATACACAATATTTTAGTTTTAATTACACAAGATCGCACAACCAGGTGCGAATCTGTTTTTAAAATGGCCACTTTTGAAAAATGCACGGAAATGCTGAGTTTTCAAAGGAAATTTCAACTTTTATAGGCGCCAGCCATTCCTACTATTTTCCTAGCATCTAAGTCACATTACCTAGTAACCAGATGGAAATCTTTGGAGTGTTGGCTGTTTGGATGGCTTCTCAGCATCGTTTCAATCACAATCACCCTACTCCCAAAAAATCTTTTAAGATGTGACTTAATTCCGTGGTATTGCGGATTGCCTATCATAAAATTAAATAACAGGTTTATTTTTCTCTTAATCTTGACTTTGTAAAAGTAAATGTTAAAATCTGAATGATTTATGCATTTTGACGAATTCCGTGATTTATTTCCATTATTTCAACTTTATTTTTGTTAAAGGGGCAGTTTGAGCATTTCCAAAACTGGTCCCATTTTAAATATGGCTCTAACATATCCGTGTTTTGTAATGTGGAATGCATGATTTGTTTCATTTATTGGCGTTTTAGGCATTTAGTATATTTTTTGCATTGCCATGGAGTTCGACAGCCTTAACTTGCCGGATAGCTTGTAAATTTTGATGGCTTTTACATAAATTCCATATGAAAATTTCATATATTTAGAGTACAAAGAGAACATTTAGAATAATCGATCTATGCATATACTGTTTCACTAGTTGGTATGAGTTTGGTGACTGGTCTAAGGAAAATATAAGTTTTAGCTAAATGCCATGGAGTTTGGTTGCCCCATCCTAGGGTTGGGCGATATTTGCCTAGCCATGACGATGTCGATATCTCATTAAAATATCGCGATATGACGATATATCGTCTATGGGATGGGGTGGGGATTAGGGTGTGACATCTGGCATGAATGGATTTCAAATTAGTGGTGTCTACAAATTATTTTCACTATGAATCATTGCTTTCAATTAGAATTTCAAAATGTAATAACTACATATTCCAATCTAGTTAATAGTAATACCCGGCACATGAAATTTCTATGTTTCACTCATCAAGATATAGTTTTAAGCAATGAACATAATGCATATAACCGGTATTCATCACAAATAAGAAAAATAAAGAGTTTTCTTCTGTGTACTGCGATGTTTTCTTTACCTCACGACAAACTGTCATAAATCAGCCATTGTTGAATTGGGAGAAGAGATGCGCATAGCGTTCTCTGCGCAGAAAAATGGGAATTCCGTTGAATGGAATCTGATTGGCTCTAGCGGGAGATGAGCCAATCAGAATTTACTCTTCGAAGCCAAAGTAACTCCATATAGGAGACATAGAATTACGTTTCTGGATTAACTCCATTATGCCTAGGCCAAAATCAACTGTTTACTACTTATGAAATATAAACCAGGAAATTGTAACTTGTATCATAGAAACGTGTGTAACTTGAAAAAGTGATGTTCAATTCAATAAATTTAGCAGTATTTATAATAATTTGCCAATAACAAGCCTAAAGCCTATTCATGTTCTGTCAATCAAATCAACTTGCCGATTAAGTCATAACGGCATTTGCCATTGATCTCCACGATTAGCCGAGGATGTGTGAAACTAACCCATTTAATTCAACAGAGCCAACAAATAGTAGCCAAGTAATATTGTGTAGTTAGTAGTTTTATTTAAAGCTGTTGCTCCTTGTTACAAAATCAGCAATGATTTATGTGATAGGAATTTGAATTAAACTTGATAAATAAACACCATATAGCTTATTTATTTCAGCATAGTTTTCTAATCTATTGCTATTACCGTAATTTCTCGACTAAAGGCCGCCCTCGAATATAGGACGCTGTCCCAAATTTGACCAAAATCCGCCCAAAAGACTTGTATTCAAGTATAAGACGCTGTTAAATTTAGAAAAAACATACCTTTAAAAAATCGAAAATTGGTATCAAAAATAACCATCACTCCACGTCATGTTTAATGCATGACTAAAAATTATCATGATGTTAGAGAAATTATTAAATAGGACCGCCTAAATATTGTGTATCTTCAATAAAGATTGTTTATTACATCAAAATCAATCTAATTTTGGCATAAAATGTCTCCTTGAAAACATCGAAATCGCGTGATATAAACAAATTGTAATGGCTCTTTTGCGTTTGGAGGCGCTGTGTGATCTTATGCGCTAACGGGAGTTGGTTATCTGGCTCTTTTGTGATTGGAGGCGCTGTGTAATCGTATGCGCTAACGGGAGTTGGTTATCAAACAGGTATGGGAACATTCAGTTCCTATCGCGCAATGATGATATATAGCAATTTCTGAGTTCCGAGTCCAGAATATTTATATCCGAGTACTCGCTCTAATTTGAAAAGATCTTTTGCGATTGGAGGCGAATCACGTGATTTATACATGTATCTTTTCTCGACGCCATTTTATGTCAAATTCTGGATTAATTTTGATGTAATAAGTGATATGTATTAAAGAATAAGCAATATTTAGGCGCCCCAATTTAATAATTTCACTTCCGCTTCGCTTGGTGTTTTTGGAGTATACATTAAACATAGTCGTCAGATGGCACGAATTGGCTATGGTAACATTTAGTTCAATTTCCGTGGTATAATCTGTGACTTTTTAAGAAAAATTTCGACCCAAAAATGTGCGGAAGGAATGTTCTCGATTATAGTACGCGCACCCCTTTCTAGTACATGTGTTTTGACCAAAAAAACTGCGTCCTTTAGTCAAATTTTAACGGTAAACATTCGGTAACTGGGATGAAAATGGTTAACTGTCAAGCGTATCGGCGCATCAATGGATTAATTTTCCCTCACCACCGATCCACGGTATGTTATTGATCTAAGATTAAGTAGTTGTGGTTTCACATCGTAAAAAACAAGTTTGAAGTTCATGTTTTATGATTGGAGCACTGTTTAACTCTTTAAAACTTAAACTTGTTCCAAAAATTGTAATTTGTCATTCAAAATGCCCATTTGCAGACCAATAGAAGACTATTTTTGAAAATTTATCACTGGAATGAATGGCATGATAACCGAGCCAGTCATTCCAGTGATAAATTTTCAAAAATATTCTTCTATTATAGACATTGCTACTATGTAGATATGTTAAGCGTTAATTCATTTTTGTAATGACCCATTTGGGAAGCAAATGCAGCAAACCTATTCTTGGAAAACAAATTTGAGAAACTTGATCAAGTCCATTTCGAAAAACTGTTAAACAAATTTTGCAAAAATGTTATTGGCGTACATAAATATGCATCAAACATAGCTGCAAAGGCTGAAACAGGAACGTATCTCTTTACTATTGAGATTCTTACTAAGCTTATTAAGCACTGGATCTGGATCCTATCTTTGCCTAATACCAGAATAATTAAGCAGGCTTACTTATCTGACTTCCATCTACTCCAAGATAACAGCACCAGCTCATGGCTGACAGTAGTTAAGACTGTCTTAGCTGCAGCTGGACTTGAGAATGTGTGGAAGTTACAAAAGGCAGATATGTACACAACCAACATCGTCAGAACACACCTACGAAATCAGTATGATCAGTACTTCTTTGATGCTATCCAAAATTCTCCCAAACTCAACGTATAATCACATGAAACATACCTATGGAATCGAACCATACCTTACCGGTCGACTACAGCCAAACTTAGAATCAGTGCTCATCAGCTAGAGGTTGAAACTGGCCGCTACTCCAAAATTGATAGAAAGGATAGATTGTGTAAACTATGTGGTAAAGGGGTAGAAGATGAGACACATTTCCTAATAATCTGTGACGATTTGTCAAACTTGAGGTACTCAAGAATTTTACTAGCACCCAGAATCCTTTATTACATCTTGTCGACTTACTGTGCTTTAGTAACATTAACATAGCAAACATGACAAAAGCATGTAAAGGTATTCAATGCATGATGGAGCATAGAAAGGAACTAATTTCTGCCATGTCAGCCACAACATAATCAGCTCGCCGTGGTGTGATTAAAATAGAACAGGAGCTGTAAATATATTATATATGGTGTGTGTGAGTGTGCACATGCGTGCGTGCATGCGCATATGTATTTACTTATATGTATGTGTGTAAGTGTCCGAATATGCTCGATACGTATGGGGTGGGGGCACTAAAAAACAAATAAATAAATAAATTTATATATATATTTATTAATTACTGTAATTTATATTGATTGTTTCATGTAATGTATGCTGATTAGCCTAAACAGGCAAATAAATATCTATCTAAAATATATATATATTACCAACATTGATCAATCTACTTTCACGCTACTATACAAATCACTTGTGCGACCCATTCTTGAATACTGCAACTCAGCATGGTCTCCAAGACTGAAAAGGCAATCGCAGCTATTAGAAAGAGTACAACGCAGAGCAACAAAACTTGTCCCACAAATCAGAGAGTATAGCTACACAGAAAGACTTGAAGCCCTAAATCTAATGTCACTGAAATATAGACGGTTTCGTGGAGATTTGATTGAAACATTCAAACTCATCAAAGATCTATATAATATTGATAAGAACTACTTTTTCGAACTGTCCAATGTTACACGGACCAGAGGTCATAGGCTCAAGCTCAACATAAAACGTAGCAGCAAAGATATTCGGAAGCACTCCTTCGCAAATAGAGTGGCACCACATTGGAATTCACTGCCAACAACAATAGTCGAAGCAACCACAGTAGAAATATTCAAGGGCAAACTAGACATCTTTTTCAAAGAAAGAATATTTGAATTCAACTGAACACAATTAATTGTGGTGTGGCTTTGGACGTTGCTGTTACACATATGCTTATACAACATATGTGAGCCATCAATTCCCAAAGTCATAATACAATTATTACATCACAGTGGACTAATCTTGAAACAGCCTGTGCATCTACATGAACATGCACACATGAAGATAGCTACACGTGTTGTATCCAGACCAGGGTTGCCTGCCCTACCAGTTTGGCACTGAGGCAATAACAAGCCAATGGCTTATGCCTTGTAAATTGATGTTGATGTTGATGTTGATATATATATGAACCCAGGTTCAAGAAAGTGAAAATCTGTTACAGGCTTGCTAGCCTAACCAGCAAAAGAGGATATGTATATATATATATGGGATGGGTACCGAAGTTCGTGAATCTAAGCAAGTAATGCACTCATGAAAGAAAACTCTTAAACAGATCTGCGCAAGAATTTAACACAATGTGAAATAACTTCCGAAAACAAATGAAAAAATTTTGGTACAGAATTTTAATTTTAAAACACATTTTAACTGACCCACCTCGCCAGGTTATGTGTGAAATAGTGGTACCGAATTTCGTGAATAGGTGATTATGCATCTTCAGCTGTCTGGTACATGCTTGTAAATCCTTAAATATCATTGTATTAGTTTGTTGAATGTTTCAACTGCTAATTGTGTCTGTTTTAACCCATAAATTAGTCCTACAAATGAATGTATAAACTATTAAATTAAAGTTTTGTGCTGAAATTTTTGCATTTGTATTCGGAAGTGTTATTTCACATTGTGTTAAATTTTGGCGCAGATTTGTTTAAGAGTTTTCTTTCACGAGTGCATTACTTGCTTAGATTCACGAACTTCGGTACCCATAGTATATATATATATATATATATATATAATACAATATATAATATAATATTGTATTATATATAGTAGTATATGAAATAAGCTAATAATATGAAATAGAAGGGTAAACTTCAAATACCTGTGGTTTATTTTAGTAAATACGAATACTGGTATTTTAACGAATTGTTATGTTCTACATACAATTAATAGTTTGGTGACATATACATATAATGGATGAAAATGCCGTATGTGTGTGTGGTTTATCAGGGAACACGGGAAATATTGATAGAAATATCGCTGCTAAAAGTTTTCGACAACTAGACAACATTTCAAATCAAAATAAGCGCCACTAGAAACCAATTCTGCGCATGCGCAATTTTGAGCCGTCAACACAACAAACCAATGAAATATGCATTAGACGGCAGTTCCAATATTGAAGTCATGATCCGCCATGTTGCTACACTTTAAATGGTTCAGAAGATTCAATGAGGTTCGCAGTCCGCACATGGCTAGACTAGAAGAACTACTAAGTGATTACGAGGCAGATGACCTGTTGGAAGATAGAGACAGCTTGATGCAAATACTGCTTGGCGTAATACATGAAAATATCCCCTTATGTACACATGATGCACCGGTAAGGGGTATGGTTGAGAAGATTGGCAGAGGCATGATCCATTCACTATACACGCAGCGGCTGTTAATTCTTAATGAAATAAGTAAGCAGAAGGCAGACGACTTGACGGAAAATAAAATCCAGCAGCGAAATAATGTAACGAAAACTAAAGATAGCATAGGAATCACCTACAAACAGCAGATAAGCGGATTTGGCAAGAAGTAATAATGTATTGCGATACCAACTTACCTTGTCTGACAAGGGTGCTTCCATCAAGGGAGGAAATTCAACTCAAAGAAGAAGAGTCCATGTATTACATAGATTTCAAGATACAAGATTCAGGATTATTTATTCAGTACGGTAGCAAAATACATATATACGTCATGGATTCAACTAGGTTGTTCGCTGAAGGCAATGCCTATTGTATTCATCATCGTCATGGATCTCAGGACACAAGCCTATGGCTCTCTATGTCCCGGTTGTGGTAGTAGTTTTACAAACTTTGTTCCGTTTCCGGCGTGGCGGAACAGGGCAATTCTGTACACTGTACAATATTTTTAACTATTCTACATGTGTATTTCCATATCTACAATTATTTGCTATAGTACTATTATATTTTTAATAGTTTTGTATTGCACATAATATTAGCATATAGCTTCTTACAAGGACTCTACATGATAGAATATCTGTAATTTGGGGCTGTTCTAGTTTATGTAATTTAAAATGTATTTTCATAAAAAGTGTATGCGCTTTTGGCATGTATTTTTTATACTTTCTGATTTGCATGCATATTAGTTGGTTGTTACTTTGTTGTAGTATTACTCAGAGTGACTGCCAAGAATTAAAAGAAAGATAACCATCCCTAGTCAAAGATGTACATTATTTCACGGAAGTGCTGGTCAAGTTGCAGTTTGAAGAGCTCCAGTGTGTTTGCATTTATGGTAGTTGCTGGCAGGGAATTCCAATGTGTGACAGTCCTGTTAGAGAAAAAGTTCTTACGTATGTCTTTGTTAGCATGATGTTTATGTAATTTCAAGTCATGACCACGTGTGGATTCAATATGTGGTTTCTGTAACATCTTTCCAGCATCAATATTATAGTAGCCATGCATAACTTTATATGTCTCTATTAAATCTCCTCTGAACCATTTGTATTTAAGAGACATCAGGTTTAGAGCCTTTAGCTGGTCTCCATAGCTAGTCCTTTTAACTGCGGGACAAGTTTGGTTGCTTTGCGTTGGACACTCTCTATTTTTCTTGACTGGCGTAGTTGGTAAGGTGACCATACAGCACTACATTATTCCAGTATTGGTCTTATTAGTTTTTTTAAACAAATTTTATTGTACTAATAATACAACAGGATTGGGCACAAGTTCTAGCGACTTATCTAGGCCCTCTCCCTAGTCTTATTAGTGTTTTAAAAAGAGTAGTTAAAATGGTTCCATCTATATATGTGAATGACTGCTTAATCACCCCTATTATTCTGTTGACTTTATTAACCGCTGTGCTGATGTGCACATCCAAATTTGGCTTGGTGTTGATAAGTACCCGAGGTTTTTTTCATTGTCCGTAACTGAGATTTGAGTTTTGACATTTTTCAAACGTTTGGTTGATGATGTTGATGTCTATGACAGCAACATCATCCACCAAATTTACAGAAAAACGAACACCAGATCACCTTTTAATTTAATATGAAAATTTAAAACCATGACATTCGAGCGGCAAGGGCTAACACTGATTTGTGGAAATGATGTGGTGCTGTGCCTAGCATTTGTTTGCATGCTGACTTGTCGAGGCCGTGGTTGGTTTTATTGCTGTTGTTTTCATTTTCTGTGTTTGTCACTATCTGAATCTCCTTCTCTATGCTAGTGTCTCTTCATGCTACCACAAAATGAAGCAGAGACCTATCTACCGATAATTGACTGTAGCGATAATTGACTGTTAAATAACTGTAGAGTGTGTAGTAATGAACGGTGAATTAAAATAATCAACACATAAAAGCATAAAAATATCAACCTGATGATCGAGAGTTGACATGTAATACATATAGATACACATGGCAATTAGATATAAATATTGATATTGTTTATTTATGGTGGATATGTTTTCTCGTTTTCTTTTTATAACCTAGATTGAGTAAATAGGTGCGGCCACAGTGTAGACTGTAGCATAAGAGATGGCAGGGGCTTTCTAGCTGCTGAAGAAGGTTTTGTTGAATCTGTAGCATTTGTAGCACTGATAACTGGGTAGGGTCTATAATTATCTTGGTCAGTAGTTGTAGGTTGGTCATTAGATTAATCCAGACTGCAGGGCCAAAGTTCTGGATGACTAGCAGTCTTAATGCATTGAAATGATGTCTACGATAGGCGAGCACAGTTGAACATTGAATGAGCATATGTGAATATGGGTTTCAGTGACAATATGGCACACAAGAGATTGGACTAGCTAAGTACATGTAAGAAATCTTTGTTTAATGTCACAATGCTTAGCATCCTTGGAGTCACTTTCTACCAGACTTATTGATGGTTGAGGGTTGCTGGGAAGAAAGGGATTGAATGTTGCGGTATAGAAATTGCTCTGCGCTTGGTAGCTCATACATTTTGAGAAGTTGCTGCATGCAAATAAAGCAAGAGTTAGAGGAGCTAGATTTCATTGTGATTTGTTGCCGTGCAATGTTAATCAGTGCTATATTATCACTACATATGATTGCTAGTAGAGTTAGCTGGCGTACAGGTATAGATATCATGCTCAACTCAAATTCCCCCCCCCCCCAGCATGATATATGATGACTCGGATGATAATAAGAACTAAACATTGTAAGTAAATGTAGATTAGGTCTTCAAACATTGAATTTCACTGTTGACTGTTGGGTTGTGACGTCATAGAGTGGTCCTGTGGTGCAGAAGATATACTTTTTCAGTAGATTGGGTGCATGTTTCTATCTACTCGTAATATATTTAGGTGGTCTAAGATGAACCGTTCTCGAGATACATGCAATATTATACCTGACTGAATGGCCATCTTGAATTCAACATGTTCCACTCAAAAGATTTTATTAGATTTTTAATATATCATTTCTGAGACCAAAATCTTGTGCATGTATTTGTCATTGTAGTTATATGCGCCGATAATATCGTCATTTTCACCATTCGTTGTATTTGACTGTACATTTTTGCTGATTTATCTCCTGGACTGTACCAACGAGCCACTTTACGAATGAACTGGAACTCGGCTTACTTGGAATAACCTGTCTACACATACTGCCCGGGTTAGATACATATAATGTAATGCCACTCTCCTGGCTGCTACCAGTGCTGCCTCAAGTTTAGTTAACGACATCTCCGGGAGTGTTGACTTTACCACACTCTTACACAAACCTTACACATAGTGTGAAGGAACCATGTGATAATCCATTCTCACGGCCCACTTCGCTAGGCCACCCCAAGACTCACACTCGGAAACATTGTACGTCCCACTTGACTGACGCCGTTCATATCTTAAACTTTCAGACTGTTAGAAGAATGGTTGTGCCATCAACTGCGCCGTACACATGCGCCACACTCGTACCGCGTTGTATTCCACCATTTAACACTCTTTCATTAGGTATTTGCCCAATAGAAGGATTAAAAATTGCAAAAATAACTGCACATCATACACGCAGCTACTGAGTATGTCCAACTGCAAGCAAACAGAATAGGATCCTTTCCGTACGTGCCTGGTTGCATACAGACTCTGGACAATAGGTTGGATTGGTAAAAATAGCCTCCATCTCCCTTCGATTCCACAGGCCGCTGTGTCCACTTGTTAAAGAGACATGATTAAATGGGTGCATGCTACTATCTACTTATTGCTTTTTAAGGTTGTAGCAGTTCTATTGTGTTAGTAGTGTACATTCGTATGCATGCGCTGTCTGGCTAGGTAACAGCTTTAGATATACATGTTTTCGTACGCTGTGTGTGATACATATGTATACGGTGGGATTGGCTTGAAGCATGACGTCTTCTACTTTTGGTAGAACAAAGTCTGAACAGTCCAACACGGCTTTACAGTTTTTTGGAGGCATTTGATTGGCTGTGGAAGGTTGCTAATGGATATCTCTATTCTGATTGGTCGAAATTTGAAGATAATCAGAACCGTTACTGTAAAAACTTTGTTGAAACGGTTTCAGATTCTTTCCACAAACGGTTCCTCATGTAATGGGATTTAATGTGAGACGCTCACATCTGTTTCTCAAATCAGTTATGTGGTTATTTTGAGAAAGGGGTTGGTGGTGTAGGTGAGCGTTCGCTGGTTCAGACTTTATAACGTTTCTGTTATTGCTATATGTGCATGTTTTTTCCAAATTTGTTTGCGAAAAAGATTGTTGGATGTTTTCCAATATGTTCAATTATAAAAAATAGTATGTTTCTCCTTTCTGTTGGTAGAGGATATTTTTTGAAAATGTATAGTTGTTACAATTGATTCCAGCGTGATGTCTCCGTGTTGGGAGTGAAACACCTGGTAGCGTCCCCACGAGGGGATGACCAGGGCCAGCCCAGTGTTGCACTAAGGTGTGCTTTGAGAGAGGTGGGCTGGCATGGTCGCCCCTCATACGCACGCAGCCCCGTGCATCCCCCCTCTTGTTTTCCTGTTTCTGAGGTTGGAGTTTGGCAGGTGACAGACAGCAGGGGCCAGACCGCCCACGCTCATGCCCTGGCACGCTGTTGCACGATGGTGTGCTTGGCATGGTGCGTGCCAGAGCATGCACACATACACAACATGAGGCCCGGGCCGCCTGGTGGTGGTCACCATTTGTACCTCCATGGAGCCTGTACATGGGCTGTCCCACGCACTCATGCATCCGACGCGTGCATGCACGCACAAGCGCCAGCCTGCATAGAGGTATGCTTAGTGGCTGGCGCATGCCAACATGCATGTGTTTGCCCGCCTGCAATGGAATAAAAGAAACATGACAATATTAGTGTAATATACAAACTTTTTTCCAGTATTAACTTTTTGTTAATAATAATTTGATATATATGAATCTTTCATGGATAGTCCCATAGAGTTTCGCACAGTTGGTGGAAAAGGTTATGTCCTTTTCGTATGAATTTAAATGTTAGAACTGGACGCAGTTTTATTTTCCGTGTAGAAAAATTTCTTAGATCACTCTCTGTCTGTGTTTGACAGCCGGTTGTCACTGATGGAGTTGTAGCCTCCGGGTGGGTGCGCTGGTTCGCCAGATGCTCCCGTTCCGCGGTACCACCAATGCACGGTACGTCGGGATGGGGCTGCTGGTTAGCTGCAGATCTCAGGGTTGCGGACCCGGTATTGCACGTTGGCGGATTGTACAAAAAACATCTTCTAGAGCCAGTGGAACATTTATGTTCTAGCGGGGCCATGCGACCATCGCCGCAAAAGTTGAACCTCACGGTCTCGTCCTCGCTGTTGGTGTCACCGGTGTGACAGTCCCACAGCTCCATTTTAGGGCCGGGACGTAATTAAATAATACAATAATTGATATATGTAGTAGTCAAACAATCGTACTCATTTGCTGCTACCTGGAAGAAGTCTAGTACATGGGGCCAAGATGACGACTCATCATCGTGGTCCTCGCCAGAGGCACCTCACAGAATACGATCCATGAGGCATCCCCACAAAGGAGGGTCGTAGCACGACTACTTAGCAAGCTTAAAATAAACCAAATTAACCCCTACAAACATTATTTTGTTGTGAAAGAAAAGTGACTCACTCCGGCCTCCGCTACAGGAAAATGCCTACAACACCGAAGCGGAGGAAGAGAGATAGCAAAAAGGGCCACTCTCTTGTTAAAAACATATTATGTAAAAGAGTCAACCTAGTGAAGTTATATGCTTGTTGTGATGCACGCTGTTTTACGTGAAGATGTGGTGGATGATTTCCATGGAATTCAACACCGTCATCTTATGTAAGTTCCAAGATTCTGTGTTAGTAGTTGCCCCTTTATTTATGCTGTGCTTATGCTAATTTCTACCCTATCATTTAGTTTTTGGGTCCAGGCCTAGGTTTAGCCACAAATGGCAATGTAAGCTTAACTATTTTTAACATATAGGTTCGACGGGGGAGAATGTTCAGTGACCATGAGGTCACCCTACGGAACATCCCCCTCAGTAGACCACGTGCGCAAACATCGTGAGGTGAAAGCTCCAGAATCATATAATGATCCTGTCACCATCGCGTCATGGTCACATATAACAGCACAAGGACAAGTCACAATACATAAGTGTTGAATAGCACATGTAAATTTAGGGTGGGGACAAAGATGCAGCTATCCAACTATAGCGACCTTCCCGTGAGGGCGTGGTGGGTTATAAGACCACACCTAGTCACTTGTAGAGTTAGATGAAGAGCTGAATCCTTTCAATCACCAGTGTGTCGGGACAGATCATTTGAGATCTGTACCCGGGGAGCTAACAGTTACCTAACTTTAGGGTTATGTAAAATCGGCCAGAGATGCACTGCAGGCCAGTAACTATATGTATATTTTCACAGTGCTTCCTACTTTGGCAGGGTTTTCTAACTAACCAGTATCCGAAGATACAGGTGGAGTGTATGCGGTAATCGTCACTTTATTTCTAGCCACACTGGAACCCCAGCAGTTCCAGAGTCAACTCTAAATAACCTGATGGAGGGAGGTCCAGACATTTAATAAATCTGGTGGAGCATAGATAGAGACAATTACTCATAATGGAGGCCTTAAGGTATATGGCCAATTTATACAATCTAGTCGGTGTGCGGTGTTACATATCCGCTACTCCCGGACTAACACAAAATATCTCCTATCGAGTAATCGTCCCTACTACTGTAAACCTATCCTATCGAGCTAGAACAGTCTAGGTTTAGTCGAAAAATTGGTGCTGTGTGGGGAACAAGGTCGTGTGAATGTTGTTGCTGTATAGTGTAGCCTAGTGATACTGCGATCCAAGTTTTTATATAAAATAAACAAAACATATAACGTGGATGGCTACTGCCATATCATTAGCTTTGAATAATACTGTAATAGGTCACTCGACCTTGACAGTGCTTATGATCATAAAAATACGGATTTGCTCGCAGATGGTGACAGATATATTCCACCCTGGCGAAACTACGGGAACTGGTCCCACACCTCCATCGTTTATGTTCTTCAAGTTTACTTTTAAAGTGTCTATTAAGACTGGCTAGTGAGTTGTACAGTTTGTCACAGAGTGCACATCTATGCATCTTGAGTTATTTAGAGATTGTTGGTTTCAGATTCTTTGAAACAGCAGGTAGATAAATGTTATGGTGACGTCGAGATATTCAGTAACATACCCTTGGAAGCGTGTGGTGGCGCACTTATGTGTGCCTATTGAGACGTCACAGTGTGTGTGTGTGTAGGACTTTTATGAATAGATACCATCACAGTGTGTGTGTAAAAGATTTTATGAATGGATGATGTCATCACATCGTAATAATGAAGATGGATTGTCTTGAAGAATCGAGTTAAATTACTATGTAGGTGGGAGACCATATTCGACAATCTCATCCATCTTAATTGATTCCTATGGGTGCCATACAATGCAGTTGGTGGATCTAGTGGCTTTCTTTGGCCTTTCTGCACACGGTTGAAGCGTCCTCGTCTGGGTCTGAGGAGAGGACTTGGATGATGCGGTAATGAATGTCACGCCAATGATTTTCTAGTGTGAAATGTCTAGATACTGGTATGTCGTATCTAATGTGTTTTTGGAAGTTTACTATTGAGCGCAGGCGCTCTTGCATTCTGATTTTAAAGGTGCGTTTTTATTCCCCCACATATTGTTTTTTGCACCTTTTGTAAGTGATGAGATATATGATGTTGCCGGTCTGGCAGTTTCTGACTATTTTTGATAGATCACTTTTTTGGAGTGACATTCATTACCGCATCATCCAAGTCCTCTCCTCAGACCCAGACGAGGACGCTTAAACCGTGTACAGAAAGGTCAAAGAAAGCCATTGGATCCACCAACTGCATTGTATGGCACCCATAGGAATCAACCAAGCGCGATGAGATTGTCAAATATTGTCTCCCACCTACATAGTGATTTAACTCAAAATGTTTTCATATGCTCTCTTTAATATTAGTTAGTTATGGTAGCTGGTAGGTTTCGGCTGCACATAATTGACGTGTCGTTGCTACCGTCTATCCTTCCACTGTTGTCTTAGCTAGGGAAGTTGGTAGCTTTTGGCCTCACATAATTGGAGTGCTATTGCTACCTTCAGTCATTGCATGTTCTAACAGTAATTGTTTGCATCCCTGTATCCATATCTGCTCCTCCTGGCCATTGTTCGTGCTGTTTTACGGTGCAAGCCGCTGTGACGACTGATAGTGTCTTTCTTGTGTCTGTAAGTAGGTTTCAGTCTCACATAATTGGAGTGTTGTTGCTGCTCGCAGTCATGTCTACTAATGTAACCTAATAAGTTGGATAGCGAAGGCTCTGAGCCATAAAATATGCACACATGCCAAACCCCTTAAAACTGTTAGTTTAGATACACAAATGCCTGTAGCTCAGAAGAACTGCCACAAGATATCTCCAAGTGGCATCGACTAACAGATTTAGTTGTTCCCACTATCTGGCTTGTACGCACCACTTGGATAGGAAACATTTTGGTCTCTGTTGTTGGACCTCCTGTTTAAATTCTGGACAAGGCATCAAGATATCGTCGTCTTCCCATCTCTTTTGTTTATACCATCTTGACAAACCTCGAGCTTCACAGAGAGCAAATTCAGCATATTTAGAGCTCTAAACCATTTTTCACAGGGAGCCTATCCAGAAAGGCTATCCACCTTTTTTCTCTCTTATTCTTTTCTCTCGCTGGTTTTGCTGAACCTCTAAAACTAATTATAAGCCAGACAAAATGTTAGTTTAGGACTTGCCTTAGACCATCCCACAAGCTAGCTAGCTCTCTCTCTCTCTCCCCTCATTTTTCGCTTAGGAGATATATTTATATAGCTTTCTTTGTTTTCGAGAGTGAGCCACTTAAAATTAGCTAGAACTGAATCCAGACCTAAAGTAGGGATAATTGCATAAAACACGCCATAATTTGGAATGCATTCACCTCACATAGCGTCCTCTTTATAGACTGAAAGGTTAATTCTTCGTTCACAGCAGCCGCTTAGGAAAAAGGATCATCTCTTTTATACATATATATATATCTATTTACAAATCCTTCACACACGCACGCACACACACACACACACATATCTCGCTGATTCAAAGGATCACAGAATCCGCGAAACCTTGAAACTTACACGTCATTATGAGGAATAAGCCGGCTCATAGCCCATGCTATTAACAAGTGGACTCATCTCTCGCTGGATTCAGCCAAATAAGAACTCCCTTCACGTCTGGAGTAATGGAATTCAGACAACCGCCGTTATATAACATGGCATCTCATCGATGACCCAGACATCCAATGAAGTTGAACCCGGAAGGATCTCGGCTCCGTTAATATACAGCAGAACCCACATGCATCAGTCACTTCTGGTCTGCAAATATTTGTAGGGAAACAAGAGGAAGGGTACACTAGGGGGGGCACAAGCGATGAGATCAGACGTCGCCCTCCGACTAGCAGCTCTGACTGCCTGGACACCAACGACTGCCGCCAACATCTCGACGCCCTCCAACGCGACTACTCCATCATCAATGCCGACCACTCGACAAACATAGCTGATCACCTTTGCCAGCCGCAGTTAATTGCCTGGAAAGAACCTGCCATCATCCGAGGGACAACAGCTGTACCGAGCCAGTCTACATTTGTACCTGCAATATGATCCATAACCAATCAACGATGTTGCAAAGCTTCTGAAAATTATGCCGTTGCCAATGTAACAAAGATGGATATGCCACTTAACCCTTTAACACTCATATCAGCTAAAATCTGCTTCTGCAATGGTCTCAAGAAATGTCCATTTGCAGACCAACTTTTTTTTTTAATTTACCACTGGAATGATTGGCTCCATAACCTAGCCAGTCATTCCAGTGGTAAATTAAGTCTTTTCTTGGTCTGCAAAAGGACATTTTCTATGAGAAAATTGAAATTTTCTTGAACAAATTTGAGTGTTAAAGGGTTAAAGTGATACACCAGCTGGTCCAGTACATATTCAAGTGTTGGAGATCACTTTAAAAAATGACATTTCTTAAACTGGATCAAGCGGTCATAGCAAATGCACATGATGTTATATAAAACAGGATAAGCTGTTTTGATTGTCAGAACATTAACCCTTCTGTGATCAATACAGAAGTTAAGGCTACCATTATCAGACTAGCCCAATGAGAAGCACATCGTTGACACTAGGTGTCTATCTGTTGATAACCAGATGATTTCTCAAAATCAAGGTGCCCTGAGGAAAAGGAAGTGTCATACTGGGACAGATATTGATTCGAATAAGTCAATTGCAGTCATCATCGTCAAGGATTGGTATTATATCAAAGAGGATAAATACACAGATTGAACCGTCTCTTCACCGGTTTCCTGGTGGATGATGCAACCGATTTATTTACATCTACATATTCAACTTGTTCACAACTGGCAGAAATAATGATACTTTCCATCACAAATTAATGTTGAGCCACTAACAGTAGTTGAAGCAACCAAGTATGACGCAATCAAAATCAATTTGACAGTGACACATTTTAATTTAATGGAGCGTTATGGCGCCTTACTGGTACTTGCGCATTCTCCTGTTTGGTGTATTAGTGGTGGTGATGTGCAAGAGAGGCAAGTACCACTAGAGATGGAACATACTGATCAACCAAGCAATTATAGCTCTGTTTCAATCTACAACATATGTGTATCACTGGAATGACACATGAGAAACCAATCTAAAAATAGAGGAGTGGCTTCTTCGAGAATACACCTCTAATGTAATGATCGGCCATCTTAATATGTTATCACAACGACTAGACCATTAAACAGACCCCACTTCGGAGCCCAGACATATCGGGATCCAGTCGATCTCCGTAGCCGACTGTAAAAGCAACACTGTGAATCGTGTTGATTTTGATATCATCTTAACCTGTGTATCACTAGCTTGATAGACATTAAAATTGACTCGATTCATCTAGGGGTTTGTGTTATATCAGCATCAGCGCAACGTCAGCAAATTCTTGACCTCGTTTTGTGTGCGACAGATTTGAATATTACGACAAATTCAGAGGGACTATTTTCCTGTTAACTATTTGTTATACAAACTACTATAGGCTTTATATCATCTCGTTTTACATGAAATACTATTGTCTGGTATGAAGAGAGCAGTTCTTGTGTCCTTTTAAGTTTCAATTCTTTCTACCACCATATTCTGGTGGAAATCACTACGTCAATGGCTACTCAATACATATGAGATACTTTTCTCGATCTCATATCGAAGATCTCACGAGATACGAATGATGAGAAACCTGATTGTAAGATTTGGGACCCATACGGTACATACGTGGACAAGGGTGTACAACAAGATGCACTGAATCAGTGACTGAATTCTGTTTTAGGAGGACAAAGGGATGGTTCCCTGTATTCGCCCTGTCAAGTTGTTACCAACCTACATTTTCAGGCTTTGTCTCTAGGGAGAGCCACCATCTGCTATTAGGGTGTGTTCACATGTGGTGAATACTGGGATGGTAGCTGTGAAATAAGCCATGGATGAAATTACATCAGGACAGATATGCTCAGCAGGTGATGTACAGTGTACTTCAAGACTATCTTGTGGAATCTGGCGATGGTGAGAAAGAGCAGTTGGCCACATCATCTACAACCCCGAGACTATTGAGTAGAATGCACTGGAATGCTGAGAACAATGGCGTGTATTACCTCACCTGCAATAAAGTGGCTAATTAGTGATGGCCTTAAGAGTTAATCAGTAAATGACTATTCTAAATTTCCAGGATCAAAATATAGACAGGCAATTTAGTAGAAGTGGTGAAATAAAACATAGCATTCTGATGTACAAATGTTAAAACAAATCTAAATAATCATCAATCCAATTCTTTTCAAAATATACAGCAAGTAGCTTTAGCATAAAAATTTGAATAACTGGCCTTTATATATAGGCATTCATAATTCAATACACAGGTTAACTTCAAATTTTCCAATACCCACGCCGTTGATATATTTTTCAATCTGGCCCTGCGAGGTCAAAACGGGCTATGTTGGAACCAAAGTTAGTGGAATCTGTTGCTGAAATCTGTTGCGTTTTAGATTCTGATACAAAAATTGGCACATGTCTTTGGGACCCCACAGAGAAAGATCCATGCAAGTTTGGAAATCGTCACAGTAGAACCAGAGTTATTGAAAAATGCATCAAGTGTCTATTTTTGCGTCAAAAGTGTCTCAGTTGCTGAATGCCGTTGCATGCAGTAGAACCTGTTATTGAAAAGTATGTCAAGCGTCCATTCCGAAAACAATGCTGCCAAAAGCTGTTCTGTTTCAACTTTTGACCCCACCATTGTCACCCAAGTTTGGAGAAGATCCATAGAGTCAAACCAGAGTTATTGAAAAATGTCTCATGAATAAGAGCAAGCACATCAAAAACCCTTACCACTCTGGTGTCAAACTTTAAATTTTCAAATTAAATTAAAAGATGATCTGGTGTTCATTTTTCAACAAATTTGGTCTGAGATGGTGCTGTCATACACAGCAACATCTTCCACCAAAATTTTTGAAAAATGTACACCAGTTTCTGTGATATTGACACAGTAAAAGATGGAATATTGACATCAGAATGCTAAGGGTTAACCGTTGCATCTAGTGATGCAGGTAATAACACAAATCTATCACATATGAAGTGGGACCTCTGGAGCTCTAGCGATGTATGATCCAAGATTGGTAAAGAAAATTGAAATTTGTGCTAAATGAATGATCATTTGCAGGCTAAGGGGAAATTACTTTTGAAAATTTGCGGTACGACTGAAATGATGTCCTTAGTAATTAAGCCAGCCATTCCAGTTTTGGGTTCAAATTCAAATTTGCTAAAAATTTTAGTTTTTAATTTTGTAGCACTAAGCAAGCAAATAAATTAGTTTCAAAATTATTATTCCTACCTGTTCTGTTGGAACAAAATGGACATAATACAAACTCTGATTAACGGATTTTTTCATTTAATATCAATATAATCATATATTGACAGAATAATAAACATTATGCTTCATATGTCAAAACTAACAAGTTATAACTTTCTGTAATAATAAATGATTTCCATTATAACATGCTTTTGTATTCTTTATAAACATAATTATTCTGTATATACGGTTAACAGATTACAAAACAAATATTTTAAATTAAAATAAAATAGGTTATTTCTGCGTTTGAAATTAATGCTGGCTCATGATTGTACTATTGGATTCAGTTTCAAACTGTCAATCAAGTCGTAATTTGTTGTCAGAAAGCATTGAGACAGGACATGTAATGGAGGGATCTGATCTCTCACTCAACTGTCCAATGTAGATGTGGATGAATCCAATCTGTCAGTCAAGTATATGACATAATCAATTACGTCACATATATGCCGACGTCACAATCAAAATATGAAATGAATGCCGTATCTAAGTCTGTCATGAACTGAACTTTTAAGTCTGCCACTGGTACAAATTATGTCTTTACTATTTAATAAACATTCTGTTGAATATTTTGAAACTAATCTTACTGGGCACACAGCTAAATTAGTTTCAAAATATTCAACTGATTAACTGTATAATTACCTTGAAAATGGGATTATGAAAATCAGGGTTCAAAGTAAAATCGATCACAATGCGCGCAAAGCATGGGCGGAGCATAGCTAGAGATGAGCGGGGCATAGATACAAGTGGATCCATCCATTGTTTAACAAGAGGCCCAAGGGGCATGTGTCACTCACCTGGAGCACCATCAATTTTTGTCAAAATTGTTGGTGGGTGGTTTAGTAGGCGTTTAAATGAGTTCGTGGCCATTTTTGCAAGTGCAATATGGCCGCCAAACATGCTACATTTTGATAGGCCCAGGTGTTTTTTGATGGATCAACTTCCCTTGAACAAACTTTAATGGCCCTTAGTCCATAATCATACCGCCAAAATTTTGGCCTGATCCCTTCAGCGGTTCTGGAGGAGTCGTTTTCGGGAAAACTAGGTGATCCAAGATGGTCGCCGAACCATTTGGTCAATCAAGTCCTCTTGAACAAACTTGGCATACCTCTTGGCCTAGCTGAAGATTCCCCAAGCAGTTTTGGAGAATATTTTAAGACATTTCCTAAAATTGGCCAAAATCCAAAATGGCCGCCGGGCAAATTGGCCGATCGGGTTCATTTGAACAAACATGGATCCCTATGCCCTAATGATGCTTTCTGCCCAACATAATTGATATCGGCCTACTAGTTCTTGAGAAGACATTTTAAATTTCCCATTGCTTTAGCATGGGAGCTTTTGACGAGAAAATTATCCAAGATGGCCGTCAAACTGTTTATCCAACAATTTCAAAAATCTATAGATTCTAGGAATAATGGACTATGCCTTGCTAAACCTTTGCATCCAACTTCCATAATCACACTTGTTATTCACTGTGACCAGACTATGACAAGTAATCATTGGCCTGTTATGTGATGATGGACTTTCTCGTCTACCTGTTAATCTTTTAACCCTTTAACCCTCATATCAGCAAAAAACAGTGATCTTGAGAAATGTTCATTTTCAAACCAAAAGAAGACTATTTGCGAAAATTTACCACTGGAATAACTGGCTTTATAACTGAGCCAGTCATTCCAGTGGTCAATTTTCAAAGACATTCTTTTCTTGATCTGCAAATGGACATTTTCTATGAGAAAATTGAAATTTTCTTGAACAAATTCGAGGGTTATAAGGGTTAACACATGAGATTTCAGTGTCTCAGTTTCAAGACATCGCTACAGGAAAGCTGTTGTATACTTTGAAACTAATTTGACGGGACCCTGTTGAGGCAGCAATATCAACAACAGCTCCCAGTCAAATTAGTTTCAAAATATTCAACAAAATATTCCTCACATCATAAAAAGCATTTGTCATTTCCCGTAAGTAAGGGTCAAAGGATCAATGAACAACACACATGATGTCCTGTAGGAGCTGGTAGAACATTCTAGAAATTGTATAATTCAAAACAAAGGTTGCTGAAATATGTTACAACACAGCTAAGAAATAGCTCCCAAAGAACAAATAAAACTGTTGAATACTTTGAACATAAGGGACCTTTCCAGTTTTAGCTATGCCCGACCCATCTCTAGCTAAGCTCCACCCACACCTCAAAGGGATCGATTCCTGAACGCGTCGACTATTAATTTTCAGAAAACTATACACGTTAGCTATTAAATATTTTGAGACAAATTTGACTGTGAGCTGAACATGCTGCCTATGGCAGCACAGCGGCCAATGAAAATTAGTTTCAGAATATTCAACAGAATGTTCATTAATTGGTAAAGACATACTATTCGTACGTGTTGCACTATTAAGCGCTAGAGTGACTACATTGAATCACTCATGACATAATGATTATGACATCATCCTACACGTCACATAGTTGATTATGACATCATATGATTGAGTGAGGAAATGGATTCATGAATTGGATTGGAAGACTAAGGCAGCAATATCTTCCAATCCAATTATGGTCAAACATTAAGCAGAACATTTCTTACTATCATTTCTTTTTTGTTTTGGAAACATGTTAACTTATTGATTAATTGTACTGTAGTATAATTGATAATAGTAATTTACAAATTTTGTCACAAATATAGGGGCTATTTAATAGTCATTATGCTTAGAGGATCCTTGTTATTACCTTTGATGATAGTGGCTCAGCCAGAATAATTTCCAGCCAAGTTTACATAATGGAAATGTAAGTATACATTTATACTATAACCGCGGTAAGAGAACCAATAACAAAACCAGAGGCCCCGGGACCACCTGAAGAATTAGCCATTCAGAATACAAGATGGCCACGAAAAAATTGACCAATCAAAATTCTGAATAGTTTTTGTGAAGACAACCACCATGGGGGTACTTCTGGACAAATTTCGTTAAAATCGACCCATTGATTGAGGATGATATATAGTCCTACCACAATATGATTCTTCTAGAAAAATTTGGTTGAAAACGGTCTTAAGGAGAAATAGTGATTTGACAATTTCAATTAAGTGTTTTACAAAATCTAAGCTTTTCACCGAAAAGATTTGACGAATCAAAATTCTGAATGGAACCTCTAGAGCCTATCATCATAGGATCCTTCCAGCCCAATTTGGTTGAAATCATTCCAGTTGGTAAGAAGCGATTTGACAATTTCGGGTTCAGTTTTTCATAAAATCTAAGATTTCACCATAGGATCCTTTCAGTCCAATTTGTTTGAAATCCATCAAAATGCTAAGAATCAATTTGACAATGTCCGGTAACATTTTTCACCCAAAAATTGACGAATCAAACTTCTGAATGGAGGTTCTGGAGCCGAGCGTGACAGGATCACTTGACCAAGACTTGGTTAAAATCTCGCCATTGGTTAAGGAGTAGTGTTTTAAAGCAAAAGTTGACTGACTGACAGATTATGGACGGTCGCCACGGCATAAGCTCAATTGGCCTGAAAGGCCAGTTGAGTTAACAACGCTATAAAATAACAAAGCTTTTCAAACAAACAATGATACAACATTACTTCAGTGACACACCAATAATTAAAAAACGCCTAAATTTTATGAAACTGTAAACATATACAAACTTGATATGAGATTGTTTTTCTCATTTAGACAAATAGTTTTAAAAGCTAATATGGCACGCTAAAATAATCAATTCTATCCGATATCAGTCATATACCGTGTTCAAGCAACTATACCTTCAAAGTGACACAGCTAAAAAAACCTTGTCGGACATAAAAGAATTTTCTCAATAAATTAAACTGCACATTTAAACAGTAGATATTTGGATAAGGATAACACAGGTAAGCCAGAGAAGTGATTCTATTGAGCACTATGCGACTGTTAATGGACCTACCTAGTTTTAGCTATGCCACGCCCATCACTAGTTAAACTCCACCCACACCTCGCTCATGTTGGGATCGACCGATCTCTGAAATCCCTGACGATTTATTTCCAGAAAACTTTACCGTTAAGCTATTATCCCAGTCGCCAGTTTCAAAATATTCAACCAAATTTGTTAGTTACAGTTAGTAAGATTTAAAGAGTTTATATCAGTGACTTGTTATATGCATTTCAGAACCAAAAAATGGTGGTTCGTCAAAACAGAGGGTCTTCTGACCACCAATCTTAAAGAACCATCATATTGTGGACAAAGACGGTAGATGATCTCTCGAGCAGGTGTGACACTAGTTACAAGTGATTTATGTCACGATCTATGGATGGAAAAATGCAATTCTACAATACACACAAGTGTTCGAGTCTAAAGCAGTTGAAATAAAACTGAACATATGTTTAAAAGTACAGAACCTATACATCAACTGTTTGCTAGGCAGTGACAATACATTCACACAACTGTCTACTTAATGAGTCTCACACGTCAAAGTGCCTAAATCGTGTACATTTAGTCCACAATCAAACAACACAGTGTCAGACTGGTAAACTATATACACTTTACGATTTAAACTATCAACTGACAATTATGGTCTTCGATTGCTCAACAGAATGCATCGCTTTCTGTACCTCCTCATATGGCAGTGTACTCATGAAATGTAACATTTAATGAAGCTTAAAGATGGGAATCTTTATATGATTCACTGGAACGATTTTATAATAGAAATATTATTTATTGGTTCATGATTAAGACATATACAATAGAATAATGCTAAAGGCATATTATATATAGGCTTATATCTTGATGCATAAAGATGCACACACATACAAACACATACATATTCATACACACACACACACACACGCATGCAAGCGCACACAATATTAGATTAGACAATTTCATATTTACAGTATATACACATTTTATAATCTGTATTTAATTTTATAACAATATGCTAAGTGTGTATACACTAACAGATAACACATCCTCTCTCTGCATTTTGAGAATTAGCTAATAAACATGCCACCAAAAGCAATAGATACACACACCCTGAAGGGAATTGGTACCGCAATGTTGATTGAACGAGATATGTATCTTTTGATATTGCTTACATGTGAGATTCATACATAGCCTGGCCACAATCTTACACGTCAACTAGCCTATTTGTGAACCAGGAAATACTGTTGGCGTAAAAGACACCCATAGCCAAAACATGAAGATGAAAGTGGAAGACAATAGTCTCATTTTAGGTCCAATGAACCAGGAAACGATCAGAGTAACCTACTTTTGATAGGCTGTACACTCTCTTTAGTGAGGAGTTTCTAGTGTTACTTAAGGTGGTCACTTAATACAAGTTTGACCGTATAAATGAGCTTAATACTAAATGAAAGAACAGTTAGAATTGTTTAAAACCAATATCTAATGTTAACTGAATAAAACAAGCATAAATTAGGAATGTTCCAATTCTTTTAACATGTCTTAGAGGTTCAAAATAATACAATGGAATAAAGGTAAGGGATAAAATAAATTTATACTTATATTTATCAGTCACATGCAGATAGGTACAAATTTTGTTGGTGGTTTGCATTGGAGAAGGGTGCCACTGAGACTAATTTTTTTAATTAGCGGCTATAGCAATCTACACTTTCAAGGGGGTTTCATAGACATACTCCCTTACAACTCCTCCCTAACTCCAAGCTCATCATCCCACCCCATGACATTGCATCCACACACGATCAGGAAACAATATCTTAACATTCTTGGATATTCACTTTCAGCTGATCAGCCTATATCAAAGGGAGCTAACTCCATATTGTTAAACTGTTCACGTACAAATCTGTGAACATATATCCGCAGTATGTTTTCAAATTTGATGCATACTTCTGTCACAAACAGAATATCTCTACAGTAAATGAGTTAATTAATTTTCCTTCAGGAAAAACGGCCAGAAGGGAACTAAGATAAATAAGTACCAAAATAAACATTACTTATAAGCCCATCTGCTTTTTAGAGACCAAAATGAATAAATTCCTAAAACAGCGGATTTATATTAACTGTTTGCCTTCTAAATTTCTGCAGATTACATTTTCCATGGAAATTAACTCTGGATTTGCCCATTATTTTGAAAACAATTTGACTGAAAGTTGTTGGTGGCTAAGCTACCAATAATTTTCAATAAAATTATTTAAAAAATATTCAGTGTTATTGCCCACTGAAATTATTGTTTGGTGGCTTACAGCAGATAGTCAGATAGTTAAGTGACCATACTTTGGTACGGCTTATGGTGGCAGTTTAAGACAAGGATTTTCCTATGTATGTACGCATTAAATTAATTCTGCTTGCCAAAATATCTTGATAATATCTTATTTATTAATTATCCAGTTCTGTGTAGCTATGGCGACCCATTAATATACATTGCATCTGGTGATATTAAATTAAATTGGCTTGTACAGCAGCGTTGTGACGTATTTCTTGCGAAATCTATGTGTTGCACTTAGGACCATCACACCATCCTTTGAAAATCAAATATAACATAGAAAAGAAATTACTTTTATGATAAGTGAATGTCACTTTGACTTCTCTGAAAACAGTTGTCAAAGCAACAAGATACATAAAATAATCTGACTATTTTGCAAACAATCTGAAAGAGTTGTTGCTACCCTAGTTAATAGACAACTTTTATTGTCTTCAGATAATTAACAAGAGTTGAACTACTGTTTCAGATAGTATTTTAAGATAAAAAGATTATTTTTGCAAAACCAATAGAGTTCTTCTGGCTCAAATTCGTAAGCAGGCGACTAAGGCTAGTACAATGTTTGGTTAAATAAGTTAAATAATTACAATGCAATAAACTTTACCTTGGACCATCAAAGGGGTTCTTTGAGTTCCACGGCCAATCAGCCGACTGAGGTTGGTGAAAATCATTTTGGTTCAATATATGACAATGTATTTATGGGTTTAGTGACTTGGTTTTTGGGGAGAAAAAGTTGTATTTTAGGCAATTGAAGAATGGAATAATTCAAAAAATTTAACTAAGGCTACAACTTTCATCAAAATCATTTTTATTAGATCTTGATAATCAGATTGAATGAACTCTGTCATTGACAGCAACAGCTTATATCAACACAACTTTGAATGAATAGAGGGATCTGATCTGCCACTCAAGCATCTGATGTCATAATCAATTATGTCACATGCTAGCTGATGCCACAACCAATAATGACATAGCTCTTTCACGAAAATCGAAAAGTCTCTTATGAATATACACAAATTGTATATCTAAGATGATTTTACAATGTAATAAATATTCCACTGAATATTTTGAAACTTAGATTCTGAGAATTCAGTTGTCAATGTTTCAAATCGATTCCAACATGTGTAAGAAGTAGCCGGAACTTATATAGAAATGGGCGGGGCATAACTAGAAATGGATCGCTCCATTCTGAGAATGTCATTGAGGAAAGAACATAGAAAGCAATATCTCTCAGGTACACAATTTGAAAGAAGAGCTCTGCAAACGGCGCATACCACAATGCCATGATGACATATCAATCAATGACAGAGCTTTCAGAAAAGAGGTTTCAACGTGATCCGCTACGTGGTCATGGAGTTATCATCCGGAAAACCATTGTCAAGATGGCGGCCGGTGGCTGGCAGCCATATTCGATTTCAGACTATCTACAAATTCGACATGTTTCATTTGCCCTTGTCCAGGAATCCTCAAGTTTCAAAGCGATCCACTAAACAAAATCGGAGTTTCAAGATGGCCGTAATTGGCTGGAGACAATCTTGGACTGAGGATCATCGCCAATTTCGATAGGTTTCTTCTTCAGACCCAGTCCACCCATACTACAAAGTTTCAATGTAATCCGATAAACAGTAATGGAGTTATTGTGCGGAAACCAATTTTCAAAATGTCTGTCAGCCATCTTGGATTTCAGATCATCGTCAACTTCGATAGGTTTCTTCCTCATACATAGTCCAATCATCCTATGAATTATCGTGCGGAAACAAATTTTCAAGATGCCCGCCGGTGTCTGGCGGCTATCTTGGATTTCGGATCATTGTCGATTTCGACAGGTTTCTTCTTCAGACCTAGTCCAACCATCCTATGAAGTTTCAAAGCGATCCAATAAACGGTAGCGGAGTTATCTCGCGGAAACCAATTTTCAAGATGGCCGCTGGCCAACTTAGATTTCGGAACATGGTTCATTTTGACTTGTTTCTTTCTCAGATGTAGTCCAATCATCCTATGAAGTTTCAAAGCAATCCAATAAACGGTAATGGAGTTATTGTGCGGAAACCAATTTTCAAAATGGCTGTCGGCCATCTTGGATTTCAGATCATCGTCAACTTCGATAGGTTTCTTCCTCATACATAGTCCAATCATCCTATGAATTATCATGTGGAAACCAATTTTCAAGATGGTCGCCATTGGCTGGTGGCCATCTTGGATTTTGGATCATTGTCAATTTCGATAAGTTTATTCCTCAGACCTAGTCCAAACATCCTATGAAGTTTCAAAGCAATCAGACAAACAGTAGTGGAGTTATCGTGTGGAATACAATTTTCAAGATGGCCGCCCATGCCTGGCGACCATCTTGGATTTCGGAACAGCCCGCCCACCCGTAAACGCCATCACATAATAAAAAGTACACCGGTACTCATGCTAAACTGAAAGAACTAATTGACAGTGATAAATCAAGTGTTACATGATACTCACTTTGATGGACAAAGCATATAAATGGTTCAACATCACATGATTTGGCTCAGGTAAAAGAGTTGGTTCACACTGAAATAAAGCATCACATATTCTTATGAACAACATTCATAAACACTCAAGCAGCATTAGCTACCGATGAGTGACTAAGGCGAATATAATAGAGACAGAGAGAGAGGAAGGCATGACACATCACCAACCATCATTGAAAACGATGCTTAACTCATTCCATTCTTCAGACATGATATATGCACTAAAGGCTGTAAGTAAACTCATGGGAAGATATCTACATTGCAATCATGAAGAGAGACAAGAGACTGTTAACCCTTACCAATCCTATGTCAAAATTTTAAATTTTGAAATTAAATTAAAAGATGAATTGTTGTTCATTTTTCAACAAATTTGGTGGAAGATGTTGCTGTCTTACAATTGTTGAAAATTGTACAACCAGTTTCTTTGCTACCGACACACTAAAAAATCTATTTGCAGGCCAAGATAAAACTATTTTTGACCATTTAGCACTGGAATGATTGGCTCGATATCAGTGATAAATTTTCAAAAATTGTTTTATTTTGGCCTGCAAATGGACATGCACTGAAGAAAAATGTACATTTTTGTGAACAGTCTTGACCATTAACTCTGTAATACTCATATCAGCCAAAAACGGCTTCTGCAGTGGTCTTGGAAAATGTCCATTTGCAGACCAAGAGAAGACTATTTTTGAAAGATTCACCACTGGAATGACTGGCTCGATAGCTGAGCCAGTCATTCCAGTGGTAAATTTTCAAAAATAGTTTTCTCTTGGTCTGCAAATGGACATTTTTCTGAGAAAATTGAAATTTTCTTGAATAAATTCAAGGGGTAAAGGGTTAAGATGGTGAAGGGGGTCTTTATTTAACCAATTTTTACCAAGCATGTTTCTGTGATTGAGACCCAGTGTCGGTGCATGCCACAGAAATCATGTAGGCAATTGTTAATTGGCCTTTGATGGGTGATTTAGGGCAGTCTCCTGTCTTGACTGAATTATTGCTGCGTGCAGTTAAATACTCGCTACGATTATATGAAATTGACCTATCCACATTTGTGTGAAAAGTCTATTTAGAAGCCTATAATTCATGTTATTGAAATCGCAACTGAATGCCTGAAGCGGTTGCTAGTCAAATTTGGTCTATTGTCTGTTTGGAATAGTCAAAGTTCTACCCAGCCACTTAAAACTGTAAAGGTATTTTTACAAAATGCACTCACGTAGATACATAGTTCTCTATGGCGGCAGCACATCAAGACTCCAAAACTCTCTTATAAGCTATACCAACAAACCTTTGCCATTGAAAACTACAGTACATTTGAATTTGTTATGTCCAAACCCAGAGTTCTCAAAACTAAGATTAAGAGCACACTGCGCCTAGCAACTGACCATTACAGTTGTCCCAAGGTACCAGCTAAATACAGACTATGCAGAATATGTATCTCTGGTAAATTAGAAGATGAAGTGCACTTTGTTCTTGAATGTGATGCCTTTCAAAAAGAGTTAAATCATTGCTTTGCTGAACTCTCATATTACAGCATTTGATATGCTAAATCATGCTGATAAGTTTAAATTCTTGATGTCTTGTAACTCAGATGATATTGAAATAGTAAAGTATTTTATGAATGTGTTTTTACTACTTTCAGATAGAATGTGTTACCAGGTAATATGTTCTACCTGAAAGCAGTAAAAACACATTATTAAGCTACCTTGTTACCATAACGCCTTCCCTTGGAGATGCTTATAACGTAATCACGTTATGTCATACCTGCACTACGTCACAACAACTACAACGTTAAGTTACACTAAAGTAGATTGATCATTCAAGATAGAAACTTGAATGGTGATAATCAATTCTTAATGTGCGACACCACTGTCCAAAGTAAACGGCATCTTTCGCCTTCAGAACAGGAGTCATAAGGCACAACCGTGTCATTCACCTACAACATGGCCTATGGTGGTGCTTGGACTGTGGGCAGAAATCCAGTTGCACTCAGGATTTTCGTCTCCATCTGGGAAAGACAAGTTGTTACCAACACCGATAAGGATAGTGATATCAGCACACAACTTTGACCGGAGTCTCTGCCGACGACATTGAGTATGCCAGTGCCTACAGTCCTTCACAAACACAAAGAGTACGGTCACCAGTAGCCGCTGAAGACAGGCCTCATAATGACCAGGTAGAAGAGGATCAAAATCCTTCATGCACACTACCGCACTCAGCAATCGAGGAGTCAAACGTGTTCCAGCCACTGTAACCTGTAGCCGAAGATAACCAAGTCGTCTACGCTTAGTCCTAGCCACTTACAAGTCAAGAATCTGGAAGTGACCGGGAGATAAACATGTCTGCAAGTGACTGCGTACGACCCAGAACGTAACAGCCCGGTCAGTGGTGTCGCCGGCCCGAGTGGTGGGCAGGACTACCAACAAGATATATTAGAAAAATCTCCATTCACACAGGACTCATCCACAAATGTCTGTGACAACAAACTAGGTGCCGCATCTCTAATATAAATTCTGAGAAACGTAGACTACGGTAAGAACCTACTTACACTAGTTAGTTTTCACGACAAAAACTATCATTCCGATTCACTACCACCATATGTATTTCTAGAATGATCATTGCTATCGATAAGAATCCATAAACACTAGATCACAAACTGGGACCAAATCGGTTGTTCTGATGAGCATAGCTTAAACATAAGCATGAAACACCAAGAGTCTGGATACACACTAAAGTCTTACAAAACACAAACAGACAGATGTCAACATAAACTCCTTTTCACCTACAAAGAACACCTAAAAAATTATTTTTTGATCAAACATATCAAAAACAGAGAGTAGTTTCTCTCACGAAACCGGGTACAGATAGATGAATAAGAATTCTTTGAACAGGGTACAAACTTCCCAACAAACCAACCCAAATTTCTGGTACATCTACATCATCGGCATGAAACTGGGAACAATAAAACAAACACACTCAAAATCTGGGTACAACACACCTCTCCAGGTACACGACTAAAGATTCCTCACACTAATCACGGTACATCTTAACGGATCACCGGGTACAAACTAACTACAACAGTTACAATAGAATTCTTCTACCAAAGATGGGTGACCAGATACATCCTGGAACACCCAGTGTAGCCACAGCCTATAAAAGGAGTGCATTGCCATCTACACTCAATGGACACTACCATTAGCATCCGGACAAGAATAGCATCTTACAAGCTGAACAGTGAAGTGATTTTTATGAAATTTGTTACCTTGATTACTGACAAAAGGAAGAATATATGTTGTATAAACTAACCACAAATACCTTCAACCACCAACCCCATCCCCTCCCAAACGCACTGCCACAACACACACACACACACACACACACACACACACACACACACACACACACACACACACACACACACACACACACACACACACACACACACACACACACACACACACACACACACACACACACACACACACACACACACACACACACACACACACACACACACACACACACACACACACACACACACACACACACACACACACACACACACACACACACACACACACACACACTATCAACCAACAGCAACCTGCAGTCAATCTGACCCACCAAATATTCCGTGATCAGCATATAGTTATCATATGTATTACTTCTATTGTATTATTCATATATATTTATCTGTATCTTGCCATGTCTGGATAAGACCAATAAATAATCTGGATATGAATCTGTATCATAAATACCATATAGGCCCGACCATTCATGTTGATTGTGTATTAACTGGTTATAAATATTTGAAGAAGCCATTAACTAAGCAAAACAGAACAAGAACATTAAGAGATTTCAGACCCTCGTCCTCCTACTTTTGTCAAATTTTAACACAATTTTGGACGTTCCAGATTCTTTGGCTTTTCTAGAGACTGTTTGGATTGTCTAGATTCTTTCTGCTAATCACGATCAAAGTGGTCGAATCGTAGTGCAGGGTCACAACCTGTCTTGTTTGAGCCAAATCAGACCAGTAGTTTACACAAGTATCAGAATTTGATCCGATCCAGATCCCGGTTTACTAATGGTCTGGAAATCTTTGATGACTGTGTTAAAAAAAGGAGCCAAATCAGGTTTTTTTAGATACAGTTCACATGAAACACACACACACGCACGCATACACACATGGACTCGCATATGTCCATGTACGAACACATAAGCAGACCCACCTGAATGCAATGCTCTCTTCCCATTGTGGGGTGAGAGTAAGAAATAGAACATTGTCATTGGCTAGTACTTACATGTACGGATGTATCCTTGTTGAGAATGACTTGGAGTAAATGTGGAGGCAAGACAGGCGGACCAGCTTGTTTTGCTCCAGTATTTCGAGGTGGAACTGCCTGACAATATTCACCTGGGGGAACCCAGTTCACATCGGCTGTCAAAGGAAAGTCATTATTAAACAGTCAAATGATTAGAATTACTATGCTGTTTTATACGCAGCGCGCACGTAAGCACACACACACATGCCCGTAAGCACACATGAACGCACACACTTATGTATATATGCATGCCAGCATGCACCCACATGCAATTGCCCTTTTGAGTTACGGCAGTGTGTGAGCGTGTGCGTGCGCATGTATGGGTAACTGCAAAGCAGCATTTTCATAATATTTAGGCTTATGATTTACGAGTTATCTTGCTCACATCTAGTTAAATCAAAGAATTCAGATAAACTATCCACATATTTCCGAAGTTGTTGGTCCCAATACCAGGATGATTCATATCTCGGTCACCAAAGCCACACTCAAACAATATCAACATCCCGGAGAGATAACTAATATTTTTTATTATTATATCCAAATATATTTAATAACTTATGAGGGAGATCACCCACATGGTGTAGAAATATAATTCTGGCCATCTTGCACAATGGATGATTCCGATCTGTCACTCAAGTATATGTCATAATCAATTACATCAGACGTAGGCTGATGTCACAATCATTGACAGAGTACTCCATCATGAAGCTGGAATAGTCCATCAAGTGTAAGAAATGTATGTCTTTACTATTTAATAAGCATTCTGTTGAATATTTTGAAACTAATCGGACTGGGCAAAGTCAAATTATTTTCAAAATACTCAACAGATTACCTGTCTAGATACCTTGAAATTGGGATTCCAGGAATTCAGGATTTGTAGTATACATGTATAAATTGATCGCAACATGCTCAAAGCATGGGAGGAGTTAAGCTAGAAATAGGTGGGGCATAGTTAGAAATGGATCCCTCTATTGCCAGCTCGTACCAAATGGATGCTCAACTTGAAACAGTTTTCGGACAACCCGTACCAGATTTTGAAACAACTTGAGTCAGCAATGGTACGAGACTTTCAGTACAGCTCTTGAGTGGAAAAATTAATCTTTTAGAAAATAGGAAGACCCATTAAAAAGTATCAAGGTAAGAGAGCTGATTTCTTAACTCTTACCACTCTGATGCCAAAATTTTTAATTTTCAAATTGTGTGTTTTAAACAAATTTGGGGGAAGATGGTGCCGTCGTAGACAGCAGCATCGTCCACCAAAATTGTTAAAAAAGTACACCAGTTTCTTTGCTACTGGCAACGTAAAAAGATAGAATGTTGACATCAGAGTGGTAAGGGATAACCCTTTCAGCGGCAAATCCCTGAAAAAGTACATTCTTTCCAATGCTTCGCATAGACTACGTTGAATATTTTGAAGTAAATATGACTGAGGGAATTCAAAACTTTGCTTAATAAATTTCCATTTGTAATCCAAGAAGACTATTTTTGAGTCGAAGCTTGGTACTGCATATGCCGACACCTCGGTTATAGAGCCTGTCATTCCAGTAGTACATTTTCCTGAATAATCTCTTGGCCTGCAAATAGAGATTTCTCAAGACACTACAAATGCTAGTTTTGCTGTGTTTACTAGAGCTGGGCGGTATTGATATTTACATGACGGTACCGGTACCATAAAAAAATACCACGGTACCACGGTATACCGTCACCTGAGCTTGAGGCATGCCACGAAATTAGAACAATTCCATCTCCAATCAACGGTAAATATAGGTAAAATAAATAAATCGGCTTCCTGATTTAGAGAAGAAAAACATGGCTATTGCGACTCTTTAGTTTCACGATTTTGTTAGGTCACTATTTTTATTGCCTTACGGGAATATCGGTCAAAGGGTGTGGTCGACTCGCTAACTATAACCAGCTGTTTGAGACATGGGGTGCACTATTTTCAATCTGGATTGTTCTTGCTATGCATGCGACCAGCAAACGGTAAATTTTATTTTGGCAGTCGAGCGCTTTGATAAAACAGAGTCCAGACAAAATCCGCGAGTATTTAAACGGGGCGAGTGTTGTACGCTTCTATTTCTATTGGAGTCGTATATTCTGTTACTCGCGAAAACAGGCCTATACACATACATATAACACGACATTGAATATAGCCGATTCCAAAGCTTCTGATAATTACCGAGTACCCGATGTGCAGACTCGTTACTCGCCATGCTTCACGTGAACAATGCGTGTAAAAAGCTATTTCCGCGAACTTCCGACGTGTAGCCAGTTGAAAAATGAATTACAAAAACTAAAACACTAAAGTTTTTAGGTGTCGTTACTTAAACTGGATTTAATCTGTAAAGAAATTTCTTAAAACAAGCCAGAAAAATAAAAAATAACGACTTCAACGCTGCTCGTTGTTAATAGATTAGCACGTGATCAAAACGGCGCGAGCAAATACTACGTTTTAGTAAATTTTCATTGATAAATTCAACATAGTAATGTATTTTCTCACGGTCTAGTTCATGAACAACCAATCAGATACGTCTTTGCGAGATCGCTGTTGTGTTTGAATTGCACGCAGTTTGTATGTTATTTTGTTATTCTAGCGTGTTTGTTCAGTGACAAAATGCTTGGAGTAATAAATTACAAATAATAGAAACTGGAATAGGGAATATATTATAGTGTAATTACTACCGGTGGACGGCCAGAGAATGAGTTTAGATGTTTTAAATAAAGCAATTTTACCGTGAGACTTTCAAGACGTACATTTGACATACAATTCTTCCTGTCATTATTTTGTAATTGACGTCTTGACGTTTGTTTTTACAACAACTCTTTCACCTCAACTCGGCTAATAGTTAGGGATGCTTGTATTTTTGGCACTATTAGCACTTATTTACCCTTGGTCAAGTCAGATTTTATGAATATATTTCTCAAATATTGCTCAAACATTATGGACGGTATTCACGGTATTTGGAAATGGCAACGGTCACGGTATCGGTTCACGGTATACCGCGGTCCTCACGGTACTACCGTCAGACCGCCCAGCTCTAGTGTTTACCAATAAAGAATTACTTAGACAGGTCCATTGCTATAATAGGAAATACCTATTGAGCAACAAGATCAAGATTATTTATTGATAGGTGGGGTCAAGATTAGGCTTGTGCGATTTTGCTTTGAAACATCGCGATCGATTTTATAAAAATAAATCGTGATTTTCGATTAAATCGTAGGTCCAAATTCCCAAAAGTATAAACCTCCGTAATATGACCAGTCATGAAAACTGGGACTTGGAATTTTTAGAAAAAGTTGAAATAACTGATGCAAACATAGCACGAAATTAGAACACAATTTCATGCGCCAAATTCTTACCATCCTATGTCTATCCTTAATGTATACCGTATATCCATCATTGTGGGAGTGAAATTATTAATTGGGACCGCCTAAATATTGCATATAGTTTAATAAACATTGTTTATTCATCAAAATTTGACATAAAATCTCTGCGACGGAAAATATAAATCGCGTGACGTATCAGCTTCCACTTATAGCGCCCCTTTGTAGGACGAGTTTAGATCATTACCCGAGTAATGCGAAGACGCTAATATTAGTACCTGGGGAGATACTGCGCAATCGACATACCGTACATAGGACGGTAGCTTTGAGTAGCTACGAGCAACGGCATAAACTCGTCCTATAGTGCAGTTTAAGTTGCTTTCAGAATGTATGATTTACATTTAAGAGTAATCAACCATATGCACAGTTCAAAATACAACAATCTGGAATGTTGTTTGCTTTATTTTCTTTAATTAGACATGACAACCGAATCAGAAAGGAAAAATTATTACACCGCCTAAAATTGCTAACTCTAGAATTAAAAAAGAATTATGTTCACTGATTATTGCCTAACACTGTGCAACTAAGTATATACTCGGTATTTCACGACAGACTCAGGGTCTGCAGCGAAAGAAAGAAAATTATATGGCGATTCAACGGGGTAACTAGCTGGTTTTCTCAATGACAAAGGTGTTACCTCGCTATTGTTAGCTTGTTTATCGCAGTGCTTTGTGTTGTGATTAGTAATTATTCAACACGTGCATGGCACGCCGGGATATAAACACAATGAACACAGGTGTGAACCGATTATATTTGTACTCATGTACTGAGAAAATGCGACGGAAAAGTACACACTTCAGATTTTAAACAAACATGAAATTTGTGCGATTTTCCGATTTTTCCTCAATTACATCGTAAAAATCACGTTTTAAAAAATAAATCGAACTTCACGATTAAATTGAAAAATCGCGCAAGCCTAGTCAAGATACAATCATAAATTTTGACCCTAAATGTAGGTGATTTCTTATGTATGTGCATATGATTCATGATATACATCAGGGCTTCAAAAATGTCCGTATTGGCCGGACATGACCGAGAATTGTCTTCGATGACCGGTAAATGTGATGTCCAGTCGGACAGCAATGTATGTATGTTGTTAAATCATTGTGAATAAAAAAATTCTGCCGGCAATTTCCGGCTTATATTCTATGTAATATGTGTAAATCTTACGTCTATCATTCTTAAATGATGAAATAAAACTCAACTTGACAAGTCATTGTACATGTATTGTTGTAAATCAACATAAAATCACCCAAAACATCCTAAGAAATAAAAGGACATTAGATCCCTTCTTAAAGGACAATTCCGGGATTGGTAAAAGTGTACTTTATTTGAAAGACTATTATATGACTAACATATTGGATTCTAAATAAAAACAATAGACAAATAATACAAGTAATTATACCATCGTAAACATGGGATTATTTTATCTCCCGGGCGGCGCCATTTTCTTGCAACGAGAGCGAGATTTCAAAAGATTCTGACGTCATCCCCACACCAATGCTATCTTTGCCGATTACGATGGCTGTACAGTAAATATGTATATGCATGAAGGCCTAAGATGTGCTAATTTGCAATCGTTAGGACATTGTCCAGTTAAGCTAGTAAGTTTTTCAAGTAATTCTAGTATCCGAAGTCGGTGGGGAATCGCTAACCCCCTAGACCGCTGAAGCATAGATTCCATTTTCTCTATCCTATCATAATGTGTTCATTTTGGTAACATTGCTGCTGTACCCCGGCATTATCTCTGTAAGTAGGCTATTATGCATTTTACACCATGCGATAAGGGTTAAATGAAGTGGCACACTTGACACGTGCGCATTGTAAAATTACTCAGCTGACTCAAGATACCGTTATAGCGTGTGTCGCGGTAATAATTCTGATACCTATCTGTAGCTGCAAATCTGAAGATTTATCCAATGCTAGGGATGTTAGAATCGGCCTAGTGGTTCAAAAGATACACTCTGCAGGGAAAACTAAGCCAGCAAAATTTCAAACAAAAATTTGAGGATGCGCGCTATCCATCATCCCATATCAGAATGAGTATTACAGTTACAATGACAAAATTTGCTGTGCCGAAGCTTTACAATGTTATCACATAATGGGAAAAATTCCATCAAAATATCTTAATTATTGAAAATACTACAGCTTGCCGGGCAATATTGATCGGCCGATGAAAATTCCCAGATTTTATGTCAAAATGTTAATTCATTTGGTGATATCTCTGGCAATATTCATGTGAGCAAAATTATAACTGGTCAGGCAAATAGCCATTTCTTTCAGCTTTAAGCACACTCCAATTTAATGACACTATGCAAAGATAGTCTGCGAGACAAAAACCATCTCATGCTGAATTTTACCAAAAAAAGATAACGTATTCTCAGATCGAATCTTAGATGAATAATTTTTTAAATATATTCCAGTCTTTTGAACCTCTTGCCCGATATTAACATCCATTATATCATATTAATCACGAGGTCTGCACCTATTTAGAGATCCTAGAATCATTGGAATCGCTTCAGCGGTTCGTTTGCTATTATCATTTACGTATACTTCCTTAAAATATATACCAGCATCTATTGGCTTCGCTCATCCAGTCATAGCAACAGTGGTGGTGCGGGGCCGACATTCGCGAGACACGATAAAATGGCAGCGCCCCGATGCGCGAAAAATTGTAAATTTTACCGACTTTATCTAGTGATAGTTGGTTACGCTATTTCTATCTGGCCATTATTCTGGCGCAATTTCATTAAACATGTAACAATTTTTCAAATAAAGCACACTTTTTATCATCCCGGAATTGTCCTTTAAGTTGGACGAGCAAATTAAAGCTCTTTTGCGATTGGAGGCATTCCACCAAACTTTATCTGGACTGGAAGACCTCCCAAATAAACAAACATTTTGCAACATCGAAAATGCTAATATATGCAAATTAATAATAAATAATGTAATAATTGATTAATTGTAAAAAGGAGATAATGGTTTTAAAACAATTTGAGCAATAAATTCACTATTACCTAATCAGTAAATGTAGTCATCAGTATATTTACTACCGAGATTTTTGTTCAATTTAGCGATTTCGTCCCGGCTGACTTGGTTACATAACATTCTACAGAGTATTAATCAGCTATAGGACGAGTTTATGCCATCCCTCTAGTAGCTCCTCGAAACTCCCCTCCTATTTATGTGAATTGCGCAAGTCTCTAAGCGGGTACTACTATTAGCGTTTTCGCGCTACTCGGGTAACAGCCTAAATTCATCCTATAGTGGAAGATATCATGTGATTTCTGTTTTTTATCGGCGCCATTTTATGTCAAACTGGATTAGTTTTGATGAAATAAACAATGTTTATTAAATTATACGCAATATTTAGGCGGTCCCAATTAATAATTTCACTCCCGCGGCTATAAGGTATACATTAAGCATAGGCATAAGATGGTAAGAATTTGTAGCGTGAAAAATTTAATGCGTTCTAATTTTGCGTTATTTTTTTTATGCATTTTTTCTTGAAATATACCTAATAGAAGTCGCCACCCTTTCTCAGAGGTTTGGATTTAAAGAATTTACAGTCCTTGTCCTATTAGAAACCGCAGTTACTAATGAGCGTTTTAAGCAATACAGTTGCATCATGCGTTTTCACTCACCACCTTGTCGCCACTCCGCACCCCCCCCCCCCTCCCGAAGTGGCATGTCCGGCTGGTAAAATTCTGTTTGTGAAGCCCTGATATACATACCTTGTTGTTTTTTCATATCTGTGATAAAGCTGTCAATGTCCAGTGCTTCAAACACCTCAAAGTCACTTTTCTTCACAAGGACAACATTATTGACACTGCCCATGTCGTTATTTACAGTCGTCTACAAAGTAAGAACAATAACACATACATTAATAGCCCTTTAATGATCAAGCCAGCCTCTGGTCTTAATGAATGTCAATTTGCAGGCCAACAACACTATTTTTGAAAATTTACCACTGGAATGACTGGTTTAATAACTGAGCCAGTCATTCCAGTGGTAAAATTTAAAAAATAGTCTTCTCTTGGCCTGCAAATGGGCATTCACTGAGGAAAAATTTAAATTTTCCTGATAAATCTTGACCATTAAAGGGTTAAGTACATACATTGTATACACAGCTGTATTACTTTAAACTGAAGTGTGATCTTAAAATATTACATATGACTCAATAGTCATAATGTAATGGTACCAATGCATGTTCGCTTAAGGTATCTGATTATTAAGATTCAAGATGCTGACACATTGAACAAGAGGCCCACCTGGACTATGCATTTTTGTCAAAATTATAGGTGGGTGGATTAGGAGGTCTTTTAAATGAGCTTGCGGACATTTTTGCAAGTCCAATATGGCCGCCAAACACGCTACATTTTGATTGGTCCACTGCACCCATGTTTCTGATGTAGATCCTTCCATTAAAAAACCTTTAATGGCACTCAGTGCCTAATCATATCTCCCAAATTTCGGCCCAATCCGCTCAGTGGTGCTAGTTGTTTTGGCAAAACATAGGCTATTGAAGACGGCCGCCAAAACATTTGGCCAATCAAGTTCCCTTGAACAAACTTGGTGCAGCTCTTGCACTAGATGATATTTTATGCGTTTTGAATTGATCCCCCAAGCGGTTTTGGAGAAGATTTTTAAAAACAGACAAGCTGCCGTGAGAATAATACATTTTAAATTTCCTATTGCTTTAGTATGGGAGATTTTGGCAGGTAAATGATCCAAGATGGTTGCTAAACCGTTTATCAGACAGTCTCAAAAATGGCAAATTTGAAATCACAATGCACAAAAACATGTATAAAACCAATTTCGGCCTCAAAATCCATCAAACAAACAAAATCCAATATGGTCGCCAAACATATATATTGATTGGCCCATGGCGCCCAGGTTTTTTGACGGATCAACCTTTCTTGAACAAACTTTAATAGCCCTTAGTGCCTAATGATATCGCAAATTTCGGCCTGAACGCTTCAGCGGTTCTGGGGAAGAAGTCGTTTTTGGGAAAATGAGGTCATCCAAGATGACCACTGAACCATTTGGTCAATCAAGTTCGTTTGAACAAACTTGGGTCAGCTCTTGCTCTAGATCATATTTCATGAGGTCTGAATTGATCCCTCTAACGGTTTCGGAGATTTTTTTTAGATATTTAAAAAAATTGGCCGAAATCCAAGATGGTAAACAATACAGGTAAACTGTTGAATATTTTGAAGCTAATTTTAGGGGGAACTGTTGCAGCAGCAATATATAGCAAACTTAATTAGCCTTTTATGATGGACATATACGTCATTTTGATTGTGATGTCAGCTAACATGTGACATATTTAATTATGACATCAGATACGTGAGTGACAGATCAACTCTCTACATCATTATCATGGATAAAAATATATGATGTGTACGTTAACACTTTAACACTCAAATTGACTAAAATCAGCTTCTGCAGTGGTCTTGAAAAATATCCATTTGCAGACCATGAGAAGACTATTTTTGAAAATTTATCACTGCAATGGCTGGCTCGATAACTGAGCCAGTCATTCCAGCGATAAATTTTCAAAGAGGCTTCTCTTGGTCTGCAAATGGACATTTTCTATGAGAAAATTAAAATTTTCTTTAATAAATTTGACGGTCAAAGGGTTAAACTCTTCATGTATTAGCAGATCCTTATCTAATGGTTATTCACTCAATGGTAAAAAACATTGGAACCTTTGCTTAGTGAATGTCAATTCGCAGGCTAAGGCTAGCATACCCGTAATCCCCTCACTGATAACACTGGAATTTCAAGGACCAAAGGGTTAATTGTAGGCATGCTTGTCACTCATGGGATCTTAGTCTATGTTGTTTAAAATACCTCAAGTTTGTATATTCTTTATTATATTAGCATAATCTTAACCCTTTAACACTCATATCAGCCAAAATGGGCTTCTGCAGTGGTCTTGAGAAATGTCGATCTGCAGATCAAGAAAAGCATATTTTTGAAAATTTACCACTGGAATGACTGGCTCAATAACCAAGCCAATCATTCCTGTGGTAAATTTTCAAAAATACTCTCCTCTTGGTCTGCAAATGGACATTTACTATGACAAAATTGAAATTTTCTTGATCAAATTCAGCGGTTAAAGGGTTAAAACGTCCTCTCCTTATCACATTTAGAGCATGCAAAGTTACTTGGTATAAAACCATTATATAATTTATGCAAATAGCTCCTGATAACAGGACAGCTCTACTGTAATAACAATGAGTCAGAGGCATAAGAAATTGTACAATTAACTAAGTAAAACGTCTTAAGAGACCACCTTATGGAGCAAAAACAATTAGTCACTACACAGGTGGCCTCTTAATACAAGTAACCTGTTATTCATTTTTGTGCTTTATGATGGTGATTCCTTAAGACAGGTTGTCCAAATCTTATATAACCACCTTCCATTGGTTCCGAAATGTGGGTGGTCTCTCTAGCAGGTTGAATCGTGGATTATGCAGATGATCTAAGCATGGATGATTGACAAGGAAATAGAAAGCATTGGCGCAATTATTTTTGGCATTTTCTCATGTACAACGAAAGCACCACAGGAGCTGTCATTCACATGCTCAACTCATCCAGCACTGAAATTTCAGATTCCCACATACTATTCACTTTCGTATAATAACTATCCTCTGTATTTTGTAAACAATGTTCCTGTTGATCCGCTTTCAGTAATACCGTTTCCAAAATGTACAACAGGATTTTTCTCTTACTAACTACGCACCGATTAATCATTTGGCCTCAGTGTGATATGGGTTAAGCACAATTTCTGGCATCTCTCATGGTCATTAGAATCATATTGTTCCATATTTATGCATTTAGTAATATACTGGAAGCCTCCACTGACATATATTTAGACACAGTATGAGAGGGGCAACTCGCGCAATGTCTCACAATACTTTCTCCTTGACAGAATAGATTATATTAAGCTTTTACTGATTAAGGTGGCCACAACCACCCTTTGCAGTGGTCTTGAGGAATGTCCATTTGCAGGCCAAGAAAATACTATTTTTGAGAATTACTGGGGCAGTTATCGAGCCAGTCATTCCAGTGGTAAATTGTCAAAAATAGTTTGTATTTTAAAAATTACTTCACTATTATTCCTTGGCTCATGGAAGTAAAGCAAATCCAACAAGAGCAATCAGACATTCCAAACCCTTGCTCTCACTCACACACACTTTCCTGCATTCAAATTTGAGCCAAATCGGACAAGTTGTTTCCAATATATCACCAGATACAAAACTGGATCCAATTCAGATCCAGGTTTTTTTTTATCCGGATCATGACCAAAGTCTGGAAATCCTCTTGCAGCACAAGGTCCTTTGTTGTGTTACAATTTGAGCCAAATACTGGATCACTAGTTTTTTTAGATATGGGCACGTACGCACACACACACACACACACACACACACACACACACACACACACACACACACACACACACACACACACCCTCTTCACCTTACAGGGTGAGGGCAATAAAATATATCATCCTGGGTAATAAGTGATTACTTTGTGTAACCAGCCTTATGTTCAGATAAAGGTGCAAAAATTAGTCTCAAAATGTCGCTCTGAGAGCGGTCTCTATCAAAAATATTCTATTCTGAATGTAAATGTTTTTAAAGACCGCTTTCCCCCAGCCTCCTTTGATGCTTTGAGCTATACACTTATGCCTATATAATGTGACATTGATTCCCATGCCATTACACAACAGATCAAAAACAAGAGGCCCAAGGGCCTGTGATGCTCACCTGGACCAATAGCATTTGAGCCATTTGCATTTAAAGACATAATGGATAATTTTCAGAAAATCTATGATAGCCGCTAAAAGAATCCATCAATCAAAATTATATATATATATATATATATATGTTCTGAAGCCTACCCACATAGGGTCCTTTCAGATGAGATTGATCGAAATCTGCCAAGCAGTTAATGATGTGTAGGCTTTTATCTGATTTACCAAAACCTTTGGAAAATCCAAGATGTCTACCCAAAAACTGACCAATCAAAATTCTGCATACTAGATTTGAAGCCTGCCACCATAGGGTCCTTCCATCAAAGTCTGGTTGAAATCGCAAGCAGTTAATGAGGAGTAGCATTTTAAGCGATATCTGGTAAATTTTCATAAAATTCCAAATTTTCACCAAAGAATTTACCAATCACAATTCTGTATACAAGTTCTGAAACCTACGTCCATAGGGTCCTTCCGGTAAAACTAGGTTGAAATCCGCCAAGCAGTTAATGAGGAGCAGCATTTTGAAAATTTTGATTACATTTTTTTCACCATAAAAATTAATCAATTAAAATTCTGAATAGATGTTCTAGAGCCTACCACAATAGCGTCAATCTAGTTAAATTTGGTTGAAATATGTCAAGCAGCTAAGGAGGAGTAACATTTTGACCATTTCCGGTAGATTTTTCATAAAATCTAAGATTTTCACCCATAAAATTAATCAATCAAAATTCTGAATAGACGTTCTAGAACCTATCACCGCAGAATCCATCTAGCCAAATTTGGTTGAAATATGTCAAGTGGCAATGGAGGAGTAGCATTTTGACCATTTCCGAGAGATTTTCACCCAAGAAAATTAACTAATCAAAATTCGGGAAAAAATGTCGGGCGGGTACCAGCATAGGATCCTTCCAGCCAAATTCGGTTGAAATCGGTAAAAACCGTTAAGAAGAAGACACAATTTGATGGACAGATGACGGATAACGGACAGACAACGGACGCCATGGCATAAGATCACATGGCCTGAAGCTAACAAACGGAGTCATCTCTAAACATGTTTTTATTACTATTGAAAACTAGTGTCACAGAAATTCTTGAATAGTCCATTGACAATATTTACCTCATTCGGATCATGCACCCACTGTCCGTCAACGAAGAATTTGTACTGATGTGTCCCTTCCCTCAGGTCAACAATTGTAAAGAAATCACCATGGCTGAAAAATAAGAATTAGACAAAATGTGGCAGATATAACAGATATGACATAAAGCAGAGAATATTAGATTTAGCATGAAGCCTTAAGTTACATGTAACTAGATGATATAAATCAAATAATCCCCCCCCCACCCTCCCTGCAACAGCAGCCATGTTCGTGGGATGACATAATCCCACTGACTTGGATAGACATATGGAAAGCCCAAAATCTGCAATGACGGACGGCCACAAATTCAGAGACAAAGGGATGGATGGATGGATGGATGTGCTGACTGACCCACAAAATAATGTACATTTCCCTAGTACCATAGCCAATGTTCTCATGAAGTTTCCTCACAATACTCCAAGCAAAGATAAAGTTATTGAACGAAAACCCAAAATCTGCACAGACGGACAGACACAAATTCAGAGACAAAGGGATGGATGGACAGAGGGACGGGCCGGCTGACCCCCAAACTAAGGTGCATTTGCCTACTACCATAGCCAACCTTCCCATGAAGTGTTCTCACAATATTCCAAGCAAAAGTAGTTATCAAAAGAAAATGTGTGTGTGACGGACGCATGGATGGATTGACGGATGGAAGCGAAGAAGACATAATCACACCCCCCCCTCTTTTCGCTAAAGGGGGGGGGGGGGGGTAACAATGTTCACTAGAGCAGATTCCTGTTCTCTAAGCCAAAAAAATCAATCATTACAAAATAGTGCATAAAATTTATCCTGGAAGACTGAATGTTTAACAAGTTAACCTTTTAAAGGCCAAAACGGGTATCTGCAGTTGTCCTGAGAAATAATCATTTACAGGCAAACATTTTTATATTTTTAAATTTACGACTGGAATAACTGGCTGGATCATCGAGCAAGTTATTCTAGCATATAGCCAGTTATTCTAGCATATAGCCAGTTATTCTAGCATATAGCCAGTTATTCTAGCATATAGCCAGTTATTCTAGCATATAGCCAGTTATTCTAGTGGTAAATTAAAAAAATTTATCTCTTGGTCTACAAATGGACATTCACTAAGCAAAGATTTCAATTCTCTTTAATCTTGACCGGTATCGGGTTAATCCATCCTCATGAAAACGACTACTAATATTTGACTTTATTCTTTTAGGCAGGCATAGTTGCAATACAAATGTTGAGTGATTAATGTTACCACCCAGTAGCAATTAACGTATTTGCATGACAAAATTATTAATGGTACTCATTAATCTTTGCATGATTAGGAGTGCTGCTGGTGTTAGCAGATTTTAACTGAAAATGTTATAAGTTAGTCTTTCCTCATTAAATACAGACACTTAATACCGGTAGATTTTATTGAGACTAGAATACTTTCTGAAATTGAAACATTCTAACAAGAGGCCCACGTGCCTGTGATGCTCACCTGGAACATAGGCATTTCAACTAGAAAGGCCATAAACTATAAGTAGAACCCTAAGGATTGACCAGAATTGTAACAAGAAAACAGCGACCATGTTTCTTTATGTATCAACTTCCCTTGATATGATGGATAAGTCCGAATAAAATTCAAGATGGCCACTAAAGAAATTAACCAATCATAATTCTTGTTTGGTATGTTGAAACCTATCGTCATTGGATCAATTCATCAATGATGAAATAAGGCCATTGATTAATCAGGATTAACCTTTTTAAATGGTTCCAGAAAACTTTTATAAAGTCAAAGACGGCTGCCAAAACACTGACCAATCAAAATTAACCAAGCGATTCGGAGTAGCATTTTAAACGATTTCAAGCCATTTTTCAGAAAATCCAAGATTGCCACCAAAAAAAGAATTAAGCATTCAAAATTCTGTATACCAATTCTGAAGCGTACCATCCTATGGTCATGCCAGCTGAGTTTGGTTTAAATCTGCCAAACGGTTAATGAGGCATAGCATTTAACCGATTTCCCAAAATTTCCAGAAAGTACAAGATGGCCACTGGAAAAATTGACCAACTGAAATCTGTAGATAAGTTCTAAAACCTACAACTCAAGTATCCTTCCAGCCAAGTCTGGTGTAATTTGCCCAAGCAGTTAATGAGGAGTAGCATTTCAAACGGTTTCCTGCCGTTTTTCGGAAAATTGAAGATAGCCACTGAAAAAATTGACCAATCAAAATTCGGTATACATGTTCTGAAACATACCACCCTAGCAGAGTTTGCTTGATATCAGCCATATGGTTAATGAGTAAGCTTTTTTTCCAGCCAAATTTGGTCGAAATTGGTCACAGCATACAGGAGATGTGATTTGACCGATGAATGGCCAACATGGCATGAGCTCACTGGGCCAGGTGAGCTAATGATGTGAGTAGAAGTAAGATTTAAAAGGAACCTTGTCAATAAGTTTGGGAAGTGTCCCGGTGAAAATCTAGAGACATGACCCCCAGTAAGCAATGATGAAAATATAGATATTTTGTTGACATTTTGGTACGACACCAGTCCTTTCAAATTTAAATTATTAGTACGATTTAAAACAAGAGGCCTGTATCGCTCACCTGGAATAGGCATTTCAACAAGAGACCCAAGGGGCCTGGGTCACTCACCTGGAGCACTGTGCATTTTTGTCAAAATTGTTGGTGGGTGGTTTAGGAGTAGTCATTTATATGAGTTTGTGGACATTTTTGCAAGTCCAATATGGCCGCCAAACACGCTACATTTTGATTGGTCCACTTCTGCCATGTTTCTGACTAAGCTCCTTCCCGTGAACAAATTTTAATGGCACTCAGTGCCGAATCTTACCTCCCAAATTTCCGCCCAATCCGCTCAGTGGTTCTGGAGTTGCTTTGGCAAAAAATAGGTTATCCAAGATGGCCGCCAAACCATTTGGCCAATCAAGTTCCCTTGAACAAACTTGGTGCAGCTCTTGTCCTAGATGATATTTCATGCGTTTTGAATTGATCCCCCAAACGGTTTTGGAGAAGATCTTTAAAGAAATTTCTAAAAATCAACCAAAATCCAAGATGTCACGAAAATACATTTTAAATTTCCCATTGCTTGAGTATGGGAGATGTTGGCGACGAAATGATCCAAGATGGCTGCTAAACCGTTTATCCGACAGTCTCGAAAATGGCAAATTTTAAATCACAATACGCACAAACATACATAAAACCAATTTCTGCCTCAAAATCAGTCAAATAAAAAAATCCAATATGGCCACCAAACACGCTATATATTGATAGGCCCATAGCGGCCAGTTTTTTTGGCGGATCAACTTCTCTTGAACAAACTTTAATGGCCCTTAGTCCCTAATCATATATCACAAATTTCCGCCTGATCGCTTCAGCGGTTCTAGGGAAGAAATTGTTTTTGCGAAAACGAGGTCATCCAAGATGGCCGCTGAACTATTTGGTCAATCAAGTTCCCTTGAACAAACTTGAGTGAGCTCTTGCCCTAGATCATATTACATGAGGTCTGAATTGATCTCTCAAACGGGTTTAAAGAAGATTTTTAGAGATTTCTAAAAATTGGCCAAAATCCAAGATGGCCACCGGCCAAATTGGCAGATCGGCTTCGTTTGAACAAAATGAAATCTCTATGCCATAAGAATGCTTCCTGCCACATATAATTCAAATCGGCCCAGTAGTTCTCGAGAAGACATTTTAAAATTCTCATTGCTTTAGTATGGGAGCTTTTGGCGGGAAATTGATCCAAGATGGCTGCCAAACTATTTATCCAACAGTTTCGAAAACTGCAAATTTGAGATCAGAATACCCACAAACCTATATAAAACAAATTTCGGCCTCAAAATCCATCAAAAAAAAAAAAATCCAATATGGCTGCCAAACACACGATATTTTGATTGGTCCACCGCGGCCATGTTTTTGGACGAATCAACTTCTCTTGAACAAACATTAATCGCCCTTAGTTGCTAATTATATATCACAAATTTCGGCCCGATCGCTTCAGCGGGTCTGGGGAAGTCATTTTTGTGAAAACTAGGTCATCCAAGATGGCCGCTGAACCATTTGGTGAATCAGGTTTCCTTGAACAAACTTGATTCAGCTCTTACCCTAGATCATATTTCGTGAGTTCTGAATCGATCCCTCAAACGGTCTGGGTGAAGATTTTTAGACATTTCTAAAAATTGGCCGAAATCCAAGATGGTCGCCGGTCAAATTGGCCAATTGGGTTCGTTTGAACACACTTGAATCTCTATGCCGTAAGGATACTTCATGACAAATATAATTGAAATCGGCCCAGTAGTTCTCGAGAAGATAATTTAAATTTCCCATTGCTTTAGTATGGGAGCTTTTGGCGGGAAAATGATCCAAGATGGCCGCCAAACCGTTTATCCGACAGTTTAGACAATTGCAAATTTGAGATCAGAATACACAAAAACCTAATATGGCCATCAAACATGCTATATTTTGATTGGCCCACGGCGGACATGTTTTTTGACGGATCAACTTCTCTTGAACAAATTTTACTGGCCCTTAGTCCCTAATCATATTTTCCAAATTTCGGCCTGATCCCTTTAGCGGTTCTGGAGAAGTTATTTTTGCTAAAACTAGGTCAACCAAGATGGCCGCCAAACTATTTGACCAATTAACTTCCTTTGAACAAAGCTTGTTGAACTCTTGCTCTAGATCATATTTCATGAGGTTTCCTTCAATCCCCATGAAGTGATCTGATAAATGGTAACGGAGATACCATCAGAAACCAATTTCCAAGATGGCCACCGGTGGCTGGCTGCCATCTTGGATTTCGGATCATTGTCAATTTCGATAGGTTTCTTCCCCAGAGGTAGTCAAACCACCCTATGAAGTTTCATCCAATAAATGAGTTATTCTTGAGAAGTTGTTTTAAAAAAGCTGTCAGATGCTAGGTGCAGGACAGATGGACATGGCATAAGCTCACTTGGTCATTCTGGGCAGGGGAGATAAAAACATTAATGGTGATGTTATCAGCTGCCACAGTCGGAATGGGTGATCCATGTCTCAGTTTTTGCTCGAGACATAAATTACTTCCTTAACAACCCCTCCACCCACCCACCCCTCCACAATTCAGCTAATCAGCTCTCTCACCGCCATTCAAGTATAGCGATGCTAGCCATGCACAATCCAATCGCATGCTCGCCCTGGTCAAGTTGACCGACCAATGACATGTATTGCGTGTTAATCAGCTAAGGAACTATATTGATTTTCTTGTGGATGAAATATCATTGACCATACCAAGATACCCTGGTAATTAGTTTCATTCTTTGAGTCCCATATTTTGAGAAGCCCAAATATTGGAAAACTGATCGAAACAAATTAGTTTACCATTTTTATCATATTTTACAATATAATCATGATAATCACTACACATGCTTCAGTAATTGCATGCCCACTATATTTCTTTGAATATTTAACATTGTTTTGTAGGGTCCATAAAGTTTGCGTAATTGAAGCATGGTAGTTTCCTTTTGTAGCTGATGTGAACAGATGAAGGCTATTAGTAATACAGCTACTATTAACCCTTTAACACTCATATCACCCAAAAGCGGCTTCAGCAGGGGTCTTGAGAAATACCCATTTGCAGACCAAGAGACTACTATTTTTGAAAATTTACCACTGGAATGACTGGCTCGATAACCGAGCCAGTCATTAGTGGTAAATTTTCAAAAATAGTATTCTCTTAGTCTGCAAATGTACATTTTCTATGAGAGAATTGAAATTTTTTTGGAACAAATTCGAGGGTTAAAGGGTTAAATACTAGGTCCAATGGTTGCTAATTCACTGCCATCAATCTGTGCTCAAATTTTGAGGTAACTACATCTAGGTAAGCTGTTGAATACTTTGAGACTAATATGACTGCGAGCTGTTGCTGCCATAGACATCTATTAGCTTGTAGCCTGGGATTGTCTGGTGCTTTATCACCGCAAGCTATTTATTTATTGGGATTGTCTGGTAGTTATTACTACCAACTTTTGATTACATTTTAGTTTGTGATTCTCTGTTATTTTAATAGCACACTTTTTTATTAGCTTTTAGTCTATCAAATTATTAGTGTAGCCTGGAAAAGATAGCTATTTTATTACCACACTATGATCCAAGAGAATCACAGATTTCTGCCAGACATGCACCATCTATAGATTAAAGAGAGAATTCTGGTCAAGATGGCGGGGTCACCCTTCCATGCATGGACTTCTAAACAATAACCCATTAATCGGTAGATATCCAAACCCTCGACTGTAATAAATATCAGAAGTTCTCTCAGCTCAGTCATCTATTTCTGCTACAAATGCACCAAAGCAGAGTTTACATGGAAAGAGTAAAATTGAAGCATGAATATTTTAAGAATGATTTGACTGAAAGATATTGTCCAAGGCAGCAACAGCTTTCAGTGTAATATTGATCAAAATAAGCAGCAGGAATTTGTCTATTGCATGTACATAGATTAAATATTATCAGCAACAAACAGAATTAAATGTGTTAGTAATAGGCTAAATATATATTTTGGTATTGAGTCTAGAAAGATGATCCAGGGCAATCACCTACTGTTGTTGTTTTCACAGACACTATACATTAGCACCTTGAAAAAGCAAGGTGTACCTTGGAGGTCATATTATTATAATTACAACCTTTATCCAAGGTGACACACACACACACACACACACACACACACACACACACACACACACACACACACACACACACACACACACACACACACACACACACACACACACACACACACACACACACACACACACACACACACACACACACACACACACACACACACACACACACACACACACACACACACAACACACACACGGCATCGTGGATGAGAAAATATTCTGATGCGATATTGAGCTATATTCACATTAAGTCTGCCAGAAAATATAGCTAGCTTTTAAGTTCTGCTAAAGAAAAAAACCACCCACCTCCTTTTCTCATAAATCTATCTTTATGTTTGTGGCATTCTGCTTTTGAGATTTTTTCCATAGTACATGTAGTTAGTTAATATTAGTCTGCTTTGGGGCGGGATATTAACTTTTACTACTACACTATATTTGCTACCCAAGGTATGGTATTATTTTTCTTAATACCAGCAATATGAATTTGCCAAATAAATTATGGTCAACTGGACATCTAGTTAGGCTAAGCACGTTTTTGTCATTTATTGCTGATGCCTCACCACAATATTTCATTAATCTGACAAGTTATTGATGCAATGGATGGTATTTGCCTAAGGAATGGTGATAGTAAATTGATAATTGGTCTCTGAGAAACTCATTATCCATAATATTGCTCTACACTGAAGAGTATAGAGACATTTATGTCAATGGTATGCAGAACTTAACTTTAATTATCAATAAGTTTTTGTATTTGCCTGGAGTGGTGAGAAAGCGTCCATGGGATGGGACGCATCCATGGGATGGCGTCGCATGTCCTGAGACCAGCAGTAACAGTCGCCCGGGAGGAGCACCGGACGTGGACGGCCTTGGCTTCGGCGACCTGACCACGTCGGAGCGGCACCATGACCCAACCGAAGGAAATGGCGAGAGCGGCGACCGACTACCCGGTCTTTCTGCGCGACACCCGACCTGGTGCCGGCAGCCAGGTGTGAGATGCGGGCTTCCCGGCCACAACTGGACATGTACATTTACTTTGCCTAGCCGAACGCTGGATAGTTAACTATAGTTCGTTGGTATCCGATTCTACATTGAATTACTATTGCAAGAAATTTGGAGCCGGGTACCAGTCTCGATTAACCCTTTCTGTCGTCTGTTTTGATGGCCCACAAAAATGGATTATTTTTGTCTGCTAAGATGTCAGTGTCCATATGAGATAAAGTTGGAAGGAAATGGGCTTTGGGAACATTGACATACAATAGGAAAGTATAAATTCATCAAACCTAAGTTATTTAGTGAAATATTTACACTTTTATATGCATTTAATCGTGGCAAGCGATGGGTGTCCGCCATCTTGAAATTTAGGCAAATTCTATACTAACCATGTCCGATGGAACTCTGTCGACTATAGTTAACTAGCTAGTTAACTATTTCAAGTTCGACTGGCATCTAGCTAACTATACCTAACTATGGTTAGCTGGTCGAACTTGATCATAGAGAGTGAGAGACTTGCATGTGCAATGGCCATATCGCCAGATAGTATTTCTGATGAAAATAGCGCTCCATCCAATGTTAACAAGCAGCCCAATGGGCTTTTATTGCTCACCAGCAACACACAAACTCTAGCTATTATTTAAGGCATAAGACCTGATAGGCCTAGCATTCTGGACTTGCTCTACACTAAGATCAGTGGCAGGTGTAAATCTGCCTTCTACTAGAAGAGTGAATAATTAATGTTTATTGGTAGATGGGTTACAGTGGTGAGCAAATAATCCTAAATAAATAAGTTTCATCATGAATCCATTCAAAAACATTTTGAAGACAACTAAATCGTCAAGCCGATTTGTAAAATTGAACTGTATTAACCAGAAATGCGGTTACAATGCAACCATGAAGCTCGACTTTACGACTTTGTAATGAACTATGAAGCTTGACTTCAAACATAAGATAAATATAGAAGGCTTATCAATCCACTTTTCAATCACCATGACTTTGATCTTTTGGCCCCCAAATAATTGTCTCATCCCCTCTCACTAGCAAATGTCAAAGTTTGGGTGCAGTATTATTAATGCAACATGAGATATGAACTGCTAAGTTGAGGTAAAAGCAAAATGTTATTGTTGAGAAAACACTTGAGTTTTATCATTGTCACACTAACCGTAATCATTTGATCTCAAGGTGTTTGTGTCACGCCATGTCATTATAAGGAAGGATGTGCCCGAATGTGGGCCATGTATGTTTAACCAAATGAGATATAAACAGCTAAGTTGAGCTAAAATGCAAAAATGTTAGTTTTGATAAATAAAACGAGTTTTTAGCAATGAGGCAGTGACCTTGACCTTTGACTCCAAGGTGTGATGTGTTATTCCCACTTGCTGTAGTAAAGTATGTGTCCACGATGCTTAAGTAAACATAAGATATAAACAGTGAAGTTGAGCCAAACAGAAAACGTTACTGTTGAAAAAACGAATTCCCCAAAACCATGATGACCTTTGACCTATTGACCCCGAAGGACAACGTGCCATCCTCTCTCACTATAAGGACGAATGTGTTTAAGTTTGGGATCAGTATGATTAACCAAACATGAGGTATGAACTATTAAGTTGAGCTAAATGCAAAATGTTAATGTTGAAAAAACCAAGCCATTTACCAACATCACAATAAGTGACCTTTGACCTTTAGCACAAAGGTCATGGTGTCATGCCTGCTCCATATAACGAAGTGTGTGTCCAGGAAGATTATGCAAACATGAGATATGAACTGCTAAGTTGAGCCAAATACAAAATGCTAATGTTGAAAAAACCCAAAGTTTTACCAATTTCACAATAACCGTGACATTTGCACTTTTGACCCTAAATCATTGTGTGATGCCTTGAATTATAAGGACATATATGTCCATGGATGGGTCCAGTATACTTAACTAAAGATGAGACATGACCTGCTAAGTTGAGCTAATTGCAAAATGTTAATATTGAAAAAGCTAAGTTTTTACCAAGGTCCCAGTGACATTGACCAGCACCTTGGACATTTTGACCCAAAGGACATTATGTGATGGCCCCTCATTATATGGAAGCATGTATCCAAGTTTCGGTCCAGTATGATTAACCACAGTTGAGATACAAACTGTTAAGTTGAACTAAATGGAAAATGATAATGAAAAAGTTTTTACCAGGGTCAAAGAGAAAATTGACCTTTAACCGTTGAAGCCCAATGTCATTGTGTCATGCCGTGTCATTATAAGGAAGCATGTGTCTAAGTTTGGGTCCCTTATGATTATCAAACATGAGATATAAACAGAAAAGTTGAGTTAAACAGAAAATGTTAATGTTGAAAAAAACTAGCTTTTTACCAATCACAGTGACCTTGACTGTCGACCTTTTGACCACAAGATTACTGTGTGATGCTGTGTCATTATAAGGAAGCATGTCTCAAAGTTTGTTCCAACATGATTAACCAAACATGAGATATAAACAGAAAGTTTGGATGACGACGACGATGCCGCCACTGCCGCCATCACCGGACGATGTGGTGCAGGGTATCACAATAGCTTGTTTTACGTCGTAAAGTCGAGCTAAAATTAATCAGGCTAGCTATGGTTGTCTTGTCACTCAAACCATCTCTTCGAGTCTTCTGTCATTGCATATTAAGTACTGGTAGTTAATATATTATTAATGGACAGGGGATGCAGCAAGTATGGTGTTACAGCACCTTGTGTATTATGCTCGTGCAGGGGCATCACGCTGGTCACTGGTAACCAACCATTGGATTAGTAATCCCGAGCAATTTGAATCAATCAGTCTGTTGTCATTGTATTACAATTAATATGAAACTTGACTGCTTAAATAAATGCAGGCCTGTGGTCACCTCATGGTCATCTCAAGGTGACAACTGGCCCACATTCATTCAAGGATGAAGGATTATTTATTCATTCAAGCAGACAAAGTTTAATATTAATCAGTTAGTTATAAACACAATGACCATAGTGGATGATTGGTAAAAAACACACTGGGGAGTACCATGGTTGGTTATCAGTGACCATCATAGCACCCCTGCATAGTTTGTCTGTTTGTCTATATGTTTGTGATTTTCACTCTGTTGTGTACTATGCTTATCTTCTTGTCATAGTTAACAGTTGTAGTTTTATTAGGGGATGACCAGATACCACAATAATAACCAGGGTATTATTGTATACTGTACAGTCTATTTATTGTTGTTTTTATACATTAAAGCTATGGTTGTATTGTCACCTAAACCATCTCTTTGAGTCTTCTATCATTGCCTGCCCATGTTGTCCACCTTATCATTTAAAGCATTTTAACGATAATATGTACAAACTAAATCCAGTTACATATTGACACCCAGCTGGAACACTATTTCACACTTCCATGTTAAACAACATGTTTTCATGGCGTATAGAAGACAAAACTATATTTTTAGTTGCGACTCACAAATAGTCTAAGTTTGTTCGTCCATCCACCCATTCTTCCATCCGCCTGTTTGTCAAATTTTTTAACTTTTCTGACAAAGTGAACTAATTCAGAACTATAACGTGCTGCACTTGTTTATTCTAAATATATGTCAGTGAAACATGTGTAATAAGTCTTGGGGATGTCAATTCTATTAAAATTTGTTTTTCAGTAAGTCACAGAAAGATGTAGATATATTAATATATAATAATAACAATGAATAATTGATCTCAGTGGCTTTACATTTTCAGGCACATCTGCCAGTCAACCACATCATCTTCATACTATCTAGTCCAAAAATAATGTGTTAAACAGTCAAATCAACGTCTATAATTTGTCAGTCAAACTCACCCATGTTTGCATGCAGTTTCGTCAAATTGTTTTTGTTAGATGATAGATATATGCATTTAACAGTTTTCATCTAGTGTATGTTAGGCAATAATAAGCTATATACAAGATACCAAATACAACCAGAAATGTGGTTGTAATGCACCATGAAGCTCAACTTTACAATGATCTATGAAGCGTAACTTCAAACATTAAATTATTATAGAAGCCTTATCAATACACTTATCAACAAGAGGACCAAGGACCTGTGACTCTTACCTGGACCATTAGCATTTGAACAATTTGCATTTAGAAGATACGATGGATAATTTCTGGAAAATCAAAGATCCCTGCCGAAAAGATTGACCAATCAAAATTATCATTAGAACTATTGAAATAGGTTGCGATATGAGCATTCCACCCATGTTTCATTAAAAAGTCAAAGATTATACCACGGAAATTGAACTAAATGTTACGGTAGACAATTCACGCCGCCTGATGACTACCCTTGTGAAAAAAAGGCTGGATATGCAGGGATATCCAGGGATTAAAAGCTAAGATTAGCCTGGATTGATGTTAGGAATTCCTTGGATATCCTGGCATTTAGAGCTCGGATAAGCTAGGATTAGCCATGACTGTATTCGGACAGGATTAGCTCGGAAAAGCCTGGATCATCTAAGGTTGGAATAGCCTGGAATAGCCCGGACTGTTTTCTCGGAATAGCCAAGAAAAGTCTGGATCTTTAATGGCTGTGCAACCTCGGAATACCCTGGAATAGTCCGGACTTTCAGGTTTCTGTTGCAAATTTTGCTTAACGGTTCAGAATAGCCTGGAAAAGCTCAGAGTAACCTGGTAAAGCCAGGAATAGCTTGGATAAGCCATGAATAGCTCGGATATTAGCCAGGCCAATAGACAACTATTTTTTGGAAATGTATGACTTAAATGCCTGGCTCGATAATCCACCTAGTCATTTTATTGGTAAATTTTCAAAAATACTCATCTCTTGACCTGCAAATGATCATTCAAAAAGAGAATATTTAGATTTTCTTGACAAATTTTCATTTGTCACACACATTCTGCATCTTAAAGAGTCTGCTGCAGTCTGGGACAGAACAGGGAAACTTTCAGGCATCCTCTGCAATCTGGGGCGGGTTGGCTATAGAATATCTTAGTCCTCAAATTACCCTGTGATCTGGATCTGATAGCTTAAATTAGCTAGAATGTTCTATAATGGCCTCCTAATTTCAGGGTAAAAATTAAAGATAATAATCTTATTAGGCGTCGGGTGAGTTAATAAATGATAACTAATTCAATTTCAGCAAGGCATTAACACTGTATATATACAGTGTTGCCCACAACATCTGATTTTTGGGGGTCACACTGTAAAATCTGGGGGTCCCATGGGGTCCTCATCTGAAATATGGTGGTCCCATGTTTTTTTCTTAAAATAAACACAACACATTGATCTAATTATAAAGCACTTTATTAAACATGTTGAAAACAGTGCCAGTCATTCCAGTGGTAAATTTTCAAAAATATGTATTCTGTGATCTACAATGGTGGCTAAAATTTATCTATTGAAATGGCCCTTGTATATTTAACTAATAGCATTTAAACTGCATGTCAATAAACAATAACTTAATTAGCACTGTACTTGTTTGTTGTCTGATAAACCAACCAACCAACATTGACGACCTTGTATGATTAATATTTCCAAAGACCACTACATTAGTAATTAGCAAAGACCACTGAATTCGTTTTTCTATTAAACCCTAACTTGACTTTGGACGAATTGAAAAATTACCAGTATCTGGGGCTAGTTTGCTCAAGGATGACTTGACCAACTTCGATATAATGCGCGCGTATTTTTTTATAATGTAACTGGAAAAAGATAAATCTGTATAAATCAGATTAAACTGCGTAATTAGTGAAAATATATCAGCCAATAACCGGATATGTCTAATTCATAGGGAGTAACTATGTAACGCGATTGCTGATTGGTTGAAGCATAGATAATGCATTAGCGTGTATCCAATAAGGACACTTGTATCGGTGAGCTTTGAGCTATATGCTGTTTGGAAAAAATCAATATTTTAACGTAGATCGATTACATCGTTGAACATCGCTGAGCTTTTTTGTTGAGAAATTGGGAACACCTAACGATCGAGTATTGTTAAACATTATAAACACTAATCCATCAGTCAATCAATCAGCAGCTATTGCTAAATAAAAAACGGATTATGACCATTCAAATGTAAAAGATATCACAATATCTTCCATATCTTCCTTCATCCATTTAGATATTTTGATAAGTAAATAGAAAAAATATTTTGCCTGTAAGTCGTTGCTGCTTTAGGCAAGTATGCATGCACAAATTAATTTCAAAATATTCAGCAGATTAGTGATAACAACGTTGTGATCTGTCCAATGTTCTGAGTTGTGAAAGGGTTAAGACGCCGCGAGACACGTTTGTATATGCTTGATCAGTTGTATTGGATTTCTCAAGTGTGAGTTCCTCTAGAGGGGGATTCCGCTGTTATCCAATCAAATACTGACACGTCACACTGACGTTTAGCACAACAGACAGAAACATGGCGGGTATTTGTGCAATTTGTAGGTCAAACAAGGCGACTAACATCGGGCATGTAAACTCATTATTTATTAAAAATAAATTAGATCAAATGGAATACTAAGGATAATTTGTGATTGTGTTTACAATTAAATGTGGTGGTTGAATCTGATTTATGGGCATTAACAACTGAGTTGTGCAAGAAAACCTACAACAAATCAATCTTAAACAGCACTGTAAGTTCGTTTTTATTGAACACACAATACATTAGGTATATTTTTTAAAGTAAAAACATGCACAAATAAATATACACACACGATAATATAATTGATAATTAAGCACACGCAAAGTTACCAGTTTCTGTTACACTTTTTAACTGCGTCCCTCGTGCGCCCTCGGGGATGCAGAGAGTTAATTTTTATGCGTCCCTCTAGGGTTGGGCGATATTGCTCAAGGCACGACGATATCGGTATCGCATTAAAATACCGCGGTATCACGATATATCGTCATTTGGGTGGGGTGTGGAGTTAGGGTGTAAAGATAGAATAACATGTATTTCAAATTGGTGGCGTCTGCAAGTTATTTTCATTAAATTTGTTGCATTGAAACCGTAAATTGAGATCGCCATGATTGCCATTTCCGCATATTTAATACATGAAATTCCACACTGACACCCTTCAATATACAGTTTAAAGCAACGAATGTAATGCAACTAACCGTATTCATCACAAATAAGAAAAATAAAGGATTTTCTTCTGTTCTTGTGTTGTATTTTGTGTTATCTCCACCTCACGACAACTGTCAAAAGATTGAGCAAGGAATACGCATGAACTTCATTGTGCAGAAAGGAATTCCGCAGAGCGATATCTGATTGGCCGCCGTATCATACTTGAGCCAATCAGAATTCACACTGCAGAATTCCGACAGCTGTTATCACGCCCGCCGCCAGCATAGATGATGCAAATTAATAAAATAATACTGCATGATTTTGAACGAGAACCAGCGTGAAGACTGGAAACAATTATATCAGATTTTATTTGGTCTGTAATATTAAATACTAATTTGCCCCATTGTAGACCTATTCAAATTCGCTCACTACTTAGCGGGTTTATCCACTGATCTCAAGGCGTAGCCGGGATGTGTGAAATTAACCCAGTTAACTCTGCAGCCAAGACTGCCACAACAGATAGAAGACTGGAAATAATTAGGCCTAAATTCTTTATTTTAAGGACGTTTCTCACTTAGAATAAATCTGTAATGTTATATGTGGAATGAATTTTGATTTGATTCGTTTAAAAATGCTAAATATATTGTATAAAGTTACAAAAAACGTATAACGGTAAAGCAAGAGATTAACTTCCCCCTCACCCACCGTTCCAAGCTGTGGTATTGATAAGGGATTAAGTGTGTGGTTTCCTATCGGCCTAAAAAGTTTTAAAGTTGAAATCTTTCACGGTCAGAAGAATGTTTAACCATGCAGATCAATGACTAATGGATAAATAGCTTGACCTGTAGTAATGACGTCAGCCGAATGGAATGTAGGTAGTGCAAATGGTATTCCCCACTGACTAATACTCAGAATGAGGCAAGAAAAAACATGGCGTCGTCTATTTGTGTAATTATGAAAAGTGAACAACAAAGGATAATTTTGTACTTTAAATCATTTTATTAGCGCAAACAAACCATGAATTAAATGAGCACAGATTATTTTGGAGTTTATTAAGTTTTTATTACCTTAGACAAAGACTGGATTATTACGTAAAGATTATTACTGGACCGAATAGAGGTAAGAGTATGACATTTCTAACTTAATTATTTATATTATACTCACAGTTAAAAGTGCAATATCGTCCTGTCGGTATTGACGATATTTATGATTTTTCGAAATTATGACAATTTCGGTATCGGTATTCGGTATATCGCGATATTGACGATAATATCGAAAAATCGCCCAACCCTACGTCCCTCTGCCATTTTTATGCATATATACGCACAAAAGGACGCATAAGGGCAACTCTGTATATACACTGTATATATGATACTCTGTTTGTTATGTGTGCTATTAACCAGAGATTGTTAACTGCGTACCTTCCGATATAGGTCTATTTCCATTATAAAGTTACTAGTACTAAGTATTCTATCTAACAGTTGTATTGTGCTTTTAAAGTATTAAATTCAGTATACATAACACCAACATGTACTAATAATCAATGCACTGGATTTCTTTCGATAAAGACAAATTTCCCGCCAATTTAGCAAGTCATGAGGTCAAATTCATGTCAATAACAAATGTCCGGGCATATCCTAGCTCTAACTAAAAGCTCAGACTTTTTCACGTTATCAAATTTATATACATTACTAACATTCCTGGCTTTTCCAAGCTTTTCCTGCCTTATTCATTTGCCACTTTCTGTCCGGGCTTTTCCCAGCTGTTCCAGGTTTTTGAGAACCAGGAAAAGCCTGGATATGCCTGGAGTGTTATTAATGCTTTCAGTCCTGGTTTTTCCTCACTTTGGAAGCTGGGAAATGCCAGGATATTACAGGCAACAAAGTTCCTGGCTTTTCCTGGCTTGAAGAGCTCGGAGTAAGCTCGGAAATGCCAGGATACCCCAGGATATTCAAGCTTTAGAGCAAAAGCCTGGATTTATTCTCACCAGGGTATGTTTAATGTATACTCCAAAAACACCAAGCGGAAGTGAAATTATTAAATTGGGGCGCCTAAATTATTATTCTTTTTTAATATCACTTATTACAGCAAAATTAATCCAGAATTTGACATAAAATGGCGTCGAAAAAAGATACATGTATAAATCACGTGATTTGCCCCCAATCGCAAACGATCTTTATTCTAATTAAAGTGAGTACTCGGATCTAAATATTCTGGACTCGGAAATTGCTATATATTATCATTGCAAGATAGGAACAGAATGTTCCAGTACCCGTTTGATAACCAACTCCCGTTAGCGCATAAGATTACACAGCGCCTCCAATCGCAAAGGAGCCAGATAACCAACTCCCGTTAGTGCATAAGATCACACAGCGCCTCCAAACGCAAAAGAGCCATTACAACTAGTGACCATCTTACCCCATTCCTAATGTCACGTGATTTCCACATTTTCGAGGCGACATTTTATGCTAAAATTAGATTGATTTTAATGTAATAATTGATCTTTATTGAAGATATGTGATATTTAGGCGGTCCTATTTAATAATTTATCTTCCACCATGATATTTTTAGGCATACATTAAACATAGTGCTGAGTGATGATAATTTTTTATACAATTTTTGATTTTTTAAAGTTACATTTTTCTAAATTTAACAACATCTTATACTTGAATACAAGAGTTTTTTGGGAAGATTTTGGTCAAATTGGGGACAGCGCCCTATATTCGAGGGCGGCCTTTAGTCGAGAAATGACAGCAATCAAAATTGTGCATAGAAGTTCTGAAGCCAAGTCCCATAGGGTCCTTCCAGCCCAATTAAGCTGAAATACGTCAAGCCATCAATGAGGAGTAGCATTTTGACAATTTTCGGCAAATTTAAAAATAAAATCCAAGATTTTGACCCAAAAATTTGGCTCATCAAAATTCTGAATAGATATTCTGGAGGGTACCAGCATAGGATTCTTCCAGCCAAATTTGTTTGAAATTGGTCAAAGCGTTAAGGAGATGAGATTTGATGAACGGACAACAGACAGACGATGGAGGGGTGGCAGATGGCCACCATGGCATAAGCTCACTTGACCTTTCAGGGTGGATCATTATAAGGAAGCATATACTCAAGTTTGGGTCCAGTATGATTAATCAAAGATTAGATATAAACTGCTACGTTGAGCTAAACACAAATTGTTAATGTTGAAAAACCAATATTTATTCCAATGTCATAGTAACTTCGACCTTTTGACCCCAAGGTCATTGTGTCTTGCCGTGTTATTATAATGAAGCATGTGTCCAAGTTTGGGTCCAGTATGATTGACCAAAGATGAGATATAAACTGCCATGTTAAGCTAACCGGAAAATGAAATTGTTGAACAAAACAATGTTTTTTATCAATGTCACTGTGACCTTGACCTCTGACCTTTTGACCTCAACATGATTGTGGGATTAACCAAACATGAGATATGAACAGAAAAGTTGAGCTAAACGGAGTCTTAATGTAGAAAAAAGCAAGGTGTTTTTTTACCAAGGTCAGTCACCTTGACCTTTTGACCCTAACATCATTGTGAGATACTGTGTCATTATAAGGAAGCATGTGCCCAAGGTATAGGTCAAGTATCATTAACCAAACCTGAGATATAAACAGAAAAGTTGAGCTAAATGAAAATTGGACGCCAGACTCCACCGGACGACATACAAGGTATCGCAATAGCTCGTTTTACTTCATAAAGTCAAGCTAAACCCCTATTGCTGCTATAGGCCTTGAAAATGAGATATCCTCCAAATATTCAGTAGGTTTTATATATGAAAACAAGTTTGCCTGATATTCGGAATAAAGATGTTTAATAAATGTCAGTCAACTTGGTGGTTTTTGTGCAGTGATCCATAGAACCACAGACACACTTCTCAAACATGAGTCGATTTTCAGAAGAGACAAAAGAGGCTGATAATGCTTTTAGAACTAATGTTGAGCTATCCATTCAGTCAAGTCAGACAGCAGACGATGAGTTTCCCATTACGAGTATTCAGAGCAAATTCGCAGAAAGCTGGTTGAGAGGTAAATAATATATATCTTAAAGTTCTCATCTATTCATAAAAGATATATATCCTAGTTAAATTTAGGACTATTTGTTACTTTATGGGCACTAACTAACTGGGGCTGTAGCCGTCGTTTTAGATAGATATTTGCTGGAGCCATTATTTCAGACTTTATTGTCTTCAGTGGTGAGCAATTGTTCACATAAAATCATTCTCGTAATGCTAATGCTGGCCATTCTTTTGCTGGCATCCAAGGGGAGTGCATAGTAATCATAGCATAGTACAATACTAGTTCCATATTTCCTATGGTGCAAATAAAAACAAATATATCAATAACAAGTTTACTGAATGATGTTGCTGCCCATAGCAGCAATAGGTTTCCGTCAAATTGTTGTCAAATAATCAGCTGATAATACAATTGTCACTGGGCAAAGTCTTTATAACAATTTGGCTGAAACCCGTTGATGAAACAACTTTCAATCAAATTGTTCTCAAACTAATCAGCAGGGCAGTCAATGTTGCAAGAGCTGCTGAAGGTATTTTGAGCAAGAACTCGAGTTATTAAGCCAGATACACAGACGGACAGGGTTATTAACATTATATAGTCCTACGACACTTTGTGATGAGACCAGAATTAAACTGAAAGTACTCGCTGCCTCAATCAGTTAAATTGTTTTCAAAATTATCAGTAGTCTGTACCCGGTAGATTATATAGCATGTAGCAAATAAATGTGTGTGTGTGCGTGCGTGCGTGCGTGCGTGCGTGCGTGCGTGCGTGCGTGCGTGCGTGCGTGCGTGCGTGCGTGCGTGCGTGCGTGCGTGCGTGTATATATATATATTTCTTATGACATTTGTCTGCTACAAGGTGGTTGGATGCAGCAAAGAGTAGCTGTTGTCCATGGAGTCAGTCAGAGTGTCATCTCCAGGGCATGGATCCTGGTATAAGAAGACAGGTCAAGTGAATAGACATTATGGTGGAGTACGTGCAAGGGCTCCCTCACAACCACAGGACAAGTTCCTTGTCATCTCTGCAATGCTGAAACCAAACCAGTAATGTTACAGTGTTGTGAAACTACTTTAGAACACCAACGAGAATGATGATATTCACTCAGACTGCTAGAAACAGACTGCATGCCAGTGGTCTGAGGGCCGGCAGACCTGCTTTGCAGGGCTTCACAAAATACCTAGATCGACGTCCCAGGATTACTGCAATTTCTTGTCGGACAAACAGAACGTGTGTAATATCCGTGCCACAGGCTAAATTTGGCGAGTGACTGTATCAAAACTGCTGGTACCCATTTGCTAAATGTCCAAAATAAAATATTCCAGGAAGCATTAAACAATTGGAGTTATGTTAAAATTTACAACATAACTTTATTCTTTTGGTGGAAATTCAGGATGAGTTTAGGCTGTCACTCGCTGGTTGCTTGACTAGCGCCAAAACGCCAAGGGTTCATACTCAAGTAGGTGTTCTCGTCAAAACAGGTCAATAGCAGGATAGCATCTGCCTAAACTCACACTATAAAATAGCGATCAGTGAATATGTCACCAGTAATTGACTTCCTTACAATCATTTGTTCCTAGATAGGTATGAACAATTCATCTTTCCAGAGTACCCACCCATCATATGACGTCATAATGAACACGGTGATGTGTAGAATGACATCATAATGAATGACGTCGATAAGTACGTCATGAACACATATTTGAAGACGGCCTATACGTTGTTGTACAAATTGTTTGCTTTTACTATTTAATAAATATTCTGTTGAATATTTTGAAACCAATTTGACTGGGTAGTTACAAAATATTCAACAGCTTCCCTGTATAGTTTTCAGGAAGTTGATAGCTAGGGCATTCGGGGATCGATCAATCCCAACACAGTGAGATGTGGGTGGAGCTTAGCTAGTGATGGGCGGGGCATAGCTAAAAATGGAAAGGTCCATTGCCGATTCTCTCCTGGATTTGCTAAATCTAACATTAAAAAAAATATCTGTATACCAGCACTGCAGCCAGATATTTCAAAACTATTGTTATGAATAGATTTTGCCATGGCTACATGTATTT